>JAWMRA010000078.1:138074020-138149725 GCA_035584735.1 Pseudotriccus pelzelni
AACTCCAATGTCAGCGGGTTTGGCAGACGCTGCGCTGGCTTCAGGTGGACTTCATAGGAACATCCTCAATTCTGACTGGCACAGTTTGTGTCCCTATCTCAGCCTTAGCCTTCTAAGCGTGATTTACAGTGGCTCGATAAGCACTAGCCAAGCCCCAGCACAGAGCAGAGGATCCGGTATTTGGAACCTCATATGAAGACAACCCTCTATTAAGCGTTGAGTTATCTCATTAGAATCAAACACTTGCTCTGGTGTGAAGTCCCAGGTAATGGGAGGTGCCACACGCCCTATCCATTTGCCAAAATTCTCCCATGCTCCTTGCCAACCAGGAACTGCCCTTTTCAAGCCCCTTTCCAAAGCTCCAGCCAGACCCTTCAAGGTTCAGCCTTTCCTATAACAAGAAAACCAGTGCAACACCATCCTTCCAACTTTAAATAATATATCCATTACCTTCATCATCAAAAGGATTGTTGCCACACAATTTGGATAATTATTAGAGGCTACAGTCAACTTAGGAATCTCCATTATCCATTGTTTAATGTCCAGACTGAGGGAAAAGGAATAGCTGTACAAAAGGTCTTTCCAATCTAGCACCTGTGTATCCTGATGTCTCCACATCAGGTAGCCCAGTACACGTGCAAGGGCTGCTAAAATTAGGTTGAAAAGTAAAAAGAGTGCCATGGTTTATTATTATTTATATATTTGTCCACACTGTTCCCAAACAAAAAGTGTATTTACATAAACACACCTCTCTTGGCAGCTCTCCCGGCACTGTTCCCAAACAAAGACTATGTTTGCCAGAACTTGGCCACCTTCCCAGGATTCGTTACCAAAACAGCCCACTGGTAACTCGGTAGAACCTCCAAAAATGTCTCAGGTTGAACTTGGCTTCCAGCCAAGTGCCTGGACCACGGTCACAAACCCTCTCCTTTCCCCCTCCTCTCCCCGGACAGACCAGAAAAAAAAACCCAGATAAAACCCAACCGAATTCTGAGCAATATATATATATCTGTTGGAATTATACACAGTTAGGATGCCACCCACAGGGGGCCCCCAAAGGGAAAAGGGAAGGGAAAGGGAAAGGGGAAAGGGAAAAAGGACCAAAAAACCTCAGATGTGGCTTCACACAATCAACCCCAAAAACCCGTCAACACACAGGTATCACAGTACTAGCTTACGACGTCCCTCGAGGTAGCAGAGCCCCGCGTTACCAACCGCCGGCACTCTCCGCTCCTCAAGGCCAACCAGGCCCTCCAGGCCTCGCTCCTTCACCCGGGCAGAACGACAGCAGAGAACCTTCGCCTCCAGCCCGCCGGAAGAAAGAGAGCGAGAGCTTCCTCTGCCTTCTTGTTTATACACTTGCCTACCTAAAAATCGTATGGAATACTGGAGTATGGCCTTGGTTCCTCAGTTACAACCTGGTTACCAAGGAAGGCTTAAACTCAAAACTACTACATTTCTGTAAGGCACATTAATATTGCTTGTCGAGCAATAGCTATCTTTGGGATCTTCATTTCCAAATGCTAAAAAGTGTATGTAGAAGGGGAGAGTACAGAACTCGACTTTTCAAATGTCGGACTGACATGAGTGTTTAACAAGTAAGAAATTCAGAGAATATGCTGAAGTGGAAGGGATCCACAAGCATCATCGAGTCCACCCCTAGCCCTGCACAGGACCATCTCCAAGAGTCACACCATGTGCCTGAGAGTATCGTCCGAATGTTTCTTGAACTCTGTCAGGTTTGGTGCTGTGACCACTTCCCTGGGGAGCCTATTCAGTGCCCAATCACCCTCTGAATGAAGAACTTTTTTCTAATATGCAACTTAAACTCCCCCTGACACAACTTCAGGCCATTCCCTCAGGTCCTGTCACTGGCCACCACAGAGAAGAGATCAGTGTCTGCCCTTCCTCTTCCCCTCATAAGAAAGTTATAGACTGCAATGTGGTCTCCCCTCAGTCTCCTCAAAGCTATGGGAAAAAATACACAGGAAATCAATCTCAAAACAGGCAAGGTATAAAAGAAAATCCAAAATTTTCCAACTGTACACCCAAAACCATACAGACGTCTAAGCTGACCAGAGCATGAAGAAACATATTCTAGTTTGCATAGAAAACCTTTTTCATTTCCTGGCAATAAAAACAGGGCACTGAACTCTCTGCCATAATCTCAGTCAAGGACGGATGGTAAAAATAATTGGTCAGAAACACAGAGCTCCAAGGAATTTATTTAGTAGCTGTAGGGGAGACACTTGGGGGCCAAAAGTTGTTCCAACAATGAAACAAATCCTCTCTGCGCCCAGACAGACCCTCTATTGAGACAGTCTCTCGGTTACAATAGAAACAAGATCACAGTTAATCTCCTACAGAGAGCGACGTGCCTTGGCTAAACCACAACACACACCCCTTCCTGGTGCTCTCTCCGAAAACCCTGCTGACAACAGCAGAGCTGACCAAGCATTAGTTACAAGGATGCAATAGGACTGCTGAGGTTCAACCAAAATTAATTCATCCTCTCTGTTTTGCTCACAGATGCGAATCATTAAAGTTGGAAAAGACCTCCAAGACCATCAAGTCCAAACTTTGGCCAAATACCTCCCTATCAACTAAACCACGGCACTAAGTGCCTCGTCCAGTCATTTCCTGAAGACATCCTGGGATGGTGACTCCACCACCTCCCTGGGCAGCCCGTTCCAGTGCTTACCCACCCCTTTGTGAAGACATTCTTCCTGAAATTCTTCCAGTCCAATGTGAACTTCCCCTGGCACAACCCGAGGCCATTTCATCTTGTCCTGTTGCTAGCTGCCTGGAGAAGAGGCTGACTCACCTTGACACAACCTCCTTCTAGGTAATTGTAGAGAGAGGGAAGGCCTTCCCTGAGCCTCTTTTTCTCTAAGCTCCCTCAGCTGCTCCTCTTAGGACTCACTTTCTAGACCCTTCATCATCCACCACCACTCTCTGGGCCTGGCCATTCAGCCAGTTTTTAACCCAGCAAATAGTACAAGCAAAGTTGCCCAGGGACACGGTGGAGTGACCATCTCTGCAAGTGTTCAAGAGGCATCTGAATGTGGCACTTGGGGATATGGTTTAGGGATGATTATGATGCTGCTGGGTTGGTGGCTGGAGTAGAAGATCTTGAAGGTCTCTTCCGACCTTGATAATTCTATGATTCTGAAACACAATAATGTGAAACTGGTGTACACAGAGAGAAAAAAACAAAGTAATCCCAGAGAAGGTCACAAAATACCCATATAATTTTCTCTATGAAGAATCTTGTCACAGCCAGAGCTGAAAGGAGAACTCAGCTTAGCTGCCACCAACAAAGAAGCCTTCAGGGAAATGCTGCTGTTGCATGCAGGAATTCTTGGGCATGTGTTTGTAAGCTACTTCTTTACAAGATTAAAGACTTTGAATATCCTCTTGATACAGGCTTTGCTAGCACATACAGTGGGCAGGCTTACCAAAATCAGAGACATAAAGAACAATCTGGATATACAGAATCTAATTACAGAAACACTGCCAATACCAACAAAAGGCTGAAAAAACCCAGCAAATACAGGTTTCTCTAGGAAGACAAGTAGTCTTTTCCTCTAGCTTTTCAGTATTTGCACTAACATTCTGTGATTACCAGCAAATTACCAAAAGATAAACTTTGCTTTCTACCAATTTCTGCCTTTTCTACATTTCATGCATATTTCTTTGAAAACGCCTTCTTTAACTGGCAGTTAAGATGCTCGATTTTTGACGAAAGTAATGATAAATGAATACAAAGAATCTACATTTACCTTCCTTATCTTGGGCTCATTTCACCAGCCTTCAGAAGAATTTCATTAATCACTGAACAGAAGTTACAAAGCTGTAGAGGTTGGAAGGGACCTCTGGAGGTTGCCCGGTGCAGCCCCTGCTCATGGCAGGGCCAATCTCAGTCAAGAGAAGGCTGCTCATGGCCTTGCCCAGGCAAGTCTGAATTCCTCTGGGGACGACAAATAACAGACTCGCAGGGCAACTTGTCCCAGTGTTTGACCTCACATTCTGAAGATTTTCTGCCTTATATTGAATCGGAATTTCCCTTGTTTCAACTTGCAAAATTAAAAAATATCAACTACGGCTATTTGAAGCTTTAAGAACTGCAAGTGTTGGCAAATCCCAACTCCTCAGCACGCAGATGGGAAAGGAGAACTGGGGAAGAAAAAAAATCCTACACCAACTAGTTAACTAGCAGAGACACACACACACATGGTCACTCCCACTGTTACCAGAGCTGATCTGTGTATTTTGGCCAAGGGCCCAGGGAGCTTTTGACTGTGGCTCCAACCTGGAGCCTGGGTCAGTGCCATGAGGAACCTCTGTTTTGTCTGCATTTGTATCCAGTTCTACTACTAATCAACTCTTTAGGAAATTTTTAAGTTTTACACGCTGTGGATTTTAAAGATTAGAGGCTCAAAATATGTTGCCTGGATACAATTGGTTAGATAAGATTTCTGAAGAGAAGATTATGCAAAGAATTACCAGATGCAATGAAATAGCTCAGGAAATGCTTCTGAATTGTTTGCACCATTAAATTTGTCCCTGATGTTTCTCTTTTTAACTGCAGAACTATTTCTTTTTTCAAAAAGTCAAACTTCAAAGGAAACCAAATGAACTCTGGTCAACAGCACAACAGACAGAACAAATGTTTGAGTTGGTCTGAACACTTTCAAAAGTTTTGTTGAACTATACAGGCTGTAAGCCTGTATTTCAGAAGGTATCATGTCTACAGTTTGACAGTAATTTCTAATACAATATTGACCCAAGTAAAATATGCCAGTATATTTTAATGTCAAGACAGCATCAGTTGAGAATTCTATTTCTTAAAAAAAATTGGAAGATTTTGTCAGGACAACAACATTAAAAGACAATATTAGAAGCTATTTCCCAAAGCAGGAAGGATGTCAAATGTATAAACTGTATATATCAGTTTGTATAAATCAGATGCAGACAGTTTGTCCCTTACCTCATATCCATCAAGAAAATCTAGTACAAGTCGTGAATCACACGAAATGTAGGTTGTACGTGATAGGATTTTATTTTTTTTCCTTTCAGTTGTCTCCGTTAGAGATCAATCAGACCAGAGAGTCATTTTTAGAATAAACTTTAAATAGATGAATCAGCTCACTGAAGCAAAAATGGCAACTATATCCACCTACAAAACAAAAAATATAGCCCAAAAGCTGCCTATCCAATTCGCACTCAGTTCAGTATGGCCACAATCTCCTTTTCGTAACAGCATAGGGATGTTTCCTCTTCCACAGGAAAGTCACTTGCTGGTTTATGCACACCCTGCCATTTGTTTCATCAGGAGGCTCCAACAATACCTGCACAACAGTACCAAGCTGGTTTTAGCCTGCAAAGGTATCACTGCCTAAGTCTAGATTCTTACTCTGCTAAAGAGTCTGCAAGACTTGTCTGTAAAGAAATGTGATTTTAAATGCTGATAAGTCAGAGAGTTAAACCCTAAGATGAAACTGAAATACAGAAGAATGTGCAGAATAAACAGACCTTCCTTGAAACTTTTACAGCCAAGACATGAAAGTCTTCCAGAAAACTTCTCAGGCTTTTGATATAAGGCAAATATGAACAGCAAAACACGTTCCTTAGGATAAAAAACATGCAAAATGTTGGCTTTTCGTGTTCTAATTCTCAACATCTCTTGGATTGCTTTTCATGATACCAAACTTCATTACAGTCATCCTGATGAATCTTCACCTCAAGACAGATGAACAGAGTGGATTACAAGGAGAACTTGAGGTCATGATTGTTAGGGAACAGGAATCATGGATCTAGGACTTGCTTTACTAATCCTTACAAAAAATTCAGCTTGGGATATCAGATTATTGAGGTACTCAAGGTACAAAAGGTTATGGTAGGTCTAGAAAACCATTAGGTGGTAATATGATAAAAGTGCTAAATGTTATCAGCATTAGATTTCCAGAATATGCAGAGAATCTATTCAGGTAAGGTTCTTCTCTGAACCTGCATGTCATTAGCTTGAACAGAAAAGCAGGAAAGTGGGAGAAACAAGCATGCCCAGCTGATTCCAGCAAAACACGACCTCCATGCAACACATGACTCCTGGATTTCTTTGTGCCTCAGTCCCATTAACAGCTGCATTTCATCATCCGCTAAGACCTACAAATTCGCTGGGATTTTGAAAATCTGCGGCCACCACAGACACTTTAACTTTGTGATTACTGTTCATCATGCCGTTCTGGCCTCACACTGCTAACAAAATGATGCCTGTAATGCAGCAAGCAGGAATTGGACCATTTCAACAGAAAGCTTGATGCTCTTTTATTATTATCAGCCCACAGAAAACCCACAGGACTATATACAAAATAGTGATGAAGACCCCCTAACCTAACTCAGTTTAATCTGCAGCCAAGGCATGAGTAGAATCATCTGGTACTTGAGACAGGAAGACTGTGCATAAGAAATGAATAAAACATTAAATACACAGCAGGTAATCAAATGACTAAAGAAGTTTTGAAGGGCTATTATTATTATTATTATTATTATTATTATTATTATTATTATTATTGGCAGGTGGTATTAAAGTAGTCTGTCTGCTCCTAAACTTAGGGATCTCGGTTGGAAATACAACATGCAGTTCTTGTGCCGTAAGGCTGAATTAAACCACATTTTAAATTATATATCAGGTTAAAACTTCCTACAAAACTTTACGGGCAAAAGAAAAGAATACTTAGTTCTTATTAATTTTCATATTTCCAGTCTTGTCTCAAAATTGAAATGCTAAAAGGCCTATGATCTGTCAACCCACTCCAGTTGTAAGAGGTTCATTTTCAAGTTAGTCAGCACCTGATCTCTGTTTTTTTATATAAAGCCACTGATGAGTGCAGCAGAAAGAGCTTGGCCACTTACCTTTTCGGAGGGCAAAACATAAAGTTAACCAAGGATCTTACCTTTTCATATATAAAAGGCCGAGGCAGGAAGACCCAGCAAGCCTGTAGTTTTTTGGTTTTTTTTTTTAAAAACACTTGAAAGACTTAAAAGTGTTAGAGGGTGTACTTTCAAAATGCTTACATAACCTGTTACGCTTCGACAACAGGGCTTTACTCTGCTCTAAATAACACAGTGAGCAGTCTGGGAGCCAGGAGCTGGTGTAGGCAGCAGACAGGCTGCAAACAGCACTGCAAGAGGAACTGAACATCTGGCTGCCTCCTGGATTCAGAAAGACAGGAAAAAAGCTGCACATCTCCAACTGGAAGGAAAAAGGGCATGAGATGCAAATCCAGTGCAATCCTGGACAGGTCCTGGAGGTCCCGTGGGCCTCCAAAAAAAAAAGAAAAAAAGCCCTCTCTGACAGAGCCCACAACTGCCTCTAAGTCAGCACTCCTTAGTCTAGGACCTGGGTTTTGGTACTGTCCCACACCCCTCCTGCGTTCAGCAGGATGATATTTTTGCATTAGCTTTCAAATCTTTAATAAATAACTGCATCTTCCTACTGCTGCAACTAGCATTTCAGCAAGCCCTCGCTATGGCTCAGCTTGTATAGATAATTTTTATCTAGAAGTGCAAAAGAGGTGAAATCCTTCAGGGAGAAGAAAGAAAACCCAAACACACAAGCCAGCATTCTGAGACAAATCAGAAAAGTACCATAAATAAGCACCCCTTGTAACCGAAGTATCTACTGAGAACTACAGGGAAAGCAAAGAAGCTATTAATTTGCAAAGGTCATGGAACAACTATCAGATAAAAGGATTCACTCACTACTGACATGAACTGAATTTCAAACACAAGCGGAAGGCCTTACTTTTGTACTCTCAATTTCATTACTAAACCACCAAACTCTGTCAAGGTTGCTGGCACACCAAGAGCTGAGCAGGGATACATCTCAGGCTAAGGGATAGGAAGTCTGCAGCACGCTAAAGAGAAAAATCTAGAGACTGTACCATAACAGTAAAGAGTGAAAGTTTCTTGGGATGAAAGTTTTTGTCTCCTGGGACAGTCAAATCAGCACCATTTGCCAGCACAGACACTCAAGCACTTTTTAGTCCAAGTTTTCTACTCAACGGAGCACCCTCACAAGTCTTCTGGAAATGAGGCTGGGGGCAATGCACCATCCTCAGAACCCAAATATCTTTATTTTGACAGACCCTTCTAAAACAGCCATGGTCACCAGCACAGCAGAACTCCCGTGAAGAAAATGCTAATTGCCAACTGTGAGTAAAAGAAAGAGCAGATGGATTGGTAGAGACAGAAATGTAAGTGGAATGGAGACGTGAGTTTTACCTTATGCAGCAGCCAAGATGCATCTGAAGAGTATATTTACCTGCTGCAATTGCAGAAAGACTGGGAGCAGGGATTTGAGTGCTTATTTTCAAGTTTTTCTCAACAGCACTTTTCCAAGGAAAATGGCTGTTTTCAGGCAATGCAATTTTCAAACCATTACTTTGAAATCACTGAAAAGGGAAAAAAGCAGGAGGAGAAACCAAGCCAGGGATAATTCCAGCACTTGCATTTGGTCTGCCCAATAATGAGCCCACATACCTCAAACAGAAAAGGAAGCAGCTGGTTTTTCTACAAAGTCCCAGGCACTGCAGGCAGAGATGTGACCGTGCACTGGGCCAAAGAGAAGAAGAAGGGTCACTGCCTCCCAGCTTTCAGGCACTGCACCACCTATGGCCTTGCCTGCTCCCAAAAAGCTGCAGCTGGAGTGCCATAAATGAGCATTTTAAAAAACGAAAGTTACGCAGCTAACACACTGTATGTTGCCACATACTGTTTCACTTCCCCTTCCTCCTCTCCCTCACTGTATTGTTTATTTAGACTATGGGCATTTTGAAGAAAGGACACTCCTCCTCTTTGTATGTGAGTGCTGACAACCCAACCTTCACCAGGTGCCATCACCCAAGCAGGGCAGGCCGTGCTGTCAAACAGGGTCAGATGTTTGTCAACAGATAAGCTCCTGAGTCTCTCCAACAGGTTTACTCGTTAATTAAGAGATGTTACCAAACAACAAAACCAAACCATTACAGGACAGTAAGAGCTTGCAAATAAATAAGCAGTGCAGTTTGTTCACAAGCTTAAAGATTACAACACTCAACTGTCTGAGACAATGGGAAGAGGTTGGCTAGTGCAATGAAGGCAGTGAGAAGCCTTGATTTAAATGAAGGTCATATTTTTATCCTATTCTGCATTGTTTTTATAGAGTTAAATCTTCAATTTACAGTTTGCTTTCTTTCTCAAAGAAAGTTACCTAACAGTGAGCACTGAATTATCAAAATATATCGACATGCAGCTATATACTCTGACATTAGAATTCATACATTTCCCTTTGTAAGAAGATAAACAGATACAGCACATATATTCCAATTACCAAAATTCATTATTTCTGTCACTCTTGGCTTGGATGACATTGAGGATCCAGAGACAAAATATGAAAAATCCTGTTCCAATCAAACAAAGAGCAGTTTCACCTGGGCCCCCATAGAGGTTGTCCTGCTCCTCCCCTTCAACTCCCGGCCCATATCTCTTCCTCCTCCCTCCAAGCTGGATTAGTAGATTAATTAAAAAAACTTAAATTATAGGAGGCTTAAAAGCAAACAGCCCTCATGACCTAGCCTCCAACTCAGAGGGTTTCTATTTGTCTGCTGAAGGACTTCACCTCATCTCAGATCCCTCCAACTCCATCCTTGTCCCTTATGACATTCAGACATAGAGGATGAAATTGTGCCGTGCAACTCAATGAATTCAAGAGAAGTTTCCTCTTGGTGTAATTCAGATGCTCAAATACAGCAAAAGGACAAATGCACTGCAATATCACGAGGGAAAGGGTCTGTATCAGGGTTTAAGGATCTGGTCAGAGACAGAAGGGATGAGCTGGGGAATCACTGACAGAAGTACATCAGGGAGTCACAGAGAACTAATAAAACCTCCCCATATGCCTTATGCCATGGCCACTGAAGTTGTTCCAGGGGTGAAGTAAAAAATTTACTATTTCTAGCATGTCTATCAAACAGAGCTGGCTGCAGCTCTTCATAAGACAGTCAAATTCACTCATCAACTCTTAATCCCCCTGCTTTCCCTCTGCTGGAGACTCTGGTGTTTCCGTTTTCATGGAGATGCTATCTGTCTCCCAGTCCTACGCCAGACAAAAACTCTTTCAAGGTTATTTTAAACCAATCTGGACAGTCATCAAGACACTCCCATAAGGGATTACAGATGAGACAAACATTAGCTCTTACAACTCAGTGAAGAAATCTAAAGGTGACAGCGGAAAAGCTCAGAGAACATCAGAACCAAGGACTGTAAAAAACAGAAATACATTGACAATACACTCACATCTCCAACACAGCATTCACTCTTGGTCACCCCATCTCAAGGATTTAGAAAAATAAGAAGAGGTATTGAGAATTAAAAGGATGCCTGTAAGTGTGTGCCAGCTTCCAGACATATCAATAGGCTGAATATACCAGGACACGTTAAAAAAAAAAGTGTTTGATGATAGAAATGACAGAGAAAACAACTATTCATCATTTTTTCCTACCAGAGAACTAATGAGCATCCTGTGAAATTATCGGCTAGACAACTTAAAAGAGTATTTTTTCCATGTAATACATGTGCTTGCTGTAAGACATTGTAGGCATCGTTTTGGGTATTGCAAAGCTTTAAAAAAAGACTTCAAACAAATCTGTGGGGGTTAGGTTGGTGGTGGCCATGACATGCAGTGGCTGGGGTACAATGGCTGGCTCCAGCAGTCCTGAGCTGTCAATGGCCCAAAGGGAGGAAGAAGGGAATACAAAGAGAAGGAGCAGCACCTCATCCGCAGGCAGATTTTTACACTTTCCCCCTCCATGGTGGTTTCCCCCTCCATTTTCTCCATAGGAGCTGTGGGGTCTGTGTTTTGGATTTGTGCTGAAAACAGTGTTGATGACACAGGATGGTTTTGTTACTGCTGAGCAGTGCTCACACAGCATCAAGGTCTTTTCTGCCCCTCGCCCCACCACACTAGTGAGGAGGCTGGGGGTGCACAAAGAGCTGGGAGGGGACACAGCTGGGACAGCTGACCCTAAGTGACCCAAGGGACATTCCATACCATATGGCATCACACTCAGTATATAAAGCTGCGGGGAAGAAGGAGGAAGGGTAAGACATTCGGAATGTTAGCATTTGTCTTCCCACATCACCGTTATGCATGATGGAGGCCTGCTTTCCTTGGGATGCACGAACACCTGCCTGTCCATGCGAAGTGGTGAATGAATTCCTTGGTTCATTTCGCTTTGCTTGCATGTGTTGCTTTTCCTTTACCTATTAAACTGTCTTTACCTCAGCCTATGAGTTCACTCACTTTTACTCTTCCGCTTCGCTCCCCAGTCCCACGGGGATGAGTGAGTGAGCGCAGCATGAGGCCAAGTTGCTGGTTGTGACTGAACCGTGACACTCCCTAAACGCCACCTTACTGGCCAGTATAAGAGAGAATCCTGGGGTGGCAGGCATCCAGACATACTCCTACGGATGTCTGTGTCCGGAATCAAACCTACAACACGGTTTATCTCAGGGCAGCCCCAGCGCAGGGGGACCTGCAGGACAAGAACATCTTCGCCACAGTGTTGGAAAGTAACTTGCTCGTGAGCAGGAGCCCTGTGAGCTCCTTACATATTGCCAATACAAATCCTTCAAGAGAGCATCCAGGGGCTGGAGGTGTGCTCACCACCCATCCCAGGCCACAGGTGAAGCCTTCCCTCACTGATGGACTCCAGGGGTGCTCACCAACTGCTGTGCCCCCAGAAAGATGTGATGCCAACAGTCAGCAAAGTTGCAGGAGATCTCCCTTCCCCCAAGGACCTATGCTTTGGTAGTGGCCTGACCCAGCCACCATTTTCTGGATTCACTACAAGAAAGCTCCTCAATTTCCATCCTCCACCTCCAGGAAGAGCTGCAAAAGAAGCCTTACACACAGCAGGCAAGTCCCCCTCCTTCCCAGCCAAGGTAGGAAGAAAAAGAGTTAAAGGTGGGAAGGCATGGTGAGAGGAGGGACTCAGGAAGCCTGGCTGGAAAAAGAGCAAAGACTTGCTGTGATAACTTGGGGAAACAGGATGTTGCAAGGAGGCCAAATGCCCACGCTGTTCCCATACCCTGATGCGATGCTGTCCAGACTCCCCACCCCCCTGAGGTTTGCCTTTATTTTTAACAAGTGCAAAAAAATCCCCAAGGCAACACTGTACTGACAAATATAAATGACTCAGCTGGAGACGGACTGGCTGAGTAAGCCCCAAGACCAATTTTCTCTCTAGCTCTCCTCCTCTCAGAGGTAATCTCGTACCTTCACAATAACGAGATCAAGACGAAATACATCTCTGGCCTGTCTGCTGGGCTGGGTCAACAAAACACTCTGCATCTCCCAGAAGCATCAAAAACTATTGCAAGGCAGGACATTTTTCTCTTAGTCCCCCTACAGCTCTAAATAAGCCTCTGTTACTTCAACTAGTGAAAAAGTACTGACAAAATCAATCAAATTGGCCCTGACATCAGTGTTCTCCTAGCCACCATAATGGTGATTGAAATACCAATACCCTTAGTAGTTCCACGTAAAACGGGCTACTTCCAAAAAAACTTTTCTTGAGTAAATAGAGGAAGCTTGGAACTGTTCAAAACTTGTTTCAGTTTTGCTGCACAAATAAGGGAAGAGTCTTACAAGGTCTTTCAGTTATAAGTTCAGAGCACTGAAACTGCCAAGGATATGGGGTGCTCCATTCCCAACAGTCTGTTAGGAGAAAAAAAATGTACAAAATCCTGTCCACCAGCAAAGGTGCCTACCTGAAGAATGGGTATGTTTTCACACAAGTAAAATCTTATTTCACAGAATCACAGAATATGCTGAGTTGGAAGGGACCCACAACGATCATCGAGTCCAACCTCTAGCCCTGCACAGGACAATCCCCAAAAGTCACACCACGTGCCTGGGAGTATCATCCAAACACTTCTTGAGTTCTGTCAGGCTTGGTCCTGTGACCACTTTCCCTGGGGAGCCTGTTTCAGCACCCTCAGGGTAAAGAACCTTTTTCTAATATCTAACCTAAACTTCCCCTTTGTCTCCTAATCATCCAAACAACAACCAAAATGTTTAAAAATGTGTAGGCACAAATCCAATTCCATATATTAATTAAGTTTGCATATTTGTAACAAGAATGAAATTGTCAAAGTAATTTTTCCTCTGAAGACTCACCCAAAGAAACATGAAGTCAATGAAAAGACTCCTTTCTACTTATCACTTCAAGAAGGCTTTGAGTTAGGTTCCAATATGTGGTTGAGACTCAAGGAAACACATATACTCTCTTTAATTTTTAATCTCCTACACAGTGCATTCAAAGGAATCTAATTGATCTTCTGCTAATGTTGTAATCAAAAAATCATTCTTACAGCAAATTAAGTACATTAACACTAACCATATTTAAAGATCCTACTGAAATGAGCCATAATATTTATTTCCTTGCCATTTAGGAAAGTTTAATTTCATTACTAAAAACAGAGTGGATGCAAGGCTTTGCCAGAACAACTTCTGAAGACTTTATTTCTTGCTTTCAGTTTCCATCACTGGTTTTCCCCCAATGTGCTTTAGACCCATTAAAATCAACATCTTTGAAAGTGACTGCTGATTTTAAAACTGGGCACATTCCTGTTGCTCAGCTTCGAAGACATTAAACTTCTGCAGAGAAATGCACAAATACCTGTATGCACAACTTCAGCCTTCAATTAATACTGACTTTGTAATATGCTGCTTTGCTGGAGGCATTCTCCCCATTTTTTTCAGCAACTGAGACACTCGGGGGGAAAAAACCCCAGCAGAAAATACCATCGCTCTGATTAAGAGGACAGTTTTCTGAGCCAGCCTGTAACAGACCCAACCCTTTAACATGGACTGGGTCTATAAATTGCACTTAGGGCCAAAATAACAGGTGTTTTAAGCAGTTCAGTTTCTGAGTAAAAAAGCCACAGCCAACAGCTCCATTTGTGTAAGCAGCTTGCCCAAACTCCAGCAGATGCTTAGTCATGTCTGAGTGAGGATGAGGCAATGAGGGCTTGTGCAATGACTCTGCACCAGGTGACACGAAGGAGAGGGAACCAGAATAAAAACATCCAAGCAGCGGTGACCCAGAAGACACAAAAGTTGACAGAAAAGTCAAGCAGAGAATTGGTGGGGTCCTGGCTGACATGGATGGAGTCTCACTTCCTAGAGTACTTCACAGATGCAGACAGACCACATGAAGACAACGGCGTGCTGGTCTGCCCTCATGTCCTTCCCACCAAATTCTACAGGCATCAGCCTCAAATATTTTGCAAGGAACATGTTTTGGCCCCTTTTTGTTTTCTGCGCTTCTTCACTCTCTCTACCGCTTTGGTTCGTGAAGCCAAAACCTCAGATCAAGCACCAGATTAAGAGAATGCACATTACAAAAGCATTCTTTATTCCTGCATTTGAACAAAGCTGACATTTCACATACATTCATAATACCCATCAGCTAAAAGGGTTTACAGGACAGACACACTCCCCCCAGGCTATCGTTTCCGTAATGGATTCTTTACTAAATCTATATGCCAGTAAAGGATGGATTGTAGATATTTAAACAGGAAAACTAATTAACTAAACATAACTACTTCCTTTGAAGCTTTAATGGATGGTAAAAATTTCCATTTATCTATTTTCATGTGTGAATTGAAAACATTTGTAAAACGGTATTCTTCTGTCATGGAAATTAAGAACAGTATTTTCAAGCTAAATCATCAGAAATCCTGAACTGCAGTGAGGGCTGCTGGCTTCACTGCTGTGCTCTGGCAGGTCCCTGGGATTAGGTAATAGATGACTCTTCATCTCTAATTTTTATTGGATTTGGAGATGTGTTTTTTACTTTCTCAGAAATGCTTCTCTATATAAAGGATACATTTACCACCTCTTCACTTGCATCTCCATTTCAGGAGATTTGTAGCTTTATCAACAGCAGTAAACATCAGTACTTAACAAAGATTTCAATATTAGACATATTTATTAGAATTTCTGCTAAGTTTGCTCACCCCAAAGTTGAAATATTCAAACTGCTATGGAATATACAATCATTCTTTCTGAGGTCCATGCTGTTCCTCAAGGAACATTACTGGTACAAAGAAGGCTCACCCTTTTGCCAAAATAACTTAAGGCAGACTAACATCTTAATTCCTTTCCAGATTCAGCCTGTTTAATTTCAAAATAAAGTAAAAAAAAGTCTGAAACAAGATCACATTTTGCACCTCTTGCTGCCTTTGTTGTTCTAAGGAAGATGCCACATCCTCCCACCTTCTCTGTCTTGTCCAAAACTGATAGGCTTTGAAATGCTGAACTTTCAGTAGCTTTATTCTCTCCCAGGAGCTGAGAAAGGTGCAGCTAGACGTGGCTTTGCCTCCACTAAAGCTGAGACCTGGGTCTGCCCCTCTATGAAAGCGCACAGACGTCTGTCAGCCCAGGCCACAGGGAGGGTGCAACTTCAGGAAAGCAAAGACAAAGATTTTTATTGAAAACTGCTGCTTAGGCACCTTGGTGGTAGCTTAAAGGAAAAAAAATAAAGCAGAAGTTAAAGGGAGAAGGAGAGATGACAGACAAACCTTGCGAGTCTAGAGAAATTAGCCTGCAGAGCCATGTAAAAGAGCTTGGAAGAGCAAGAACTGCAGGAATACATGCAGAGATGTAGTGTCAAAGATTTGATGTTCATATACGGAAGAAAACAACAACAAAAAAATCAAGCACAACTATTTAGTCTGGTCCTCTAAGTTCGCTGTGTGCCACTGGCACCAACCCACAGCCTCTCGGAACAAAAGGGACCCTGGCAGCTCACACCAGACACTGGGGACTGGGAAAAGGAGAAGAAAACAAGGAGAGAGGAGGGCAAACAAGGTGATTTTACTGTATCGACTGTTAAGATAAACCAACACAATGCCACTGTTTATCTGCTCTACACCTCACACTCCCTGACGGTTTTCTGACTGCCTCCACTGTGTACTTTCTTACTGGCCTAACACTGCGTAGGGATATTTGAAAGGTAACCTGAACCCAGGAACTCTTGTAGCTGGGCTGGTCTCCAGGCTTGTTGCCCTCACTGTTGGCTGTGTCCTCACACAAAACCTCAGAAAAGGGCTGATGCAGATCAGTCCTCTCCCAGAGGGGAAGCTTTTGTGCACATTCCTCAAAAACCATGATAAGACATCATGGAAAGGGACATGTGAGGTATTGCAGTCCATCAGCCCACACCGTGAGTTTGGAGAGATGCCATCTGGGTTATTGGCAGCAAGGGGTTTCCATGAGCTTCCCATGCTCATGCTTTTCAGTTATATCTATTAATTCAAATAACCTCCCAAAAAAAGAGTTAATCACTGTTTCTCGTGCTTTTCCAGAATATGAAAGTTTCAGATAAACCCATGTTATTGTAAAACATATCAGTTAAGGGGAAAGAAATAAACCATCAAATCAGAAGAATGTATTAGGATGTGAAAAAAGCTGCTGTCTGCAAAAGCACTGCATTTAGTGGCAGCTCACAAAACGTGCTCTCCTGCTGAAACTGGTAATCGTGGTTTCTCTAGCAGGTTTAAGAAGTGCCACGCCAAATTCTCAGTCCTACCCATGAATCACTGTTTGCCACCCCATCCGCTGTGCTGAGGGCAATACGCTGGGGGAGAAACTGTACCAGGGCCAGAGCCAGCAAAGGCATCAGAAGAGATGTTCAGGTGGGGAATCTTTTTCACCCTGTTGATGAAACAACAGGAACACTCCTCGTGTTCAGCTGGGTGAACCAACTCCCTGACTGACTGCAAAAACACCAGTATCCATACAAGGGACAGTTCAGGACTGCGTGGCCAGTGCAACAGCCTCAATTTACTGCTGGTTTAATTCTCTGAAACAGACCCCTACAAACTCAGATGAAGAACTGAGCCATGCAAGGAGTCAGGAACACACAGCTGAGGATGGAAGAAGGTCAGTGCCATGGTAGCAACCATTTGAAAAGTTTTAAGTGCAATGCAAGCACACCCCAAGTTCTCCAACATGCATTAACCAAGCCCAGATCAATACACTGAAGTCTCCGGATCATGGAAAACTGCATTTCCACATTGCAGCACTCAATGTTCTGGAAGAGCCTTGACCTGTAAAGCAGACTCATGCTAAGAAATATGTTTTAACTCCTGAATAAGACCATGCAAAGCCATCCTGTGGGCATGAGACATTCAGTTTTGCAACCAAGCCTAAGGGTCACTACCCCTTTGCACAATCCAAGCAGTGAATCAAGTTCCCAAGAGCCTTTCAGAGCCTTCCAAGCCTGCTAATCCCATTTTTTTCCTGTGTTTCTTTTTGTTGTGTTTTGTGGCTTTTTTTCTTGTATCTTTGGAAGTCTATACAATTTTCTAACTTAGCTAATGAAGGTAAGCTTCTTACAGTTCTGGGGATGTTTCTGATTTTTTTGTTTAAAAGGATATTTTTTCAAGAAAGGAAGTCTTTAAGCATTCAAACACCTGGTATTCTGGGTAGCACTCCCAGATTAATTAGGGTTATGTTGGAAGAGCATGCAATGGAGCAAACTACTGGTGGAGATACAAAGAACCAGCACACTTAGGCTGGAGTCACCAAGACAGAAGGAAGAAGGCATAAAAAACAGAAGTGATAAACAAGAAGTTTAAAAAAATCAAATTTGTTAGTAATAGGAGAGGGACTGAATGCAGAAGGAAACAGTACTGTAAAAAAATCTTACATAAATGAGCCAGAGCATTTACATAAATAAACTAGAGCATTTGGAATGGCTGTAGACCTCAGAAAGCAACTCAAAACAGCTATGAAATGGATAAGAGAGTCAATGTATTTAAATGGCCTCAAGGCACAGTAAATATAGCTTGGCTGGACATAGCACAGGACAAGTCATCCAGATCTGAGACCCAAGAAAACACAAAAAACTCCACAGGATTTGTACACTTAAAGTGTGACTGGCTGCACAGTGTGGGCCAAATTTAGCATGCCCAGGAATATAGTGAATTTGAAGCTTTTAAGATATGTCTGTGTATAGCCAGTGACAGCACGAAACAAGGGGACTACCTGTACATTAACCCAATTAATGAATAAGATGCATCTGTTCCCTAAGCAAGGTATATACAAGTAAAACTGCTGGACTTCAGTCTCCCTTCCTGTCTTGATGCAAAGCAACACTTAGATATGCCCAGCTCGGGAGGTTCAATTCAGTCTGTGCTTTGCTCCTGGGCACCACAAGACTCAGCTGTCCCCCTTCTCGCTCATCAGAAGAAGTGGCTGGTGTCTAATTTTCTAGCTCTTGATCCTCACTTCAGCTGTAAGATCATTGCTCTTGCTATCAAATCAACCCAGTCTTTGTTCAGGACGGGTACTTTTAACTTCTGCAGAATTTCCCACTCCCACACACAATCCAGGAGACGGTGTGTATGAAAGATTTATATCCATCCTTTGTACAGCAACACAAGGTTATATAAAAGCTGGGATATGCAGAATACAAAGCAGGTAAGAAGCACACTTTAACTTGTAGGTGACACAATTAACACTGAAAATTCAAGGCTGTCAGTCAGAAGTCTAGCGCTTGAAAAAGAAAAAGGCGGCTTTTTTCTCAACTGTGGCACAATTTGCAACACTGAGAGAGATCCTGGCCCTGTTCCATCACTGAGTGTTTGAAGTTGGTTTCACTGGGGCCATTGCATGCTGACGATAACAAGACAAGCCTCAGCGGGATGGGTGCAGTTTCACAATGGCTTTACATAGATCTTAAATATGAGCTGTCCTGCAAAAGGGATCCCCCATGACTCAAGCTTCCCATGACCTTGCTGCCACCCAGAGAGCCGACTTGGAGACCTAGAACACACAACACGCAGCATGGCCACAAGGGAGCAGTTATCAGAGCTCAGGTGGAGGAGCTCAGCAATGAGCTGTTGAGGCCAGGAGGACGGCAGGAAAGTCCCGATCAGCTCAGGCTGCAGTTTCACATGTTGGCTTCAATGACAAAACCATCTTGCTTGGTTCTTCCTCCAACCTCAGCACTTCTGCCTCGTGCTGGAGTGCTTCTGCTGACACAACTGCTTTCCAGTCTGCTCTGTAAACTCCATCATGGAAAAGATAAGCATGTGAGATGACATCTTCTTCTGGAGCATACATTTAGCCCACGTAAGTCAAAAATCATCTGCCTCTGGCATGACATCGCACGCAGTTAAGACAGTGCAACCACAAAGAGGGGCACTGCAGCACAAGGATGGGCTTTTCTCATTGAAGACTCTTGCCAAGGCCAACATACAACACAATTACATAGTAATATTCTCAAATAGTATATGTTGTTTTTCATATTACTTGCAACAAAGGTACGTAGTACTTTCTGCTCTTTGGATTATATCCTGCCCTACGCAAAATCCCTGTTCTGAAGAACCATGTAACTGACCGAGAACTGAGGCATACAGAACTGCCCTTGGGTTGCAAAGCAAAAGCTAGAAAAACACTGTAAGGGAGAGCATCTATATCACATAGCTTTAGTCACCTAAGAGGTGTAAGTGGAAGCCAAGCCAGTACCCATGTAGTAAGTGAGGAAGCAGAATGGCATGGCCAAAGGCTGTTTCTTTTCCTGCTGCCCATGCTGAGAGCAGGGATGCTCAGCACAGCCTAAATGCCTAATGTAAGAGGAATCCTCTCTAAAGATCTGAACACACCTGAGAATGCGGAAAACAAAACCACAATCATAAACACCTTTCTCAGTCTATTATGTCTACTACTCAGAATTAGAAATTAAGGTTTTGGGGGTGGCAAAGGTCACTACACAAGCAGTAAAAAAGAACAGTATAAAGCCAGCAAAAGGAAGCATTCAAAGATACTAGTAAGCCCATTTTATAAACAAAAGGAATAATAAAAAAAGAGGAAAACAGAGAATGATTTATCCTTTCAACCAAAAGCCCAAAGCAATTAGATAATGTTTCTTTAAAAGCAAAAGCTGTGTGCCATACATTACCCCTCAAAACAAAGTCAAATGCTTTTTTACAGCTTGACAGGAGCCTTAATTAAAATTTCATTTCACGTGGTCTCTAGCTCTGCATCCTTGTTAAAACACATTCCCTGTTAGCATATCTCACAATTACTCAAGAACATCAAAAATTTAGGAGGTAAAGGGCTCTTTTCTGTACTCTGTGAGTGCTAAAAGAATGACATCTCCTTCAAAGCTCCTTTAAAAGAAATTAAGCCATTAATATGATAGTTCTTGATACCAAATTAAAGTCTACGTAGAAGCCTGGGCTGCAGTCTGGCTGCCCAGCGAGGTCTGACAGTATTGAGGAGACAGATTTCTCTGGCAGTTGTGGTACAGTGGGGCATTTTTCCTCCTGCCCCACAGGATATAATAAATATCACTGGGTGATGATAGCACATGAGTCACAATCCAGTCTCATACTGTGCTGGCTCAGAGATCCTCTACCCCAGAGGGAAGACTATGCCAGGACCCACAGGCCAAGGCACCATCATTCCATTTTCCCTTTGTTGTTGCCTCTACAGCACGAACAACAAAAAACATGACCCAGAAGCAAACATGCCAAGCCAGGCCTAAAAAGACAGGTTTAACTTGGCTTTATTTGCTGAAGCCCAGCCCACAACCACCGAGAAGCAGAGAAGGTTCAGTCTCTAACAAGGGAGCTAGAAGAACAAAGAATGGACTTTGACTCCAGCACAAATCTTCTTCAGCACTCGATGTTTAATCAGTGTTACTGGACAATAATAATACTGCCTACCCTGGCAGGCAGCAGCTGGGCCCACCTCTCACAGTCCGTCACCACTGCTGCAAATGAAAAGACAGACATTTGGAGGTGATGTACACGTTTTCTTACAGGCTCCAGTTTCATGCTTGCCCCCATTCCAAGCCTGGCTCCATTAACTGAGGCAGAAAGATCTGGAGCACCACCAGTGAACACAGAAATCAGACCACTCTCCCTACACAGCACTTAGGGTGTGAAAAGCATTGGCCCTGGTGATGGAAACACTTCACATTTTGTTACAGATAGGTTGAGCCCGGTTAACCTCAGCAGCTTACAATGTGCCAGGCTGAGGTGCAAGGGCAGGCAGCAGGGATCCCTACTGATGCAGCAGCTGAGCAGTGCTCTGGACAGCAATGGCTTTTAAGCATCTTCCTCTTCTCCTCCTCATCTGATTCATTACTGAGATAAACCCAAAGGAGCCAGGCCAGCGACACTGGCAAAGCCTGAAACTACAGTCCCAGACATCCCACCTCTTTGCTGCTGAAGGTAAAAGGTGCCACAAAGCATGCCATGCTCAGGAAAAATGGGGAGTACGTTTTGGGCCCTGGGAAGTAATTTAAGTCTGAGTTTACTTAGGAATAGTAAAAATACCAAGCACTAGAATAGTATCAGTGTAAGATATTGTACAAGTGAAAAAGGCAGAATTAGACTCTTTACATCATCATTCCAGATTTCCTCCTAAATTTCACAAGGGCACGCCCTCCAAAGTAACAATGGCAGAGGTTATTACTGGCTTTTGTAATTTTTAAGTTGTTCCCACATGAGGTATTCCCACTAAACACTTGAAGATTTAAGTTTCCAAGAAAACAAACTACCTTTTTAGGCACCAACGCACTTCTGCACAGCTCCAAGCCTCTAACCGGAGCAGAAAACCTCTGCAGAGCAACTTGGGCAGTCTCGTGACACAGCTGAAGTACCTTATGGCTGATATTAAACTCTGGCTTGTAAAGATTTGAACTGTTTAACTGCTGCCTGACAGTTTGCTCTGTAGAAGCATTTTAATGGGGACACAGAGGAGCCACTTGTCTCTCTTCTGCTGACTGACAAGCCACAAACAGCTGGTCGTGCTGGGTCAGAACCCATTTTGCCCATTCCCTCGGAAAGAAGAGGGATGTTTGTGCTAGGGACACAAAGGCTGATCTGTTCAGAGCTGGCCACAGCCCTCCAGCCTGGCTCCCAGCACTGGCTGACACAGGCTGGCGTCAAAGGGGGAAGGGTAAAAACAGAAGGGTTGTCCCACTTCCCCAAAGACTGGTCTTAGCAATTGTCATTGTTTAAAACCGTTGCACTTTGAGAATACTTGTGTGAAGTGCTCATGGCAACCTCAACGGTGTAAATTGAAGTTTCATTTGTATATTCAACATTGTCACTCTCAAAAAAGAAGTTAAACATAGCTACATTTTTCCCAGCAGGAAAAAAAAAAAGATCTGCAAAACACTGTTTCTCTCCTCAGCAATCACTACCATTTGCTTGTTTGTTTTGGTGCAGCATAGGTAGGGAGGGTGGAATGATAATAAGAACATGAACACTTTTTCTCCTCACCTTGACCGGGGACAGACTCAACTGCAAGCAGCCTTAAATAGCACAGCGAGCATAGGCACACAGGAGAAAGGAAACAAAATCATGGCTCTTCATCTTGCACAGTCTTACCCAAACTTAGCTTCAGTGAAATCAGTGTGAAAGACTTACGTATGCAGAGGTCATCCTCCTCTGTGTAGTTACAGGATTACACAGTTACACCGACAGAGGAGCTTGTGCACGCTGAATCTCAGCCTACACACACCACCAAAAGCAGGACGGGGCGTTCTGCCCGGCCTTGCTGTGCCTGCCCCCCCTTCTTCTGCCTGTACAGTGGAATGTTTCCCCTTTTGCTTTGTGAGTACTCCTTTACTTTCAGGTCTGGAGAACAAGTCTTACGAATAGCGGCTGAGGGAGCTGGGATTGTTTAGCCTGGAGAAAACGAGGCTCAGGGGAGACCTTATTTCTCTCTACAACTGCCTGAAAGGAGGTTGTAGAAAAGTGGGGTTTGCTCTCTTCTCCCAGTAACAAGCCACGGGACAAAAGGAAGCGGCTTCAGGTTGTGCCAGGAGACGTTTAGATTGGGGATTAGGAAAAATTTCTTCACAGAAAAGGTTGTCAAGCATTGGAACAGGTTGACCCGGCAAGTGGTGGAGTCACTGTCCTGAAGGTACTTAGAGACATGTGGGTGTGGCACTTACGGACATGGTTTACTGGTGGACTTGACAGCACTGGGTTAACAGTTGGACTTAATGATCTTAGGGGTCTTTTCCAACCTGAACAATTCTGTAATCCTATAAACCCCTCCTGCCTTCAGAGCAAGCTGAGCCTAACAGGCCCTCTTTTCTCCAGCCTCACTGGCCACTGTGGCTCACACGCAAGTGTCCTTCAGAAGCAGGAGTGTTCAGGGGGCTGAAGCTGCACCACAGGAGTCCTTTAGCCAGAACTGAACCCCAGACGAGTCAATGCCAGGGGCACTGCAGCTGAAGCGCCACTGAATCAGACTCACTTTTTTTTTTCATCCTAGCATTTATAAAGGAAATAATGTTCAAAGGCATTGAGTTATTATTGCAGAGCTGTGTCTCACTTGACTTTTCAGAATCAGTTATTATGCTTTAACTGAGTACTCTTTATGTAATACTGAAAAAGCTTTCATTGCAACACTCTTCCAAAGCTGTGATTACAGGTTTAACATTACAGCTTAGTTTCAACTCACTGTATTTTCTAATGATGCCTATATTTAAGAGAAAAAAAAAAATCCCATAAGGTAATTGAGTTGCATTCCAGTCCCGGAAACATCAGGGCTCCTGAGCTTACCCAAATTCTCCCAAAAACTCAGACACAAGATACAGCAGACTTGCAGTTTATGTACCTTTTTGTGATGATACCATTTTGTCACTTTTCAATCACTCAAACTGTGGTCACAACTTTGCACCTCTTTAGAGATAAGGAAAAGCACCAGGTTTGGCTGTTAGCCAGGTAGCCATCAGCAGCTGATGGAGCCTGCCTGGAAGCACTGCTCATCTCCACTGCTCATCCCCAGCAAGGATCTGCCAGAGTTCAGATACACAAATCAGCCGGCTGGGATAAAGTCAGCAAGCAAACGTTTTGATTATGCAATTACTTGTTCAGCTACAACTGCAGGTTTTCCTGCATAATCAGGCTGATAAACACCAAAGTTCTTTTGGTGTTGCCTCAAATCCTAAATGATGTAGTCAGAAGCCAGAAAGGAGGCAAATGGTATCCAGAAAAATCCAATGGGAAGAGGGGCATTGTGTTGTCGGCTCAGGGGCAAGCCACACAGAGACTTTGGGTTTGGTGCACTCTGCAAATCCAGAATATCTCTGATGACTGTCACAATTTGGCATTATACACTGCAATGGCAGGAAGGTATCAGCAAACTCAAATTTGTGCTGAAAAATCGTCTATGCATTGAGGATGCTATACCCAGACAAGTGGACATGGACAGCAGGATCTGGGTGGAGAACAGAGACCCTGAGAAAAACAAAAGAAATTGCAGGTGCAGCCTCCTGTGAAGCATTCCAGTAAATGAATCAATGACTCCTTTAGTACAGCTATAATCAGGACTTTCCATTTTGAAAGAACAATTAACTTAATCTACACAGCACTAACAACAAACAAATTCTGTCTCAGATATGAGCAAACACATGTACAACATGCATGCAAGCTGTATGTGTGTGCCCACACAAACTGCTGATAGGCATTTATAGCTGTCCCCACACTAGGGCTAGGTCAGCTCTGGAATTAAACAGCTACATTTTAACACATTCCCAAACCAACATCAGCCAATGCAGTAGGGAAAATAAAGAAATTAAATAACATATTGCACATTCCCCCCATAGAAATAATTTTCTACCCTTTATGGTTTCATGAACACTTGATTCCCTCATACACAGAGTTCTACAAAAAGTCTTTAATACAGCAAAAGCTAAAAAAGTAGTGGACAACTTAATTTACAGCTGCATTGAGGAGATATTAAAATTACACCTAGCAGAGCTATTTTATGCAAGTTTTAGAGACTTGAGACGTTTCTTCCTCATTTCCTTCTGTATTCAAGGTTTCCACTGTGAGTTTCACAGAAACAAGGAAGCATTGCCTCAGAACTATGACTAACTGAAAAGATCAAATGTAAACGTCTTACAGGAATTCATATAATATTTCACTTGTGACTTCTCCACTGGAAGCACATCTATCTTGGCACATACCAAATACACATCCTTGCCCACTTCGTACAATGCGCATATTGATAGAAAAGTAACAGAACAAAGTGATTAAGGAGAACAGCATATCTAAAGTTTCCACAGAACTGTAAAAAACCTCCACTTATTGAAGCTAACTATGTATTTCAACAAAAAGGGAGAAAAGTACTACATTGAGTTGCTCAGAACTTTTTGGTTATAAAAATTTCCTGTGATTAATGTGATGCGATTGCAAAGATTTTCTGTGAGGAGATGGTACACTGGATAATTCTCTGCTATTCCACATAGAAAATTCGACTTAGAACTAAGGTTTTCAATGCAAGTTCAAATCAGTCTTTTGAAAGCAAATTGCTTTATTCTTAGACACAAAATGCCATTTCAAATTAAAACATCACAAAGATTCCCACAGAAACTTGCGTGTTTTCAAGTCAGCTCTTCCCTCAAAAACCAAAGGATGTTTGTTCCTCAGTGTTTTGTTAAGAGAGTGAACCTTGAAACCTCTCTTCTCTAAGGTCTTAATACTATATATGCACATAGACAGAAAGCTCTGTCAGTAGTTGAACAAAAACTCAAGCATTAAATACTAACATTTCAAGGTATGCCTAACAGAAAAGTTCAATATATATAAAACAAGATCAACAGAGAGTGATCCTAGCAATGCAGTCCTTACACAGGCAAAGTCCAGAATCAATTTCAGTTTATTTTTATTGGGTGTAATTTATAATATGCCCAGACTCACAATTTATTTCCTCAAGGCTTCACAGACAAAGTGCTCCTCTTTTGATAGTCTATCCCACGTGTTTATTAAAGTAGATATAACAAAGTGAAAGGGAAACATAAAACCGACAGAGGATCATTTTTAGTTTCAGAGCAATTTTATATGCCATCTCTTAGAACTTCAATTTATGGCTTTCTTTAATGGAGCCTTTCAGGGTTGATTTTAATGTGTTAAGTGGAAATTCCACTGGTTTGTTACTGCAATGCTTTCTTCATGACCGACCTACTCTCATACATCACCTAGGTCTGACTCATTTATACAGACAGACATTCACTGAATGGACAAGGAACTTCTTAAAACTAGTTGCTTTCACTTGCAGTATTCCTGAATTAAAACGTGGTTTTCTTTCACTGCCTTTTTGGCCTGACACTTCTCCCCAAAACTGAAGAAGACTGAAGTTACCATGAGGGTTTTTTACCTTTTTTAAGTCAGGAATACAGATTTCCTCCCCAGAGTCAGATGAGAGCTATGTCTTACAAACATCACAAGAGCATCAGCCTGCAACCCCACCCAACCCAACCTGACTACTCCTTCAAAGAAAAGGGTAACAAAAGCCAGGAGAGCAACAGTGCCTCCAAGCATATTAGCTGTGGCATTTGCAGGACCTTGAGACCCGTCAGCAGGTTTAAGTGTTGCTTGTGTTTTAACTTACCAATGTGCTCAGCATTTAAAGAATCTGGGCTACGTTAACCATCTGACTCACCATTTACCTGAGCTTCTAAAATCTAGATGGGTTTAATTTAGACAGAGTACAGTAATAACACCTGGAGCTCCTAATGAAAAGCCTGCTGTCATCATCCAAGTCATTTCAGCTTGAAGCTTGTTCATCTTCTCTTGCAGTAAGCACATCTTCCTGACTTTATATTACAGATCTCACAACCAGCCACATCCTCAGCTCTGGAAAAGGCTTCCCAGGGTGAAATACAGAATCAGAATGATAGAAACACAGAATGGTAAGGTCGGAAAGGACCACCAGTGGGGTCATCTGGTCCAACCTCCCTGCTCAGCCAGTGTCTTCCTAGAGCACATTGCACAGGACTGCATCCAGAGAAGGTTCCTGAATATCTCCAGCGAGGGAGACTCCACAACCTCTCCATGCAGTTTTGAGCTAGGACAGCCCACTATGCCACCCTCACAGCAGAGAGACCCAGTGGGTAACACAGGCATCAGCTCAGCCTCTCCAGACCTGGCAAAGGCCCGGCATTTGGTACAACCATGTTGGCCCTAAGCACATATGAAGGTCAAGCACCAAACAAGAAATGCCTGTTGATGTGACTGTTAATTACAGAAGTATGTATATAAATACATCTTCCAGTGTATGTCTCCGTGCCCAAGTATGTACTTATGTGGTAGGAATCCTGCTGGTTCTCCGGAGACATTCCTCCATCCCAGCCACACATCACTGATGAAGGAGTCTGGCATTATGCAAGACAGGACAAGTAAGTTAAAAGGTGCAGGTAGTTACCAAGCATACGTGTTCTTTGGAAAACAACTGTAATTCGGAAGTCTTTTTTTCTGTCCACAACATCCTCAACAGAAAAAAACCCAAAAAAGAATCCCAAAACTAACCAAACAAATACCCCCCCCAATAAATCAAACAAAAAAACCTCAAAAATAATTCAAGCAGCAAGTACTGAAGTCAAATCCAGCTCACCTTATTCCTGTAAAATACTTCTGAACATCCAGTAATTAAATACCTCATTTGGCTTCATGTCAGCAAGAGAAAGATCCTTCTGGCTCCTACCTGGGAAGAGTAAGACCTATAGAGGAAGCTGCCTGCTATGAGGGAAATCATGTCTGCCAGTATATCCTGCCAGCCCAGCTACCACCTCTGTCCTTCCAGGCTGTTTTGCAGGGACTAAAGCCTAAAGTCCACATAAACAGATTAAACTTTCACTGTCCGAGTTAAAACTACTAGCTTAAAGCAGCCTCGTAAGATACATGCTGGGTAACACTAAACCTCTCCAGCATCTTCATCCTCACACAGCTGCCTCTTGCTCCCCTTGCAGAATCAGAGCCAGTGGCAGCTAAAACACACGTTAGGATGGTAAATCATCCCAGAAATAGCCATTATTGAAGTAACTCAGACAAAAGTGGAGATACATTATTTCCATGGTATAGCTTGCCATACTCATAACTACTTGATTATGTTAAAAGCCAAACAGGTACCGCACCAGCTCTATATGCCTATGGCACATGGAACATAAAGCTTAACTAATGGCCCTATTTCCCCAAAAGGGCACATGAGGCTGACAAATATTCTCAAGAGGTCATGCTATCTGTTGGATCAAATCAGGTGAATTGTGCCTTCTTTGTCAGAAAGGAATTTATATTCTGCTACCAGCTTTTTAAAAAGAAAATTTTTTACATTTGATATTTTTGTTATATTTCTAACTTTCTCATACTTGGAAAAAGGATTCTGTTTCTCAGGTACTTACACTGTTCCAGGAATTTACCATTTTTAGCCTGCCACTAAAGTGAACAGAAGCTGTTTACACAGACGCACACACACAGGAGTTACTCACCTGTGTGCTGCCTTGAAGCAGCCTCACTGCTTAAATACAGGTCATCTGTAGAAGAAAACATCCCAGAGCAATGAGAAATAAACATAACCACAGCTTTTATTTTGATGACTTCTAGAACAGTGCCAAGAAGCACAACTTCCAACAGTTCGTGAAAAAGCTGCACATCATTTTTAGGAGGAGTGTGCTGTATGTTAATCATTTCTAATCAGAGACAGTTTCTCCGCGTCTACTTTTCTGCCTCATTTCCTCACAATTAAAAATTCAATTTTACCCAATAGCTACAATACAGATGTGTTGCTCTGACAATGACCGACTCTGTTGTGTCCTCAGAATATGCATAACAAAATCTGTAACCAGTTCAGTAGTTCAAGTTCTAGACAGCCAAAATTAAAGCCAGACTGTAACAGAAGTTTGTGCAGTAGCAGCAGTCGGAAGTTCATGTTTGCCAAAGAGTTATATGGAAATTATGCCCCTTAATTGAATTTATGTGAAGGAACAAACTTCACCTAACGTCAAGGCCATATCTCGTGTTGAAGCAATCTGAAGAACTAGTCACAGTAGATTAAATCTTTTGTAAGCAAGTTTGTTAACTTATGTTCTCAAGAAAAGTATGTTATGATAGCTAAGCGGATGGTGAACAAACCAATTCTGTCTTTTTCCAACTTCTCCTGCAAGCAAAGTTATGATAAAAACTTTGATATCCTAGTTCATTACTGAGTGTTGCTGGACTCTCAGATGTTGCAAGATGCTGGATGCCATAATCTCAGTGAATCCTCTCTCTCCCAGGAGCACAAGGCTGGGTCATTAATCATCTTTTAAAGCACAGAGACACGGTCTCATAGAACAGCTTTCCTGGTCCTGCAAAACAGCAGCCAACCAATATTTATTGAAGAGCATGAAGGAGGCTCACAACCCACCTTCCAACACGCAGAACGAGTGGCAAGTAGCACTCCACGCTTTCTACGTACCTTGTAGCTTCTCACAGACTTCTCTAGCCCAAATCAGCCATGTCTCAACTAGAACATCTTCAAACTCCCTCCCTGCTTGCAGACACACTCCTCAAGGCATGTACCAAACGCTGCCACTCCCCTGATATTCCTTCCAATCTCTACAACAAGCTTTGTGCCCCTGCTCAAACAAGACTACTCCTCCTATTCCTACTCCTAGCTCCTTCCCAATCCACCATAACAGTACAATGCTCTCCCTGATTGCTCTAAGAACAGATGTCCTGGCAAAAACCCTCAGAGCAGACACACTACTGACAGCAGGACTTTTCTCTGTCTGGAGAGGCGTCACAGCTGAGCCAAGTGATGCCTACTTCACAGCAGCTACAACTGCTGTAGTGACACCAGTGGGGGTAAGAGCAGAATCTCCCCTCTACCCACAATGTCACGGCCAGCAAAGCTGTGTTCTATGGGCTACTCACAAACTATACTAAGTGATTAAAAGACTTTTCGCATGTTCTAAAAATACCACTACAATCCCTTCTCCACTAACTGTTTTTCTGAAATGCTTGAAGAATTGTTTCAGACTTGGAAAGCCAAGTCTCCCAGGCAGTACTGGGACAGCTTTTTTCCCCATCACATTTTGTTCACTAATGTTATTGCTCTCTTGAACTACTGTTTCCTTCAATTTCCCTTCTATTGAAGTAGCTGTACCAATTCTAACAAGTAGCCATGGCAACAGAATTTTGCAGAATAAACTACAAAATAATCCTATGATCAGAAACCTAAATTAGAAAAATGGAATGGAAATAATGTGTTCTTAAAACCTGGAATTAGAGTGCCTACTGGAAAAAGTTACAAATAGATGTGGTAAGCACTTCAACACTTACAAACTCTGAATGAGCAAAAGTAGATGCTGTACTTAAAGCCAAGTTTACAGATACATTACTAAATAGGAGAAGTTATTATGTATTATGAAAACAGTGAGATTAAGAGAGTAAAAAAAAAAAATTCTTCCTAACTTATACGTGAAACAATCAAACTATTTGGATCAGCACCTGTCCCAAACCCAAACTGTTCTGAATTATAGACACTCCTCATCAGCTCCCTCAGGACAGACATGCAGTGATCATTTTTGACCCAAACCCAGTGCACAGCACGGATGGGGAGAGCCCAGTGCCTCTGGCAGTCCTCTGTGTGAAAATGCCTTCTTGGGAGACTGGAACTCATCTCCAGAGAGAAGGCACCTGCCATGGGAAAATGAAGACACAAACACTGTTTCATTAACCATAGCAAAAGCCTTCAGCTTTCCATTTTACTCTAACGGTTTAAAGATTCTTCAAAGAGTTATACCAAGATTTCCGTTTAATTTTCCACACAGTAATTACTGCTGGGATTTTAAAACATGCTTTTTTCTTTTCTAATGATACTTAACATGTATAATCTGTATGTGCAATTCAATCCCCGATCTCTACACATTTAATCTTCTAAGCATCCTTAAGGAGATGGCAGTAAGTTATTTCTATAGGGTTTAGTATATGAGTTCCAAGGTGGATGAGTTGATAGGGCACCCTGCACTTGGTTCAAATAAATCCAGAAATTGTGTTGCCCACAACTGCCTTGTTTTCTTTACAGTAACTGATAAAGAGGACTCATATGAGAATTACTGCAAACAGGATGTACTGATTTTTGTCTGTGAAAGGTGATACAGATTGTCTGAACTGCTAAATTAGCCTGTAATCTAATCTAATCAATGAAAGACACATCAAGTGTTGCCACTCAAGCTTCCCCATCAACTGCAAGCAGCTGAAACAATCAAAACAGATTCTCAGGAATTGCTTAGACCTGGAACTCTTGAGAACAAGATTACCTGTTCTTTTCAATTTCACTTTTAAACTGATGTGTGCCAAAAGCAGCTACACAGGCTGTGAAATGTGGTATTGCCTCTAAATACAAAGCATTTCCCTAACTGCTTATGTGCTGCACAAAAAAAACCCCAAAAACAAAAACTAAAACCAAACAAAAACCAACCAAACAAAAACCAAACCAAAAAAACCCACAAACCTCTCTTTTCTCCATTCTTTATACTCAAAGTGTAAAGAATAACTATGCATACAATTTGCAATCACTGAGATTTACAGCCTTGACCTGACCGTAGTAAGTAGTTATGTCACACAGGCATTTTTTAAGTGCCCCGTGCCTCATTTTTCCTCCATACTTGCAAATGACACAGTTTTTGGATTAATACTGTATTTGTTAACCCTCAGAAATCTCCTGTTGCCCCTACTGAAAGAAACACAAAAACACAGAAAACTAAAGCCAACAAGCAGCTCATGCCTATTTTATACTATTTCAACATGTAATTCACACAGGCAGAATTGCTTTGCTTCACCCAAAAAAATAAAATTTAAAAGGGTGGGAAGGGGAGAATCCTACAATTCTTACAGAAATATTGTCTGGAAAATAACACATGTTACTACAGTACAAACTGCATCATGTATATTCTTACATTGCCTTAAAACTGTGTGTTACTCCCAAGAAGGCTACAGAAGATGACTATAATCTACTGTCCATATGCTAAAATTCACTGGGCAGGGGGCAGCCTCCCTGTGGGAAATTTATGCAAATCCAAAAAAGCTGCCAACGTCACTTCTCTGGGGACCTTGCAATTGCATTAACGGGGAACCACAGAAAACCAGTAAAAACTCTAGCAACACAAAGAAGATGCTCCTTTTGCCACTACAAACCTTCCACAGCGAACATCACTAGCTCATCCACACACACTAAACAAGTTAAGAAAAAATACCCTGCAGACAGATAAACATTAGTACTGTGGGTTTTTTTTCTTCACATCTCAATACAGCACCGAGCAGAGGGGTCCTGTCTGACATTAGCACAGGCTACTTCAATTTTTCACCAAACACAGAGAGAATACAAGTAAAGCACAACCAGCTCGGTTAGAGAGCATGCCAAGGGACTGCTCTTATCTGGGATGCTTTGATAAAAACAAACACCTTTTGTGTCTTGAGAGTCACTTGAATGTAATGTGCTTTACACAGCACAAGAGGGGCTGCTTGATTTTCCGAAGTGGTTATTTAAGAAGCCCAAATTTAACAGAACCACAGGGAAATTATATGTACAAACAATAGCTGTCATGGTTATTTTAGCTCCCTTATACACCTGCAAATACACACTGTACAAGGAGGCTGCCTCGTCTCTCAAGTCAGGAAATTCTTTCTGCTCCTGAAAGCTGGTGAGAAGCTCCATCCTGCTGTACTGAACACCTGAGAAGCCACCCAGGGCTGACAAGCTCACCACCAGTCCCTGCTCACACTGCCTGCTTTGTTCCCCCACACCCATGCCCAAGCTGTGATAGAAAGCTCACAGGAAATTAAACCTGCAGGCAGAAGCGGTCCATCCCTGCAGATGAGGAGACAGCAGGATTTCTAAAGGCTCAAGTCGTTCCTCACCATCACCTCCCTTTCCTCTTGACCCTTCTGCCTTACAGCTCCTCCTATGGCAGTATCACCTGGTATCTTATTTCCCTTTCTGGCCGACCCCACGGACCACACCTATAAAAAGGAACTTTAGCTTAGTAGGTGGACTATAAAAGTGAAAACTGCAACAGACTGATGTCCTTCAGGAATGGAAAACGGGAAGACAGAACAACCCAGCATGGCTATTTAATTTGTTAGAGTAGGACCTCTCCTACCGGGCTTTACAGCTGTGACACTCCCCCCAGCAGAGATACTGCAGCTACACCAGCCCGAACCCCTCAGCAAATCTGTTTCCACCAGCTCAGAGACAGAGACCAATGCAGCAAAAGGGGCAAGTGTTAAAACGAAGCACTCCCTCGTCCCTTCTCTTTGCAGACCTTCCTCCTCCCTCCACCCATCCCGCTGCCCGCCCTGCCTCCCATAGAGGGTGCATAGGTCTGGGGAGGGATTTTCCGCTCCCTTCCTCCCTGCACAGGAATGCAGGAGAGACTACAGTTTAGTGCTGAGCTGGTAAATGCCTCATTTCACTGAGCAAGCGATTTTAGGCAGGACACTATATAACAGGCAGACTCCGGCACTCTGATGTTGGCTGTATTGAGCCACACTGACCACATCTTCCCTGCAATAACTTCTAGGAAATGTTCAACCATAAGACCCTTTCCAAGAATGCACAATGCACTGGGCACTACTCAGAGCCCTGCTACCTGGGAAATATGCCTCCTGTGCTTCACACCTTGCCATGCCGTTGTAAATTTGGCAATCCTGGGCTGAAAGTCACACGCAAATCTCACAATCTCCCTAAAAACGTAAATGTTGCATTTTGACTCTGGAAACACGTGCTGGCTTTGCTCTGTGAATTGAAGAAAGAATCTAGAGAAGAGCTGCACACAGGTCTCGCCCTGCCCCAGTGCAGACTGCTTTTTGCCATATATAACTCTCTAAGAAGTCAGGAAATAGCAAATTCCTATTGTCTGGAAGGAAAGGACAATCAACTCTTGCCCTCTTGTATTTTAAAGGGTAAAAAGAACTTTCGGATTTCCCTTCCTTTAGCAATAAAAATACCATTTTAGATTGTGCTACTGAAGAATGAGCTACAAAGTGGGCAACAGAATCACACAGAATTGTTTTCAACTGCCTGTTTATACCAGCCATTCATGTACAGTGGGTCTCTGCTGAAGAGAGCAGCTCTCCCAGGGCAATGCCACAGTCAACTCTCAGTCTGAAATAGCAAGACAAAGGCAGGACAAAATACCAAGTTCAGTGTCAGAATATTTTAATTCTACTCAAGGATGTCTACTGAAATATGTTCTCGATTTACAAATTACAAAATCAATCGTGGAAACAACTACTGAGGCACATCAGCCTTCACGGAGCACAGAAATGCGAGACAGCTGCGATGTCAAAAGGAATGAAGGAGGGTGCTAAGAGTACACACTGAAACGGCTTCATCTTCACTCCTAACCAAGACGGAAACTGATGTGATTTAAAGACTCATACAGCAGCAGTGTGCTCAGGTGCTGTTACTGCAGGCATTACACAGAGAGACGGCGACTTGCAAGCACTACACACATTACTCATTAGATCACAGCAAAGCCCATTTATTACCTGGCCTCCACCCCAGGAAGCCCCTTAAACTGCATAAACACACCAGTGACAAAATTTAGACGCATCAGCCTCAATTCAGACCCCCCCAGAGAAGTTGGTATTAAGACTTCACAGGTATCCTTGTAAACAACGCAGCTGCAGCGCTGCGGGAGATGCGCTTTGGTCCCGCGGGGAGCGCGGGGCTCACAGGGAGAGAAGACAACTGCCCTCGCCTTCCTAAATCCTCACGGGGCACCAACTCCTCCTCAGTTTTATCACGCGGACAACCAACCAGTTTCTCAGCACACACTACTGAAGAACGCGTTTTCTCACCTTCCCTCCCCTTCAAACTTTTCTAGTAACTTTATGCCATAGTTGGTTGCTCGCGGCTGATCCTCAGCTGCACCTCCCAGCCGCCAGCAGCACCTCCTTGGCTTCTCGGAATAACCACCAAAAAGACAGACGGGAAAAAATGTGCGGTTCCGAAAGGGCTACAGGCACAGTAAGGTGGGAGTGCCCGTGGTTCGGAGGAAAGCGGTGGCAGAGGCGAAGGCAGCACAGCAGCATGCTTCAAATGCCATTGACCTCCGGTTAAATGAACTTCTGGGCAAATATGTAATCATTTTATCAAACACGCGCCAAGGGCATTTCTGAAGCTGTTCATTCTCTCAGGTGGAGCAAGTAAATTAGTCCTTGTGAGGAGACAGGGATCAAACGCCTGTGCACGCCTCTCTCCTCATGAACTTGCGGTCTTGGGAACCTGCCTCGGCTTCTTCTTACTCCCTCCCCAACTCTGTCCCGTTCTAGGGGGACCCCCTCGCTTCACGTCTCCTCCACCCACACCAGCGTTTCCTCCTTTCTCTGGGCTCGGTTTCTAAGGCTACTTCTTACAAAACTGTTTCAGTCACCCTTGCGAAAGGAAAAGGCGCTGCTTTGCAGGGATGGCTGATGTGTCCGTGAGGCACCACCAGCTTTATTTAAGCCGCTTTGCAGCCCCGATTTCCCTAGTCGGGAGTGAGGTGGTGGAAGGCGAAACTGGAGAGAAGGAGGTGTCGGGCGTTTCGAGGTGACTACGGACAAGTCGCTCAAGCTCTTCCCTTAACACCGGGGAAAAGGGGTCCTCTACTTCTTTAACCCCTCCTCTCACGGTACCCAACTCCCCCCACCTTTCTCGGGCTGAAAGATGCGAAAGCGTCCAGACGGGAGATCCCGAAGATCCCTCACCCTGGCGGGAGTGGGATCGGCCAGGCTCCCACCAGGAGCTCAGAGCCCAGGAGCCGACCCGCCGCCTCGACCAGACGCGACTGCGGAGGCTCCAACCGGGCGCGCCCGGACGGGGCTGTGGGGGCTGCGCTGAAGGATAAAAGGGCTTAAAGTTCAAGCCCGGCTCCCCAGCACCTCGCTCGCCCCTTCCCGAGGGGCTGCATCCGTAACTCCTGCCGTCGGGGGTCCCGGCGCGGCGCGGGGTAGAGGGTGTGAGCTCTGCCGGCTGGAAAGACGCCCGGAGCAGCAGCAGGAGATGCGCGGCATTACCCGCTAACCCCCGGCTCGACTCCGCCGCCCCGTCGGCAGCCGAGCCGACCCGCCCCACAGCCTCCCGCTCTGGCGAGCCGGCCCGTCCCCGCTCCCCTACCTTCCAGCAGCACCTCCTTGCCGGCCCGTTTGAGCGCCTGCACCGCCTCGTCGTGAGTGGCATCCCGCAGGTCCGTGCCGTTGACGGCCAGGATGGCATCACCCACGTAGAGGGCCTGGGTCTGGTCGGCCGCCAGTCCCTTGAAGATCTTGCTGATGAGGATGGGCATCTTGTTCTCCTTGCCCCCCTTGATGCTGATGCCCAGCCCGCCCATCTCCTGCTTCAGCACCTTCACGCACCGCTTCTTGTTGGAGACGGCCTCGGGCACCTGCTCGGGGGGGTCCGTGAAGGCGGTGCGCACCGCGGCCGCCCCCCCGCCGCCCTCGGCCCCGCGGCACGCCGTCCCATCGCCGCCCAGCCCGTTGTGGGCCGCGCCGTCGGGGCGCTCCTCGCCGCTCAGCACCAGCGCCTCGCCGCCCAAGTTGGCCAGCACTTTGTGCCAGCGCTCCCGCACCAAAACTTCCAGCCAGCCGCTGCGCTGCGCCCGGCCGCCCCCGCCGCCGCCCGCCGCCGCTACCGCCATCTTAGGAGCATGCTGGAAGCGCCGAGTGACGGCACCCCCGGCTCGGAGCAGCGCGGCCGACCCGGACTTCAGCCGGGGGGCGGCGAGCTCCCGGCGCGGCGGGGAGGGGCGAGGAGCCGCGGCCGCCCCCCCGGGGCCGCGCCGGGGCGGGCGCACCTGGCGGCACCGCCCGCGGGCTGTGCGGGTGGGTGCGTGGGTGGGTGTGCCGGGCGAGGGTGTCCCGCCCCGCACACGGGTGTCCCGCCCCTCCCGCGGGGACACGGCGCGGGACACCCCTGGTTGAGCCGCGGGTCGTTTGGAGCCGCGGGTGTGATGGCATCCAGAGCTGGAGGGGTCCCGCCGGAGCGCCGGCAGCTGCCGTCTGCAGTGGGGTGTAGAGAGGAGCTGAAGGAGACCAGCGGCAGGGAAGAGATAAGGAAAACCCAACTCTTTTTTGGTTTGTTTTTTGGGTTTTTGTTTTTTGTGTTTTTTTGGCTTTTTCACAGGGATTTTTTTTGATAAAGTGGATTAAAACTAATAGGTAGCCCAAAGGTAGTTAAATATCACCTGTATGGAAGTAGAATTCAAGTTGTTTCACGGTTTTCTGAGATGGACGTGTAAGTGCTTGTGAGAGATACTTTTGCACGTTTTGAAACTGTTTTCTATGCCCTTTGATTATGAATTTTAAAGGCCCACGGAGTCCACATTTGAGATATTTTGCAGCTTTTCTCATGTGCCCTTCTCTCCTAGGAAGCAACAGGTGCCTGACAAGGGCGGAAGATCCAGCTCAGTCACCAGAGAGGACAAAGCTTTCACACTGCCTGTTTGGAGATATCTTCAGCGGGCCTGGAGGTGCTGCCCCACAGCAATGTGACTCGACAGACACGAGGCACCTTCTGGACTGCCTTTGTTTCTGCTCCTTGCAGAGCAGCTCTGGCTCCTTCCTAAACTGGAATGAAAACTCCGGCAGTTCTGAACCATTTGATGTACATAGGAGGAACATTTTGGGAAGGTTGGGGTAGCCCATGAAGTTATTAGTCCCAGTCATTTTGGCCATGTGAGTCATGTGGGTCCCTAAATGCAACACCTTGCTGCTCTCTGAAGTGATGCCATTCATTTCTGATGCCAAGATTTTGCTTCCAGGTACTCGCACATGCCCCAGTTAATGTGGGCTGGACAACTTGGGACTCGCCTCCTCACCATGGGGTTGGACCTACATGCGGGATTGTCCCCAGGAAAGCTTGCCTTGGTTTAGTAGAATCTCTCCGACCATGCTGCTCACACTGAGCTACACAGAACACATTCCCTTCTCTCCAAAGGATGGCAGAAGGAGGCCCCAACCCTCCTTCATCTGCAGCCTCACCCAGGCTGTGCACAGGTCCCTCCTCCCAGTAGGAATGCAACCCTGCACCTAGGGAGAGCGGGAATCCACAGGCAATGGGTTATTCAAGGATAATGGGTGGGTGGAGAAAAAGCAGTCTGGAGAGAGGTCTCTTCATTTCTCATGTTAATTAATGCAAGGTGAAAAGCTATAATTAAGTTTTCAGGGCTGTGAATCCAAAGTGAAAAGAAGCATGTCCCGTTAAACCTGAACAAGGCCCCTAATCCCTACATAGGAGAAAGATGCAAGACATCCTTTTCTCCAGCTAATTCCTCACTAGCTGATTTAGGTAGCTCATGTATAATACTCTGGATGTTTGGGTTGGTGGGGTTTTTTTTTAGATACCATTCCCAGGTGCCAAACATAGTTAATGAATGTGTTTGTTCAGTTGCAGCAGCTTCAGGTAGGTGAGAGAAGGATGGGAGGGAAAGGACAGGCTTGCAAAAATTGAATGCTGTGATGCCAGTTGTCATAGCACTCACACTTCTGCATAGCTCCAAGCCCAAGTGACCAGGCCAAGTTATAAAATCAGGTACCTCTGTTTGGTAAATTAGCTCTTACCAATTATTTCATGTTTTTTCTTTATGAATTAGTAAAGGATCAGTGCTGCTGCTAATAGGAATGTATGTTTTTAACATAGTTTCAGAAAATTCATAAGGAAAAGATATTCAGATGTTTCTGTCCTGGTGTGAAAAGGTAATAGAGAAAGGAAAGTTAATGTTTAATGGCTCACACTTCTGCACACTGTGCATTTGGGCCGTGTTTGCTGAGTGTGTCTGCTTCTCCAGTGGGGTTCCCATGGAACTGCCCTGTGTAGACAGTTGCACTGCGTGTATCCGAGAGCTGTGCTTGTTCCAGCTGTTTTCCTTTCCCGTTCCAGCAGAGGTAAATAGTAAAGTTTCCTAAGGCCAGCATCTGATATATGGGTCCCCGATACAAAAAAAGGCTTTAGAGCAGTCTCCATTGCTTCCTCTTCCCCTTTCCTGCCCACCTTGGAGCTGTAAGAAATGAGAGGTGATGTTTTAATCTTGAAGGTGCTAAGGCACAGGTCCAAGGCAAACAGTGTCCCAGATCATCTCCCCTCCTGCAGACAGTGCAATTGGTACCTGATGTCTGTGCTTCTCTGTCCTGTGAGTGCAGGCTCCTAATTGTGTTTGTGTACCCTGAGTCTTTGTGTACCCCAAGAGCAACTTCTGGCTGCTGAACTATGGGTAAGAAAAAAAAGGTGCCTTGAGACTTCTCTGCTGGTACCCCTGGCAACATTATCGTCCTCAATCCTGCCTCAGATCTGCCAGTCACACCTGCAGGAGTAGTCTCCGAAATTCAGGTTCATGCAGCAGCAGGAGCAGAAACAGAAGATAAAAACAGGTGTTTAATTGGGTTTTCAGCTATTGGATGCTCAGGTTTGCAACAAATAAAACTGTTACTCCAAAGTCAGCTGCTGGTCCCTAATAGTTTCCAAGGCATAGCAGAGTGCAGTCTTCTAATTTCAGCTGCAGGCATCTCCTGACGATGTTTCTGACATCATCTGTAAACATCCACACTACAGTTGCAGTGTTCCGTGAGACTCTTTGCAAAGAAGCTGGGACGTGTGGTAGGATTGGCAAAGCACTCAGTACTTCCATCAGAAGTACTAGAGCTCCCATCTCTAGTCACCAGAAAGACTTTCAGCACAGACAAAGCTTAGCAAATGTCTCTCTCTGTCAGTTGTCCTGAAAGGGTCTATTGTATAAACAAATTGTTAGGCAAGATAATGCTAATAGCTGCTGTTGGCCTGGAGGGGCCTGTGGGCTCAGCTAAAGTCAAGGGGCTAAGTGGAAGAAGCAATTCAGTGAACTGGAAGAAGTCAGTGCATTGGAAAACACAGAAATGGCTTCCCGGGACAAGGAGCACCGAGGCACGTCCAGGTCACGAAGGGCAGCAGTGCTGTCTGGGGTGTCCAAGCAAGGTGAAGGGATTTGGGGTCTGTGCATGCATGCAAGAACAGAAATACAAAAAGAACCATGCAGAAAGGGTTGTGAGTGTGGCACTGAGAATGTTCTTCAGGCTCAGCTTTACTGGAGAGGTTACTGGAGACAGAATGAGGACACTGCCTGTTCATGGGGTTTTTTCCCCCTGTTTTCAGGCATAGAGGTCAGTGTTCACATCTTATATAAATAAACTGTACTCCTAATAGCAAAATCATTGCAAGGCCACATATGCAAGCTCACCACTCAGACAGTGGTGCAGGGAACACACTCCCACTCCCCTCACAAGCAGAGAAGGTAAGGACACAAGAGAACCTTTCTATAGCTGAGGCTTCTTTATGACTCTGTGCTTTTCTGTAGCAGAGATGTAATTTTTGAAGGGCTTTTGGGACATGCTCAAGCCGTTCTAGTGTCTTTTTTTTCTTTCTTTTTGCATTATCAGTGTTACAACAGTAGCTCAAAGCCAGCTCAGCTGAAATTCCTTTAAATTGGAAACAACAGGGTTGTGATCCTTGAACATGTTTCAGATGATGGAGGTTGGAAGAAATCAGATCTGGATAATGACGTTCCCATCTTGTTACCCTGACACCAATCAGCTCAGCAGATGGATCTAGACAGGAAGGAAGTCCAGTGTCAGAAGGCCAGTGCTGGAAACCCGACAAAAAATGAGAGAGCTGGAAAGCAGTCCAGTTCCTCCAGTGATCCCAAACACTGTTCAGCAGCCAAGTTTGAGTTCCTTTCTGAGGAACATGCCTGAAGTGCTCATTCCCCCATGGTAGCCACTCCTATGTCTATGCAGGATGGGATGCAGCAGGGCAAGCTCTAGCCCTGATGCAGATGTCCCTGTTGCACAGTGAGGGGACCTCTCGCTTGGCCAGGGTCATGCCTTCCAAAAGGCATTGCTGATGGAGGGCAGGCAGCCCACCTAAACCTCATGAGCTATCCACCCTTCTTCAGTGTTGAAGGAGCCTGTTGGCTTTAAAGTCAGCATTCAGCAATCACTGCTCATTGGTGCTGGTGGGGTTATGAAGATGTCAAGAATGCCTGAAGATCTTCATAACCTGGAGGTTGCATTATGGCTTATTTTCCAAATTACAAAAGCATTGTTTTTCTTTTCCTGGTCTGAAGCTATCCAGGTTTTTCCACGCATCATGGTATTTAGAAATAAAATGAATGCATATAGCTGCTTGCCAGCAAATGCTTTATGCATTCAGTTTTTCAAAGCAGGAACCTACTTGTGTGTACTTGAAAGAAGTATCTGTGTGAAATCTGTATGTGCACCTACCTGAGTCACATGTTAACTAGGCAAACTGAGAAAATGTTCCCACAGCCAGGGAGTTATGGGCCAGGCTGCAAACGAACATCTCCCTTCTGCAAATACAACTCTGGCGTGAGGGAATGCAGAAGTGGGTGCCAGGCAGCATTCAGGTTTCTTGTGCGCTCGGATCTGGGGCTGTTTCCTGATACAGTTAAAATGACTTTAAAAAAAGACAAGATCAAGCTCAGAACTCTGGAAAGTTTTGCCTTGGCTTCAAGCAATTTTATGAAAGAACTAAAACAAAAAAATTCTGAAAATAAAGATTCATATAATAGTGTTGACACTATAGCAGAGTTTGTCCTGGTTTGGTATCCTGCACTTGCTTTGCAGATCAGTCTCAGTGTACTAGTTTCTTAACATTTTCATTCCAAGTTACTTTGATCCTGTAGTTTCTTGAATTGTTTTTTTATCTCTTGCATACCGATCTCCCCCCACTCCCTAAGCTAAGCCCAAGATGTTTTAAATGCCAAGATGAGAGGTTTGCATTGCAGCAATTCTTGAACATATAATAAGTATTGAAAAAGGTGGTGGAACCCCAAATATCATCCAACATGTTTCAGCCCTCCTTTTTATTTTCATTAGAAGCAGGTTCATCTGTTTGGGCGTCAAAACAACAAAAGCATTTTTACTATCTTGTTCTTTCTTGGTCTTAAGCTATGTTTCTTTAATATTGTAGGGATAAGATATGTTGTACGTTACAACCACGTGGTCCTGACCCCACAGGGTCATGGCATGACTTCATGCCCTTGATCTCAACCTGTCAAATCCTGTGCATTCCTATAAGTCTCACTGGAAGGTGCCCTGTGTTCCACTCCACTACTGTCCTGGTGCTTGTGAAACACACTGTCCACAAGGTCTTTGGATTTTCCTGCCCTGGGATCTCCTGTGGTATTTACTGCTCATGTGTCCCCAGACATCTGTTCCTGCATCCTGCTGCCGACAGAAAGAGAGAGGCTGGCTGCTGTGCAGGTGCCAGAAGTTTTGTTTCCTTTGTGCAAAGTAGTTCAGCTAGAAAAGCTAGTTTGCTCCTTCTGTAGCCTAGAGCTGCAGCTGTACCCTGTCACAGGTGAACTAAGGTCATTTCCCCCCTTTCCATGCAATTCCCAGGGCCATAAATCAACTTGTTACAGTGGTGAGAAAAGCAATGGATTGCTTGGACAGAAAGGAAATGAAGAGAGGAGTCTGCAATTTGGAAACAGGCTATTCTCCAAGATTGGTCCTGCAGAGACGATGCTATGACTTTAGCACAAGTTTGTCTCCCGAGAGCATCCCCCAGCCCAAGAGAGGCAAGCAGCATGGTCCTGCTGGTTACCAAAGGAGAAGGGCTCTCTAGGACTCCTCCAGGACCTTGGCAAGGCTCCCCTACCTGACTGCCCTCATGGGAACAGCAACTGGATACTCCAGGCAGGAGAGAGGTCCTGGTGCCATGTTCTCCAGAAGCGCCTTGCTTTCTCATTGCCATCACAAGAGAAGGCAGAGAGGTCAGTCAGCCCCTCCAAGCTCTGCGCTGTGAATGTGCAGTGAATGTGAGCTGCAAACCAGCAGCTGGGATCTTGCTCCCTCCCATGGCAGGGCAGGACCTCATCAGAGGGGAAGCAGTGGATTTCCCAAGAAATGCTTTGTGATGTACAGAAAGCCTGCTCCACCAAGGAATAAGAGAGTACAGCAGTATTGCTGGAATGCTAGAAATAGTAGTGCTCACCTCCAGGTCCTCTATAAAACTATTATATTATTTTGCATGTGTATGTGCCATTGCCTTTTTTTTTTGTTTGCTTCACTTTTGAGCTCTGCAACAACTTAGTTCTATCTCTTGCTTCACACAATATCTGTGCTAGTTCTCTTCTCACAGCATTGTAAATCATGTTTAAGTCCAGGGAGGGCAATGGAAAACAGATCTCAGAGAAATGAGAATCAGCCTCACTGTATTTTTGATTCTTGTGTTTCTCTTGTGCTCTAAAAATAAGACACACAGTCCTTACAGTTAATTAAGATGGGAACCATCACATTCGGGGAATTAATGACAATGTGCTTCTTTGCCCAGATCAAATTATAAGGGAGGTCTAGGAGGGAAACGTTGTAATTGTGTTCTTATTTTAGTGTAATCAGTCTGAGTTAGTGTTACATGGTCAGGAATCTCCTGAAAGGAAAGTAAGGTCAGACCCAAGCAAGGCAGGGAAGGTGTGTGAGGCAGAGCAGGAGCAGATCCTGTACATACAATAGATGCATTCACTGCTAAGATTGTAAAATGGACCAAAGTTCTTTGTTAAATCAGATATTTCTATTGGAAGTAAAACCACTGTATTTACAAATCATAGACAAAGTTGATTTAAATTTCATTTTGAGAAACTCTGAAGGTATTTGACACTGAAATCTAAGTGAGATTGGTTCTGTGACATTAAAGCATCCTTTATTAATCCCACTTGTTGCACAATATATTCTTGGACAGATGTTTGAGCCATTTGCCCATCTGCCTGAAAGATTCCTTAAGCACATTTTTTTGTTTGTTTTTTTGGTTGTGGATTGTCTATGTCAATATTTTTTCATGTATAAACCCTGGCCTGCAAGCTCTGAAAGCCAGTGTTGAACTGCATGGCCATGGACAAATCCTTATTTTGTGTCCTAGTTCCCTATCTGCTAATAGATAAAAAAATGCCAGATTTCTTTTTAAAGTGCTTTCATTTTCTTTAGTGGAAATTATGATATGAGCTCACAATGACATTTCTCAATATTCAGGGTGAAATTAAAAGTTAAGAAAGTCACAGAGGATGCAGGAACCTCTAGATGTTATCTCTTCCTCACCACCCTGTACTGCCAAACCACATCCCCATTAGCTTTTCCATCCTGTGCACGCTCTTAGTTATGTGATAAGGACACAAAATTAAAAATCATATTTAATATGGAACATGCTGACTGATTTTCTGTCAGGGTGGAACAGGCTGAATCCTTTCTAAAATTAGTATTATTGTGAAAGTGAATTTTTTGCATCTTTTTATAAGAATTTTGGTCTTTTGGCAGGTAATATTAGTTAGACTGTGTGAAACACAATGGATAACAGTTTCAAAGGCTGGGTGGTTTTTGAACTATTGGTGTTTCATTTAGTATTTATATAGTATAAATTAAAAATAGTTTGTTAAAATGAGAGTAGTAATAGAAATTGCATAATGTATTTAACAACTGGTGGGATAGTCACCACAGTTATTTAGCCAAGTATACTTCCTCTGGGAATCTGGTTCTACCACACATAATGAGAAAAAACACAGGGGGGAGAAGGGGGTGAGTTTAGCAGGATGTGTTTCTTCGTGCTGATGCAAATGCAGAATAACTTTCTCACTAGATTTGAACTGAGACAAATAAGCGTGAGCCTCTGAAATACAGCACCAAGAACACACAGGAGGGTAGCTCTGGACCGCTTCCAAGTTGCCTACAGCAGTGCTTCTCTTTTTTTTCTGGGTAGCAATCCACTATTAAAACATAACAATAAAAGCACGATTGATGAACATTTATTATAAGAGTAAAAATGCCTTCATGATAACAGTGATAAACTTGTGTAATTGGAGTGTGTGCTTGGCCAGGGAACACAAAATTCCTAAAGATAGTGCTGTTTTGAGCCTGTGGGAATGAGTTTGGTTTTTTTATCCAGACTCTTTAATGTTGTTTCAAGGCTGGGATAGAATAAATGCAGGGAACTGCAACCGGCAGAGCAGGGAGCAGTCTGGAAAAACAACTCTAGTCTCATGAAAGAGCCTACATAGTGATCAGTAGCACCAATGCAGGGCAGTGGAGGTTTAGTTATGGAGCACAGATCTGGAGAAGGTCTTGCATGGGGAAATGCACCGTGTGCTGCATTTGAAGAATGAACGATCTGCTGAATGAAGATCCCCTTGTTGATCAACAGTGTAATATGTGACTCCTGCTAGTCTTTCACAGCTCTCCCCTGCCCTATCTGAGAGTAACAGCTACATCGTACTGAAAACCAACATTATTTGGTGGCAGGATTATTTTTTTATTTTTTTTTTTTTACATTTTGTTCATGCAGTGCTGTATTCCAGTTCCATTTACTGCCAGGAAACTCTCTTGGCCCACTGTTGGCAGCAGTTGCAAAATTAGTGTGAACGGTCATAGATCTGAACAGCTGTAAATGTTAACCAGGGTTTGTAAGAACCAGACATCCTCAGCCCCAAAAGACCCAAGACTTACAGACTTTTGTGTGCCCTTCTGCAGACAGTCTGGCAGCTCTGAGTGCTCATCCCTCCCTGACATTTGTGGGGCTCCCACAACCTCTGGTGGACTGATGGACAAGAAGGTCTAGATGGGGATAACTGTAGAGCTCTAAGGCTTCAAGTCTTGCACATCTGCACAACAAATGTGAAACATCTGTTGTCTCTTGGAGAGTTTTTGTTTCCTTAAGAAAATCCCTAACTTATTGGGGTCTTGGCTTAGGGTAATGCTCGCGTGGGAAATCACGTCTCTTGGATGTGATGTTTGGCTCACTACCCACATGGCAAATAGAGTGGCTATTGTGAGGGTCCCTGCAACAGTGTCTTCTGACAGATCAGACTCCCTGAACCACCATCCTGCTTAGTTCCTGTAGTCCAGTTGGGGTGGGGTCCTATATGGCCTGCTACAGATTATCTTAAATCGTGAGCAAAACATCCCCTATCTGTCCTTACTATGTACAGAAGGCTGTTCTGCATGACTATTTCTGAAACTTCAGAAACAATTTCTACTGAGTATTTAGAAGCAGCTCATCAATGTGTAAGTCTGCCAGTTCCGCAGCCGGTACTTCTTAGTGGAGTCCTCAGCATGGGCAGATTTGTCATCTTATATATTAACACATTGACATATCAAATAGTGTCTATAAAATGATCTAAGTAAAGCAGGAACTGCGTGGGAGAATCTCTGGGCCTGTCGAAAAATTCCCACATGGACTCCCACCTAACTCCTCCTGAAGGAGTTAGACAAAGTCTTTGCTGTGAGGGTGTCCGGAAGCTCAAGCAACCACCTTGCCTGATCAATCCCTTCTCTCACCTCTCCAGAGATTAGGTGAGAGCTCTGGAACCATCCAGGGAGCTACTGCCGTAGTGCACAGGGTGTGTACCCACATGCAGCCCTGGCACCAGCAGCACTGTAGCTGTAACTATAGGTTTGAATGTCTATAACTTAAATTTCATAGCTCACAAGCACACAAGGCTTCTGGCTCCCTTGCAAAAGGCTTGGAAGTCCTGGCATTGTAAACTGCTTCTGAGTCCCAGGTGAAGCCCTGGGATTAGAGCCAAAGACCCTGGAAGTGAAACATCACCTCTGCACTCTCTTTTAGGTCAGTTTTAGTGGCAAATTCAAGGCAAAAACTTCTGTTTCCATCATTTTGCTGCAGGAGTTCCTTGGGGATTATTTTAAAGACAATGTGTGTTAAAGAATGAGTTAGGGAAGGGAGGGAGACTATACATACATCTCGCCTTCCTTCAGTGGGATGTGTCCTGCTGAACTGTGCCTGGTAGGCCACGTGCTTATCTGCCTCTGCAGCAGTATCAGGAGACAAGATAGCAGACAGTCCTTCCTAGGAGGGCTCAAGTTGCCTGTCATAGGCAGTAGACATTTGTAGGTAGTCTAAGTCCATGTTTCAAGCTTGTCTTAAGGGTGCAAATTTAATCCATGTCCTGGTCACTGTACCACTTTTGGATTCTGTTTGAAATCCAGCTTTGGTTGTGGCAAACTGCCATTGCATCTGGACACATCAAACTGTGTTTGGATAAAAAATGTGTCAGTTTTTGTTGAGACTCACTTATTGATAAACACAGAGGATTCATGCTTCTCTTCTGATCCTTGGAATTATTCTCAGAAGGTTTTCCCCAGTAGCAAAAAGAAAATTCAAAGTTCATTGTAATTTTCTTGAAGTTACTACTTTGGTTTCCCAGGAAGCTTTGAAGGGAACACCATTGTCCAATAGAGGAGTATAGCAGAATGGAGTACAAGATCATAAAGCAAATTCCCTTTCTGTGCTTTCCTAGCCTATAACACTCATAATTTTTTCCCCATACATCTTTGTATTCATCAGGTTTCCCTGAGTTGCCCGTGGTCACCTTATCACTAAAATTGCCCAAGTGCTGAGGTACAAACTGGATGAGTGGATGACAAGGTAGGTGGAAAATTAGATTGTTCATGATCTGTGACCTGGAATAACTGTCAGCCAGTTGCCAGTGGTGTATCTCAGGGATTGATATAGGAGCCAATGCTGTCTAATGTCTTTATTAATGGGATGATGGGATGAAGTGCACTCTCAGTGAGTTTGTGGGTAAGCAGTCAATACCCTGGAGGGAAGGGCTGCTGTTCAGAGGAACCTGGACAGGCTGGAGAGGTGTGCTGACAGGTACTTGTGAAGTTCAGCAAATGTCAATGCACATTCCTGCAACTGGACTAGAATAACCCACTACACCAAAACAGACTGGGGTCTGACTGGGTAGGAAGCAGTTTTGCAGAAAAGATCTGGGGGTCTAGTTGAAGTGTGTCCCTGCAACAATGACATACTGAGCTGTATTACCAAAAACATAGCTAGCAAGAGGGAAGTGATTTTTCCTCCTCTAATTAGCAATTTTAAAAATGCATCTGGAGCAGTGTAACCAGTTTCAGTTACAGATTTCAGTGCAAAAAAACCATTCACAAATTAGAGTAAGCCTCACAGAGGTTCACTGAGATGGTCAGGGGCTGAAGCATGTGTAAGAGGAGAGCCCTGAGTGAGCTGGTCTAGCCCTAACCCTGCTCTGAACAGAAGGCTGGACTAGACACCTCCAGCAGTTCTGTGATTTTGTGACTCTGAGTTAGCTAAAGGGAAGATAGAGTCAGGAAAGACCTGTTCTTTCCTAGCCATGTCGGTCAGCTTGTTCTTCACAGACAGCAGGGCAGCAGAGGACACTCTACTGCACACCAGCTGTGTCTCTCCTATTTTTAGCAAATACTGGAAAATGAGTAAGTGATAGATACAACCATGTTGACTGTCCATCAACACTGTTTAGTGATGTGGATCTAATCCACCTCCCACTGAAGTACATTGTAAGATTCCCACCCACATAATGGGATTTGATAGAGGTCCCATGAAAACAGTAGGATTAAAAAAAAGCTGCAGCATTAGAGGCAGAAGTCACAAAAGTTCTTTACAGAATTATGCCCTGCTCTTTTCCAGCGCTCCATCAGGTACAAGCACACTCTTTCCCACACACATGCAACCTCCTTTGTGGTATCTGCAGTTCTGTACTGTAAATCCTGCAGTGCTAAAATTAATTAAAAGGGAGATGCATATTTACTGTCAATAAGAGAACAAGACTCTGTTTGTTATAGATAAAAAAACTGCTTTAAATCTTCAAGAACACCGTGGGGAAGCTGGGAGGTTAAGGCTATAAAAGAAATTAAGTGATCAAGGAATATTTGTTTCATCAACCTGTGTTGTTTCATGATACTCATAATTCAGAACAGTGTAGTTAGTCAGATGTGATTAACTTCTGATATCTGACATGTTACTCTTTTGCAGCAAGAACCAAGTAACCAATTACCAGAAACATGCCATTACCTGAAAGAATATGTTCTTTTGATTCTCCTCTGCTGCTGCCAAACAAGTGTCTTTTGTTCCTTGAGTAGAAGAGTAATATAAAGGGCTTTGCACAGAATAATATAAAGAAGAATTAGGCCTTATATAACATTCTCAGCATGAAAAGGACAATTTGGGAAGGGGTTTCATTAATGCCCTGATCTCTGCTGGAAGCTCAGTGGGAAGGAAGGGAAGAGCAGCAAACAATCAGATGTTTGTTAGGTGAAACGGGACCTATGAGTGTATGAGAGGCTGCGCTTTCATTCAGACAATGCAGTAAAATAAACAGAGTGTGAAAGCAAGAGATGAAGGGGAAGTTAATTCTATTCACATTTACAATATTTCAATGGCAATATTTTCTGAACAATAGTCCCTATTGATGGTGCAAGTGCTTGCACATTGTGCCTACTTTGCTGAACAGACATGACACTATTCAAGCAGCTGTATTCTCTAACTGGAAAAGCGTAAGTTCCCAAAAATGATGAAAGGCTATATCTCATCCATGATGAAACTGTTTGGAATCTAACTCATTTTGGTACCTGATTTTTTCTTTTGCTCCTAATTGGAATCTCTTGGAAGATTTATTCTCTCAAGTGGAAGAGCAACTAGAGGCCAAACTCTAATAACTTTAAGTCTAATACTTCAGTATTCTGTCATGGGCTAGTGCTTATCAGAATAACAAAATAAACAGTAGTTTTGTCTACATTAGAAGGAGTTTGCTATTATGAGCAAGCCATTTAGATACATATCTCCTTTGCCTTTATAAACTGTGTCTCCGCTAAGAGGATTTGTATGTCTACATGATTGGACTTCTTGGCAAACTTCCTCTGGTGCATACAAGGTCCCTGTACACTTTCTTCTTCTAAGAAAGTACTTGACCATGACAAAATACTTCAGAATTAAGGGGAGAAAGTGGTGAGGAAAAAAAAAAGAAAAAAGAAAAGAAGTCCAATTTCCCAGGAAATAAGTTATTACTCCTGTTATTAAAGGACTTCCTACATACAGCTGTACTGTTTAGGGGTATGCTTTCAAATAAGATAGTTCTTTCCATCAAAAACTTTAGCTGTAAACAAGACAAACCCCTGTCCTGAACTCTGAGCCAAGTTCAACACCATCTGTCTGTCTTAAAGACCAATTTTTTACACCATTTGGCTACAAAGGCAAATTTACATTACTGCTGTGCATTCTTTGTGTTTGCTTGCTTGTTGTCTGTACACAAAGCTGCCTGATTTTCTCCTCATTTTGTGCTAAATTCAGCCCCTCCCTGTCTGCAGGAACATCTGGCTGCTGTAAGAAGGCCCAGGTGCTGACTGACCTCTGGAGAAACTCTGGGTCACTTCTAGTTTGGGATCCAAAAATCACTGACCATAGCTCCAGCATCTTCCCTCTTCCCTTCATTTTGATACAGCCCAGCCCTCTTTGATTTTGAAACCATTGCCTCTAATGTTCTGGGTCCCCAGGGGCTTACACAAGCTCTGTGGAATCTGGTCCCAGTGGCAGAGCAGCACTGGTCATTTAACCCTTGAGGGACTCAGCAGGGAAGGACAGGAAAGCTTAGAAAGAATTTTCTTGACTATGGAAACATTGTTCTTGAATTATGTCAAATCAATGGAAATCCTCCTACCATCCCTTCTAGTTTATAATCTGATCATCATTTCTTCTGACTCTATCTTAAAAATTTACCTCGTTTTGATAGTCCATTCCTATTCTGAATAACATTTTATCTCTTAAATACTCTCCTCAAGCACAGTCTACCTGTGTAGCTCCCCTGGAAAAGCACTGTAGCAATAAGAGAGTGGGAGGTAAGGCTTCAGGAGACGTCATGTTGCTGCAGATGAACACCTAAAAATTAAGAGGAATAACTCTCATTTTCCACCTTCACTGTGACTTTGTCATCATCTTTAATCAGTAATATATTTTATAGTGCTTTAGATTTTCAACACAATGAACAGTAGATCCTCACAACAACCATAGGGATTAGTAACAGAGATATTATTATCTCTGAACTAGATGGAAAGAAATGATCTTGTTGCAAGAGAACACCTCTACAAACCAAAAAGATATTGCTTTGATTCAGAGAGGCCTGATTCTGTGGACTAGTAATTTAATTTCCATGCTTCAATTTCTCCGCCTTATTGAAACAGGAACACTGATATTCATCTGCCGTGGAGGGGCATTCTGATGAGGATGAGCAGGGTAGTGCAGGGCTTTTACAGTGGGATGCACGAGCACAAAATAAAATTAAAATTTAAGAGATGAAGAAAAATGGCAGGTGCAGAAAGGCTGAGCAACTTGCTAAGGTCTGTGCAGCGAAGCATCTGTGGAGGCAGGATCAGAAAGCAGGAGCTGCCAGCTGCTGTTTCTATAGCAAGCAGCTTCTGGCTGAAACAATGGACTCTAGAGAAGAAAAGGAGAGGGTTTTTTTTTTCACTTGGTTTGTTATTTTCTGGTTATTATTACAGATTACCTACAGCACAATCCTGGGCTGTGTGGCTGGTGACATTTTGCAGTGGTGGATGCCATGGTTAGTGAAATGCCTGTTAGTGAAGTGAAAGGAATATCGCTCCCTGACCTTTTGGTTGAGACTTCTGTCCCAGACTATTGCGTACATTAGTCAAAAGACAGTCACATGCTTCTTTTCCCCTTTTTCATACTTTTACAGGCCAGAAAACCCTGCAACCTCCAAGTGATAAAAAAAAATTTAATTAAATGTTCTGAAGGGGTCATTTCTTGCATGACTAAACCAAAACCAGGAAAGGCTCTATCTTTCACAAGAAGCTGAAGAGAAGGCAAACCTTGGTTTTGTAGCTTGTGCACTGAGTTCAGCGTTACATCTGGTCAAGGCCAACCATATCCTCTGATGCGGAAGGCAACAGCCTCTGCTTCTGCTTCTTGCAATAGATGAAACTTTCAGGTGAAACACCCCCGAGTTTTTGGGGGGCTTTTGTGGTGTGGGGTTTTTTTTGTTTATTTGATTGGTTGGTTTTTGTTTGTGTTTTGTTTTTATTTTATTTTATTTTATTTTTTGTTATTGTTGTGGGTTTTGTTTGTTTGTTTTGTTTTGTTTTTCTTCCATTTCACATTCGGATCACTGTTCAGTGATATTCCCTTTTTTTTCTCTTCATAAAAAAAGGCGTTGGGTGCATGTATCTTCTAGAATAAATTCAGAGGGTTTAAGGATATTGGATAAGCTGGAGTTTTGTACAGAGTTTTGTATTGCAGTTTGTGCTGCTACAGCCTTAAACTGCTCCAGAGTCTGTGTTGAATATATTCTGATTTTTTGCTCACAAATCCCAGTCAACACTGAGATGAACTGCTGCATGTAAAAGGCAGGTGTGTAAGTGTCACCCTGATTTCCCATCTGAGTTGCCTGTACAGGGACACAAGTTTAATCACTGGCATTTTTGTGATTTCTCAGTAGGATTTTGGAAGCCTGTTTGGCCGGGTTTAATCGGGAGGCTCCAGGTGGCTGCTATCACTCAGACCATGTACTTTTCATGGCCATTTCTGTGAAGAGATTTTTGTGTGTGGATGGGCGTGTGAGAAAGCCTGCAGCCTGAGCTCACAGGCAGGACTTCTTTAATCGGGGCTCTTACTCACGTTGGTGACAAAAATCAAATCAAAGTTTTCCAGTCGGAAAAGGAATCGATATCATGTATCTTAGGCCATCAAGGGCAGAGCTTGAATTTCAGAAATGAATGTTCAGTCTGCAAGCAGCTCACAGGCTTGAATGTGCTCAAACAAATTTTCTTAGACAAGCTATTTAGATAGCCTTTGGTAGACAACAAATATAAACACTGCTGCCTGTTTGCAGGAGAGAAATGTGTCTAAATTTCCCTGCTTATTTTTTTACTCTGAGATGATCACCAAGAGGTACTCCTCCCTCATTTCCAGCTTGTTTTCGTTATCAGACATATACGCTTTATGTGGTCACTTCAAATGTACATCAGACCAGAGATCATTAAAATGACCTTTTGACGCTTCTAGATGATGTCCTGAAGATATAATATGACAGGTAAGGATACTCATGTCTTCTGTGAAAACTGGGAGAAAATTGTTTTTTCTCGCAGAGGCTTATACACAGCTGATACTGATTTTTCAAAGGTTTGCTCTGAATTTTTTTGACCTGTGTTTGTTCAGACTGAAGAGTAGAAAGACTGTAATAGGAACAAAATTACACTAGTAATTCAACATTGGCTCTTTTCTTTTTTCTCCTTCACCTCAGTAGGCAAAGTCTCGTAGTTTCTGAAATATATTCAGTCCTGAAGGACAAAATGGGGAGCTGGAAAAGACCTAGGATGCCGTGTGGCTGCATAGGAATATTGACAGTGGTTGTGAATTTTCCAAACTCTTATATCTCAGAGTTTGCACTTCCAAAGTGAAGACAAATTATTCACTGCTCCACAGGTGTTTCAATAAGTCACTTCATTGATGAGAGGATTTGCAATTAAGCTCAGGCTAAAGCACTCATTAACCATAACACCTTTATCTCTTTAATTACGGGAATGGGAGATGACTATCAACTGTATGAGTTAATCATTGAAAAGTGTCTGTCATTAATTCCTCACTGGGAGCTAAAGCTTGTGGGGGGAGTCTACTCAGCTGAAGCCTTCAGTGAGGACAACGTGAACTTTGCCAGGCAGGGTCGAATGGAAGCGAATGGGCGTTTTGCCTGAGTTGAGAAATAAATGCATTTTGTTGTGGTTCAAATTTTTCACTTCCCCTCAATGCTGTACAAAATCCCATCAGTCAGACCCTGATGCTGCTGGGAGCTTTTGCAGCACAGCCATTGAAATTGTCTGAATTAGCACTAGGTTATAACCATATAGTGTATAGCAATTTCCATGGGCAAAAAGGCCCTTCACTCATACAGCCAGCAGCCCACCTTCCTGCCTTTTCACATTTCCCAGCGAAGATGCCATCTGTGTAAACAACCCCAGCATGGAAAAGGGGCTTGACTTCCAGCTCCTCTCTTCTGTTTATTACTGGTTGTACAGGTTGGCAGTGATGAGGTTGATGAGAGAAGTACTAGGATAGTCAAACAGGACTTCAAGGCACTGGGTCACCTGGTTACAGGGAGAGGAGCATAGGTGGTGTCCTCCTTAATTCCACTAGTAGAAGGAATGAATACCAAAAGGAACTGGAAAACCCATGTGAACAACAAGTGGCTTAAATTCCATTGGTGCCATCAGTGGAATTTTGGGTTTTTTGGTCATGGGGAGGTTTATACAGCACCAGGCCTGCTGGAGACAGATGGGGTTTACCTGTCTGATAGGGACAAAATGATTTTAGCCTGTAACTTGGCAGGGCTGATTGAGAGGGCTTTAAACTAGGTTTGAAGGGAGAAGAAGATGAGACCCAGCTCTCTAGGGATGAGCGTAGAGAAGGGGACAGTAACAAAAGCAAAGCTAAGGCTGCTCTGGCTCAAAGAGAGGGATGAATCCTGAACAGGCACCCTGTGGTCAGGACTGTACCCAGCAAGCCTGCACACATTCTGGTTCTTGATCATGCCTGACCATGGCCCCTCCTTGCTTACCTTGGTGAAAACATGACTGTCACCAGCTGAGAGGGTGGAGAGAGCTGGTAGGGCTGCTTCCACAGCCACCCTGAAGAGACTACCCAAATTAATAATAGGGCTTTTATAACTTCAGCAGAGTAAGATTATTGGTTTTGAGCTCCTTAGAAGTCAGGGAAGCTACTGAGAAACATGGTATGGGGACACATGTGCTGGACAAGGATAGTGTGATTTTTCATTCCTTTCTCACACAGGACAAGGCCATAATTTTCTATTTAAAGGCAAATAGCAGACACTGTTATTATGACATCAGCAGATTGTTCAGTTGTTGCTGTTTGCATTGCAAAAGCATCCTGAGGCCCAAACTGTGTTGGAACACCTATTTGCTACGTACAGGACATACTTTTCGGGAGACTGTCCCTGCCTGGAAGAGCTTCTGAACAGAGAAAGCTGATCATAATTCACTGCAGCAATGAAAAAATGCTGAGTTTACCGAAAGTTGTAACTCAGGAAGTCCTTGATGGAGCTGTAAATCATTTTAAGGACGGACCTTACTCAAGCAAGGTGGAGACACAGCAAAGCTGATCTGCTGATGTTTTGATTTTGAGTTTAGGAAGGAAACGTGGTATTTGTCCCAAATAACCTACATTAAATGGGGCAGTAGGAGTGTCAACTCCACGTGTTAAGAAAGCAGACCGCTCATGAGAGGCTTAAGGATTTTTGTACACTTCTTTGCTAATGATCCCTTTAATTACTTACTTAAGTCATCCGGAATGAAAACACCACCAAACTCTTGTAAAGAAGAAAGATTTTGTAATGCTGTGTAATATGTATGGATTTAGGGCTCTGTGGATTAAATCTGGCAATTTTGAGCATGCGAAGTTACTAATCCACACTTTGTCTATAAAAAATAAAAAGTAGCAGTGAGGCGGGCTGATGCCCTGAGGACAGCTGGGGAATTCCACACATGCCTGTCTTCTGCAACTCCCATCCAGGGAGCAAACATTATCATCCATGTTGCAATAGGTACAGGCAGACACACTTGCAGCAAAGCGCAAGCACTTTTATCAGGTCCGTCTCCATGTTTTCACCTCACGGTTATTTTTCTTGACATTGTTCTTTCAGTTTCCTGGTGGTTTAAAGCATGTATTTGTCACATTTAATTCTATTTTCCTGTAATAGCTTCATCCACAAAGAATTCTCCTGGAAAATAGCCCAGAGATTTTTCTGTTTCTTCTTATGCCTTTATTTTCCCTGCATCTATTATTACATCATTTATATGGATTACCTCTATATAGCTTTAGCTTTTATGTCAAACTTACAATGTCATAGTAAGGCTGTCTGTCAAAATGGCTAAGTCCTGAGGATTTTATTCAGGCAAAATTTCCACTGAATTGTCTGTAATTGTTGTAATATTTCTAGTAGGTAGGAAAAAATAATATAGGTATAAGAATAGATCATCAGTAATAAATAATTTTAGAGGCCAGTACATTGAATCATATTGTGCAGTTTTCACAAGGTTAGAAATTAACTGTTAGAAATATAGTGATCTTGACTTTAGGTTTAGTTGTAAACCCTTGCTCAAACTTTTTGTTCCATAATTCTACTGTTTATTGTCAAATTTCATTTAATACTGAATTCCCTGCATCTCCTGGAATCTTGTACCAAATATTTAGTTAGCTTAAGCTTTCTGACTGTACTTCAGTTGCCTTTTGAAGATCACTGGACTCCACCCTCCTGTACTTATTCTGTCTGTCTGCCCTGAGCCCCTCCATCCATCACCTGCGGCTTGCTTATCTCTAAATCCCACCCAGCACTAAGTGTTTGAGATTTGGTAAATTTGTGTACCAAAACATAAGAAAGAGGCAGGAGGATTATAGTAGATTTACGGAACCCTTGTAACTATTGTTGCACATTTGAAGACCCTGCCATTGATCTGCAAGATTCTGCAGTGCCTACAGGTAACAAGTCACAGTTTCTGGAAAATGTGATATTTTTTTCTCCCCCTTTTCCTTGTCTCTATCTCCCTGCTTCTTCCTCATTCCCAATATTTCTCTGAGCAGGAATTATTTGTTTACCTTAATTCAGCAAACTGAGAAAAGATTATGGATACTCGTAATCCTACACCCCAAAAGTAATTAAATGGATTAAAGGCAAATCCAGATTTTATTTTTCTTGCTCAGTCTCCACCTATCCCCCTGTTTTCATGTGTGATTAACCTACCAATCTTTTCAATTTCTTTCTCAGACCCCTCCCCCTAGACTTAGCTGGAATAATTAGTAGCAAAGTGTGAAGTTTGTCAGAGGATCAATTATACCAGTGTTGCTGCCAGACTGTCCACAATACCTTTATTCCAAAGCCACACTTCTTAAAACAAGTGAGGTGTCATGTTAGGGTTTATCTGAAAACCAAGACGTGGGTAGGTTTCATGGGTAACATGACTGTTGTGTGACATCCTATTTTTCTGGTAAGCCCTCTGACCACCTGGCTGCTGAGTGTTACTGGGGACATCACCTCCACCAGCTTTTAAAAGAGCATGGTGACCTCCAGTGCTATATCCATGCAGGCTGGAATATGGGAGAACAACACCCAGTGGGGCTTTTTAGAAGAAATTCCTGGTTGATGGACCATAGTGAGAGCAGGTTCTGGGCTGCCTAGGACAGTGGAATCCCATCCACGTGCAGATTTAGGGGGAGGTATCAGCTAGATCTAAGGGACTAGTGCTCTAGATCCCACCTCTGAATTTCTCTCCACATCTATTCCTATTAGTTACTGAACCTGCTCCTAGGACATCTGTGAGAAGGTGGATTATTTATAAAAGCAGTTATAAATTACAGGTTTATGAACACCTGTGGGAAAGTGCATCAGACCAGTGGGATTTGAACTGATGAAGAAATGAACATAGGAATGCTGGGTTGATTGGCTCGTTTTTATTGTCCACATACAAGAAGGTGTTAGTGACAACATTAAATGAACCTGGATGGGTCAAGATTTGGTGGAGTAGCAAATCCTTTAAGACTTGAGGTCAGATGTAGCTCAGATTGGCACACCAGGTGATCCCACTCCATGTCAATGACATGAAATAGCTGGATTTCACCCTTAATGTATGTGCTGTCAAATAACTTCTCTGAGGCACTCACCCTTTCAAAAAGCAAGACCTGAGGATGGCTCCAAATTTCAGCTTTGTGTGCCAGAAACATTTTCCCTAAACGCATGTCCCACAGCAGGCAAATCTCCCACTGCTGGGATTGTGCCATTCTAGTGACTCCTAGAGTAAAACAAAGAAACAGAAGGGAAAAGAAGAAAGGAGAATTAAACCAAAAGACAGAAGCAGTACACCTTTTCTTGTCCTTTTTGGAGAGGAACTGTGAGATGGTAGAAAAGACTTGAAAAGAAGACTTGCCTCCAGTGTCATTGCTGTTGGGACACAAGCACTTGATCCCTTGCAGCTCGATACCACTTCCCTGCTGGGGACAAGTTGCAGAACAGGACTAAGTGCTGCAAAGAGCTTTCCTGTCTGGCACTGCAATTAATTGTGTCATTTGTGGCACACTCTATCCACTAGTCTCTGCACAATCATTTATTAATAGGGGTCATTGGGCAGGGTTATTTCCCATTACATGTCATCTTTGCTGTCTCTCTGACTCATATTTCTTCCACTGTGTTGGCATCTACTGTGTGACACTTCAACATCAAGGGCAGTAGTTTCCTTTGGTACCAGAGGAATCCACTCCAATGTGCAGCCAGGCTGAATTATCAGTCTGGAGAGCCTCAAATTGATCATAATCAAGCTTCAAAATCCAGGGCCTTCATTTCTCACAGTTAGACTATTCTGACACTTGCTCAGAGAGTCATTTCAGAGAACACCTCTGATCATTTAAGGAAGAACAAGACTGTTACATTCACTTTATACCAATAAATAAAATCCTCCATCAGTAGGTGAGTGAGTTACAGGAGCAGATGATTAAACACACATCATTCCTATCCATATATGAAATTTAGACTTTGGGGGTTAAAACTGTGATCCATTTAAATATTTTAGTAATGTGCAGTCTAGACTTTTGGAATATATTATTTTGCAGAGTCTGAGGCAAAGTGGGGGCCAGAATACCATAAACAGGGATAGATCCCATCAGGGTCTTGGGTTCAAATGCTTTCTCACATTAATATACACAAAGCCCCTTCTTCTGCCTCTTAAAGGTTTGTGTTTATGATTCCTGCCACGTTTATTGGTGATAAATTATAACAAAAATAGCCTATGAGTTTATATTTAGGCACTTCCATAAGGATCTGCTAGGCTAAATTTGCCTGTGGCAGGTTACTTTATTTGGCCATTTGGCCCTGAGAGGCACATGCCTCATACTTTTTCAGCAACTCAATTTTTTAGGTCTTACAAGAAAGGAAAGAGTTAAAATCTCCTTAGAAGATGATGTAAAGAGAAGTAATTTGCATATTTGCCTCACTTTTCCTGAAAAGGAACAGGAAGCAGTAACAAGTTCTCTTTTTGCTGCAAGTGCTTTGTTGCTCTTGCTAATACTTTTAGTCAAGCAACTTTAATGTATTCCTGCCTTCAGGGGGGTCAACAGCTCCTCCCAGTTTTGTGTTATCTGCAAACTTGCTCAGTATCCCTTCCAGTCCCACCTCCAAGTCATTTATGAATATGTAGAAATTACAGGGCCTGGGATGGAGCCCTGTAGAACCCCAGTAGTGACAGGTCACCACTCTGATGTTCCTCCCTCTGTGCTTGACCCATGAGTCAATTTTTCACCCAACACATGATGTGTTTATCCAGCTGTGTGCTGGACATTTTGTCCAGAAGGATCCTGGGAGAGACAGTGTCAAAAGTCTTTCTGAAATTCAGAAAGATTACATTAACTGACTTCCCTTGATCAGCTAGGTGGGTTGCCTTGTCATAAAAAGAAATCAGGTTTCATAAGCAGGACTTTCACCTCATGAAGCCCTGCTGGCGGTGACCAATGGCTGTGTTGTCTTTCAGGTGTTTTTCAGTACTTCCCAGAATAATCTTCTCCATAACTTCACCAGGCACTGGTGAGACTGATAGGCCTGTAGTTTCCAGGGTCCTCCTTCTTGCCCCTCTGGTAACTGGGACATTTACCAGCTTCCAGACAGCTGTGACCTCTCTGGATTCCCAAGACTGCTCAAAAATCGAGAGAGGCTTTGTGATGACATCAACCATCTCTTTGAGGTTTCTGGGATGAATACCATCAGGCCCCATAGGTTTGTAGGGATCCAGCTGGAGCAGCAGATCCCGCACAATTTCAGGCTTGGCACTACTGTGGTTATAGAGAAGGAGCTTTGGATCCTGATTGGGTTTCCTTTGCTGACAGAGCCTTTTCTGGCTGCCTCAGCAAGTGTCTGTGATACAGCCAACAAGGGTGCTGCTTCCCTGTCTCTGAGATCACCAAGTTTCAAATGGCTGATTGCCCCTAGCACTATAGTTTTCATCCGGATCATTTGTCCCTTCAAGAGGTTTAATTTATTGGAATTAATTTCATACAGCTGCTAGAATACATCAAAGTGCAGTGAGAGGGAGTTGAGCAAACTCAGCCCCCACGGTGCCTGTTGGGAGGGAAGCTGCCATCTGCCTCCCTGATGAGCTGCATTAAGGTTTTTTTCCCACGAAATCTGTGCATTTTGTTTCAGTTCCAGACACTTTTCCTCAAAAAGGCTCTCTTTAGGCAGCCAGAGTCTGATGACAGTGGGCCCTGGTGTAATCACTGCTGGTAAAAATACAGTAAAGTTTCAGCTTAGATTTAAAGCTCACCTCTGCAGTAAGGAGGGAGGAAACCTGCTGCTGACAGATAGCAGGTGACATTATGGGGCTGCTTTAAAGGCTTCAGGATTACTCTGCTGGGCCAAAACTTTGGGGGTTCAGATCTTCACTGAACCTTGTGCACTCATTTTCTCCAGGGCGAAGTTCTATGCATTACGCTGCCTGATGGGAGACAGACAGCCTCCACCTGAGACACTCTGCGAGACACAAGGTGACAGAGAATCTCACTTCCAGCACTACCTTTACCCTGTTCTCTCAGCATTTGAGTACTTGTTGTTTGTTTTGTCTTTTCTGATCTACCCAAAAAGTAAAGTTGTGCTAGTTCAGCTCAAAGCAGTGCAAACATATGTAAGTGCAGAGCTGGGAGCCCTGTGCATGCACTGAGTTCTCAGGCACACGATGCTTAGCTCAGGAAGGCTCAAGCCTCTTCCCACATTGCTCAAATGGTGAGGTCAGATGAACAGTTTGAAAACACCTGGTGGTCCTGCCCTGTGAGCTGTGCTCTGCTGAGTGACAGCGTGATATTGCTAAGCCACTGCAGGATAAAGTGTCTTTGCTGAAGGCTTCGCTGGGATCAGCAGCTTTGAGGATGGGAAACCCAAGAATTGTTCAGCACTGTGCTGTCAGAGCAGAAGTGACTGCTTGACCATACCATAATCAAATAGATTAGATTAAGGTCCCTTCCAACCCAAGCCATTCTATGATTCTGGAAATAGAAATATGTATGTTTCTATTTTCTCAGCTGCAGAGCTGTTTTCAAGAGTTGAGCTTTAACAGGTACAGTGTTATGTAGGCTTTAGGGAGAGGGAAGATTGTCAGTTGTGTTTGTGTAGAGTTCAGCACATGGAGTCCCAATATAATGGGGATATCTAGATACCGCTGCAATTTAAATGGTAAGTAACAGAAATGCAATGTCCTACCAAGATTAATAGTAATGAAGTAGAGGCAAAATGACCACTTCAATGATATGATAATAGCATTTTGTGACTTACAGGCATTGTAGCTAATAAATAAAATAGGTAGTCAGTTGTAAAACAGAGTAATCAGGCATCAGAGTGCTCATTCCAACATATTTTTACAGTGATCTTGGATAGCTAGAAAGTGCATTTGTCCTTCAGCCAGCAGGAGGAAAAGGTCCAGAACATCCTTAGGTTGTGACAGCACTTCTCTGTGTTTCTCTGCTTTCCCTTTTGAGATGCAAGTCCTGTTTGTGCATTTCAGGGCATGTGGATAGCATTGAGATTAGAAAGAAGTTAGAACTGTTTTGTTTTTCCCTGCTAAATGAAATCAAGAGCATAGTAGCATAGGGAGGGAGGAATGTGTGCTTCTGTGTCCAGTCTTGTCCAGCAACAGGTTGTCATTTTAGATAATCTCCTCCATAATGGATCAAGTCCTATCTTGGGATTTTCATCTTTGTCTTCTCTTTTTGGGGTTGTTTCACATCCCCACTTCCTTAATGAGTAGAATCCTTCTTCTAATTTCCAGCCTAAATCTGTTCGTGGACAGATAGTTCATAACCATTTGCTCTTCTGCCAACATATTCTTTTCATTAAATAGCTTTTTCCCTCCACTGGCCATTAACTTCCTGATGTATTTATACAGTGCAATCATGTAATATCTATCTCTATTTGGTCAAGCTTTTCTAGGTCCCCTGGTACTGTTAAATTCTGGTTATCCAATATGTGAAATAGTTGAAGGTCCTAGAGGGAAGATGTCGCTCAGTTCTCTAAGGGCCATACCATGGGGACACCTGATGAGCTGGGACATGGAAAAAAGGATACAGTTCACATATACCCATCCTCAGAGCCTCAGAAATGTGCCCCAACCTCAAGATATGGCTTTGGAGACCAAAATCCTATAACAGAGAAGAAACTTCCACCACTGAAGAAACAAGGACTTCTGCAATGCTCTCTCAGAGAGGATAGATTTCCTACTTGATGTTCCCTTCCTGGAAATGTGGTTTACCTCCTATCTGCAGGTTTGTATTTGTCACTGTGGAGCGTGTCTGAAGGAAGATACTCTTGTGCAGCATCCTGCCTTCCCGGGTTTGCATGGAATATGCCAAGACTTATTAAATGAGTATTTCTTGGACGGTGGCTTTTCCTTTATTGTGTGGATGGCTGGTATGCACAGATGAGGTAATCACCAGTACCACTGCAAGGGAAAACAAAACTGCTGCAAAGCAGGAAGACTGGAAATCTACTTTCTATTCTTGGTAATTTTTGTTGGTATAGTTTGTTGGCTGATTCACCTGCTGCTGGCCCTTGGGAGAAGGCTCAGTGCTGGAACTGCTCACTTCAAATCCCTCAGTTATGGGACTGCCCATCTGAGTGGCTAAAAAGCTGGAGCTAAACTAAACTCTGGCAAAAAAACCCAAAAACGAACCCAAAAAAGCCCTCCCCCACCCAAAACACACCAAAAGACAAAACCAGTACCCAGCTGAGCAGATTTTGCACAAGTAAATTCATCCACCTTTCATTTTTTATTAATCCTTTCCCTACCTGTAATCCATTATTTTTCAGAAATGAAACCGGTCATTTACTTGCTGAGGACAATGCTTTACAGAGGAAGGTCAGCTGAGCTGAGAAGATGGTGGTGTGTACTGAATTTTGCACTCAGGAGAGTACAGAGCATGTCCCACTGTCCTGAAACACAGGCACAAAATTTTCCTGGTGTCATGGAGATTTCAGGATCCCATTGGCACAGATGGGAAAGGAATGAGCAGTAAAGGACAGTGAAGCAACAATAACATGTCTTTATTCTGAATTTTCTTCTGTCATTAGGGCTGTAGCTTCAAAGAAATCATCATACTTTGGTCACATTGTTTGTCTCTTGCTCTGCTGAGTCACACTAACCCTTTGGTTTCCCTCTCAAAGCCTCCCATATACGAGATTCCTCTGTACCTCACCCACAAGACATGACTTTTTCTGGTTGCTTTCCTACACCAAATTCTTTGTGCCATCATCTGTGAAAAGAAATGCTGAAAACCCTGTGACCCTCAGCAATTTCCATTTGTAGCTGGCTCATCTTTAAACCTCTTTCTGCCTCACCATTGCACGTGAAGCATCTGAGAAAATTGTGGGAGCACTGGACAGTTGTTCAGCAGCCTTGATACCGGTATCCAGCCCTTCTGGCTGTGAAGGAGGAGAGATGGTTTGCATGTGGTGTTTACAGCATTCTTTCAGGGATGTATCCCTGCCACTGCAGAGGATGTGTTTTGGGATGCTCTGTAAGGCAGCGAGGCACAGCATTGCATAGCCAAAATACAGGCCCTGTCCTCATGTGAGCAGGTATTCCCATGGGCTAAATTATACTTTGAAATACTTTGTTTGTCTCCCAGGGCCGTTGCACTCAGGACCAGGTCAGTGTCCTGCAAAGAAAGTCCTGCCAGGAGAGGTGGTGGCAGGCATGACACAAGGAATGTGGGAAGGAGCAGCCGTCCCACCACCACCTCTACATGGCAGGCAAAAGGGGCCAGCTTTGATGGGAGGCATGCAGAGCCATGGGGGCTGGGTCCTGATGGAGGGGCTGGATACCGAAAGAGCTGACTGGGGAGCAAACAAGGATAGACCTGTCCCAGTGGGCATCTTAAACAACCCCAGCTCTATAATATCCAGCAGAGCTACCCTCTCCACAGTCTCCCTTTCCCTTCACAGTCTGGGAATCAGCTCTGCTATTACTAATAAAATAAATTAGAGGGCTCTCTTGAGGGTAAGGACTGCATATATTTATTCTTATGGCTGGGAAAAATCAATTATTGCTACATGTCTGGGGAGCCTTTAGTCAACTCTGATTATCCCAGTGCAGCCAGGAGAATGATTTTTCCATGGTGTTTTCTTTGGGAAAGGGTGGGACTCCTGGAAGAGAAGGTAAAGTGACATATCTTTGCAATGAACATGATATGAGTTTTCTGTTCTTTTGCTTTAGTCAGTCACATCATCCAAATATCAGCATTTGCACAGCCAGATTGTCCCAAGAGCAGCAGAACTAATGGCAAATAATTTTCTAAGCGTTTGTCTTCTGAGGCTGAACTTCTGTTGCAATGGCCCAGTTCCTGAAAGCAACTGAGGTTACACTATTGTCTTGGTGGGTGTATTAATGAGGTCTTTCTCCTCTCTCTGATTACTTAGTACTTCTACAGAACTTGTCAGAAGCTTAATTATGTTGAGACCTTTATCCCTCTATTAAATTTGAATGCTGTGAGCCAAAAGATTCAAAAAATATTTGGGAGGAGCTGACTGTTCAACAAATTAATGACATAATTCAGCTGGAAATTGGGCCAAAAAAGCACTGAGGAATGCTAAGGAATTTAGCCAACTCACTAATGATGTTTATAATCATGGTTGGTCCCAGGTAGGAAAATGAAGGTGGGATCTTTAGCATAAAAATTGCCCCAGCAAGGCAGAAAACACTTGAAAACCCTGTGCCTAAGTGTAAAAATGGTGTTTGCTGTTCAGTCACCATTCCTGGCTTTGCTGCAAAACAAATTTCTTTCCATGTGTATGTCAATTTGCCTTTCCCAGCATGTGCCAGTTTTTTCTGGTCAGATCAGAAGCTCTCTGAGCAGGAGCTGTCTGTTGCTGTGTGTTTGTACAACACCTCTTATAATGAGAATTCCTTCATGGTTCAAGCTGTTATGGATTCCTATATCCCAGTAATATATACTAATAAATAATGAAAGTGGAGCAGAGGAACTATCAAGAGAGTTGAAGCTTGTTTAGCTGGATAAATGGCGTTCGACTTCACTTCTAAGCACGTTTTGAAAGCAGACTGAAATTTTTGTTACTTGCCAAGATCCATGTCATGGCCATCACTTACACTTAAAGCAGTGCAGAGCTCTCTTCCAGAGCCTGCAGAGCTACCTCAGCCACTCTAACAAAGATATTATGTACTATGAAAGATAGCCTTAGGTCCAATCTCTGATCATGACAGATAAGCAAAGGAAAAAGTGATCTGAAATAAGTTCATTTTAAAATATATTTTTTTCCTGCTGGGGTTTGCTAGTCTCTGCATGCTGTGTAGGATCAGAGAAGTTCTCCCTCTTGTGAAGCTGACTTCCTCAATTTAGCTTCACATTTTTTTGACTACTTTAACTTCATTACCCCAGGTTACAAATAGTCCCACTATTCCTTTGTGGAAAATATTTTTCCATGCCATCATCTGCTTGTCTCTTTTTTGTGTTTATGTATTTGCTATTGTAAATTTTCCTTTTTTCCTATAGGCTCCTGCTGTTAATGAAGTCCTGTAGTGCAAGAGGAGTGAAGACTCTGTGTGTGTGTGTCTGGGGAGCTTGTATGGTGGGGGAGATATATGGCATGGCACAAGGCCAGGTTCCTTGGACTGTGCAGAAGTGCTGTAGGAAGGGCAAGGGGTGTTTCTGCTACCTTGAGCTTCATGTCCTTGATCAGACCAAAAGAAGCTCAAACTGCTTCATTTCTCACCTGGTTTGTGCCACAAACTGCCCCCTTACAAGGGCTGTCTCTGGCAAACAGAGGTTTAAACTGTAAGTGCTGCAAAGAAACATTATAAAAAGTGTTTGGAAAATACTGTCTCATCTCAGGAGGGGCCCACCCTCCAAAGCTGAGGAACACTGGGTCAGCAGCTGTCTTGAAATGAGAGCAGCTCTGAGGCTTGAATAATTACAGCAGAAACCAGGCAGCTTTCAAGATCTCTTTTACCTCTCCACAGCTTCTGTGTGCCAGGTAACATCTGACGTCCTGTGTTTTTGCATAGCTACTGAAAAGAACGGTTTAATAATCAACCTTTAAATATATCATATAATGAAGTAAAACATCTTTATTTTATTTTTCCTTGGTAACTTTAAGCATTTTCATGCAGCTATAAAATTGCTTGTTTTTAAATAGCTGCAACTTTGCAAATCTTTTTCTCATGCAAGGATTCAATTTTATTACACATATTTTAGTAGGCTTTTCTACTTTCATTTAATATCCCGTTGGGCTATTTTAAAACATTCCCTGAGCCTGAACACAAAGGCTAATACTTTACAAAGCTCCTTCACTGTTCCCAGTGAATGAACTTGTCAAGCAAGCAAGTGCTTCACAGTCAATGCTCAGTATCATCAGATCCTCTGCCTCACTGGCAGAGGCTGCCTGTAACCTGTCTGTGTCTGCTGTACCCTTAGATGCCTCAGATGCCCTCCTGGCACCTCCCTCCAACCCTTCTGGGGAGATGGCCTTCATCCTCACCTTCTTCTCATTCTGCAGAGTTTGGAGTAGGAGCAGCTGAAGACATGGCAGGTCAATCTGGGGAGGATGAGAATTCGGGCTGCTGATGGAGTATTGGTTTGTTATCATTTAATGTTCCTCCTGTCACAGTGACTCTGCACTGGGCTGTTCCCAACATGCCAGCTTGTCAGCATGACCCTATGACACTTCATATAAAGTGCAGATATTAATAAGTATAATTTTCATCTGGATATCCAAATAAAGATTAGTTCTTCTCTGTAGTTTAGGACCAGTGTTCTCATGATGGACTATGTTGTTTAACAGCACTGCCTTAATAATAAGGTAGTAAATTTTGCTCTCTACACACATAGTTCACTCTCTAAGCATGCAACTATATGTCAGTTGATTTTATAAGGAAGAGGGTCCCAGAAGGCTTATGCACACACTTTACTACAGAATCTTAAAGCTTGCTGGTTGATGTCAAAGCTCCATTTGCAGCATTCATTTAAACAGTGTGAAACCTCTGGATGAGGAGATCCCTCTCAACCCCACCAGAGGTTCTCAGCACTGGGCACCTCCATCCTATTGGGTATGTCACACTGAAAGAGGAACACAATGTGCAGGTGTGAGTTTTGGCTTTCATGGGAAATGCCGCCTCTTCTGTTCCTTGGTTCTGTTTCTCTGCTGCCTGCCCATCAGTACAGTGGTCAGTATGGCATCTGCTTGTGTTTCTCAGCCATGACAGGGGACAGGATAAATACTGTTCAAAGGTTTTTGGATCTCTGGTTCATGCATCCTCTCTAGGGACTGAAGCCTTTGATGGCTCCGTGAGGGCAGGGTATGGCTCAGGTGGGCTCCAGGAGGACGTGGAGGCCCATACGATCCTCCCTGAGCACGAAGCTTCCTGCCAGAACAGGGAGCTTTGTCTTTTCTTTTCCAGAAGCTATTATGACTGTGGATTTTACACCTTTTTTTTTTTTTTTTTTTATTAATATACATAAGTATGTATCTATGTATCTTTAAAATGTTCATCACATAGGCTTGTCTTCAGAAGTGAATTTCTCTTGGTACAACACATTCCAGTGAGTTGTCTGATAATCAGGACAAGAATGTAATTGGCACATTTCTGCTTCAGGTGGAGCAATTAAGGAAATTTGGTGTTGAGAGCAGACATTGTTTTGACAAAGAAGAGTTGCTAAGACCCTGCCAGTCTGGCGAAAAAAAAAAAGAAGAGACATTATTGCTAAATTATGTAACTTTTGAAGAAGAAAAAGAAGTCTTTTGTTTGCCTAGTTGCTGCTCTAGTCTTAAAGTCAATAGAGCTGACACACAGTAATGAAAAAGATCACGTAGAAAATACTTTGTCTCATTCAATTCTCTTGCCTTGTCTTTCCAACCTGCACTGAACAAAAATGTTCTTCACTTCTGGACAGATTATCAAATTTAAAGTGTATTAGCAGGCACCAGCTGTGTGCTGTAATTATTTGGCTGCATCTTCTGACGTTAGAAGAGAAAATCTGAGTTAATGGTTCAGATGGTCTCCTGCCTGGTTCTCTAATATCCCCCACCTTGCACCTGGTGCATCTGCACAGAGCAGGGATAAAGCAGCGGGAGGGCAGAGTGGGACTGTTGGGGACGTGGGGCACAGAGAGACAGGTGACTACTCATTCTGCAAGAGCTTTGTAGCAAAATATTAACCATTCCCTTAATAGCCCCAAGTGAGGAAGGATTTTCAGTTGTATTTCTTTCCAGATGGCTGTAATGTTGTTGCAACTATCTAAAGACAGATGTCTGAAGTCTTTGGATGTTCCCAAGTGATGAATTTGTGTCATTGATGATCTTTAGGGAGTGCCCCAGTGCAGCTCTAGCCAGGCTGCTGACCCAAGGGCTGGAGCAGATAGACGAAGGAGCAAGCTTGATTGGCATCAGCAAGTTTTTGTGGGTTTATTAGTTACCTTATTTGCCTTACTTTGAGTTACATGGTCAATGACAAAATATGTTGCACTTTTAAATCAGTAATTCTTACTGGTGGAGGCTAATTCAGAGCAGTAAGAGAGGTTCAGTATATAAAGCAGTGGGTGCTGAGGCTTTTCATCTGCACTTTGTGTGGTTCTAGGCTTTTGCTTGGGACTAGGCTCAGTTTTGTTGTTTGGCCTGACCATCACCCTGTGTGTGTGAATTGATTATGTCTGCAGAGCTGGTCACACCTCCCACGTCCTTGAGGGGCTGGAGAGCTCTGGTGTGCTTAGTTTAATGTCCCCTGAAAGGAGTCTAGTTCATGTGCACCAAAACTACTCTGCAAACTGAGCCAACATGAAGGAAATAGGGGTGACTGGAAAATTTGCTTTCCAAATACATGGCAGCCATTAAAGTCCTAAAGTGAAAGGCACAGGGTATCTGGAGGACATTCCTTATCCATCTCCAATAACTTGAATGCTCTTTAAATTTTGACTGAACTTGCACAATAGTTTAGATAATTTGTTCGTCTCCCTGTAAATACAGGGACAGATGTTCTTTGCTGGAAAGCACAGTATGGACACCTCTGGGCTGTTCATGTTTCGAGGTGCACACTCTGACTGACACGTGCCAAGTGGGCTACGCAAATCTGCATGAGCAAACCCAGCCCAGCAGAATCAAACAATTATTTTATAATAGCATATTCTTAATTCTCTTTAGCTACCAATCTCTCCCCGTTTGTTGGTGGCACAGGTTTTTCCTCTTAAAGGTTTTTTTCCTGTAGTCACAGGGGATGGAAATCTGCCTTAGAAATGAAAGCTGAAGCTTTGGGAAAGATCTCTGTTCTACCACTGGGGCCTTCAGGCAGGAAACCACAGAATAGGATGAGACTGGAGATAGAATTGCAAAAGTTGGCAACCTTTGAGCGTATATATTACAGGGATACCAGAGCAGTGTTTGCTAGTATTGAAAAAGCCAAAAGGTTTTGACATCCCAGCTCTTGACCTTCAAATATAAGCCTTTAGGAGCAGGGTACAGCATGTACACAGGCAGTGCTATTTTAGTAATAATTTCCTTTTCAGTGCTCTTGTCTGCCTTTGCCTCACTTCTCTTGGTGAGAAAGGCTTTTTCAGTAGTAATTAGAAAAGCAATAGCTCCTCTGGTGCTCTGAAGAGTAAGAAAATACCCAAAACCATATAGGCTACTGTGTGAATCAAGTTATTGCATGTGAAATCTTGTGCAAGTGTTACTTGCAGTCAGTTATTCCTGGCAAAAATGTTTCGACAGTTAATAATGTAAAGACTGGGCAAACTGAAAATCTGATATGAAATTTATTTGTTCTGCTCTACCATTTGGAAAAGAGCCAGTATGTTAAATTGGAAATGCTGGTATAAATTACCATGGTACATCCATTTTGATTAAGTGTTGTAAATATCCACTGGTTAGTTAAAAGAACAGAGCACTCAGCAGATCACCTGGAGTTTTCTGTCACAAAAGTGAGGGTATCTGGAAATTCCAAGGTAAATTACATATGAATAATGCCAAAGGAGATTTTATAAATGGTTCATTGATGTCAAATTGAGAAGAATCTGATAAAAATGCACAGCCTGAGATACTTCTTGTTCCACATGTTCTGCATCATTACAAAAGAGAATGCCAAATATTCTTTTTCAGCAGATACAGAATTCTTGTTAGAAGCTTTTTACATCAAGAACATAATTCTGAATAGGTTAAGAGAGGTTAATCATAACCCTTCTTGCATTGAGATTAGAATCAGACTTGCTAGTCCATTAGTTAATTCTCAGGTAGTCTCCCATTTTGTCCCAGACTGTACAGGTTATATACATATCACCCTTGCTTTGTCTGGGACAGAAACAGCTCATACCCTCTCTTAGTCAGAAAGCAACTTTGCTGGAAGTATTAACTATATGTCAAGATAGCACTGTAGGTAAACCTCGGTCAGCCTAACTAAAAAATGTTAGTTAGTTATTAGGAAAGAAAACAATTCTGTATCATTTCACGGAGTGTCTTATGCACGTGGAATTAAAGTAGTTAGATTTTTTTTGTGCAGTTGTCATGAACCACAGTCATAATGAATACAACGAAGGGTTCATTGTGTTGTAAAGCAGGGACACACTTAAAGGCTTTCCAGTTTTTTTCTATCTTGCAGTGTAATAAATTGGAATAGAAAATGCAACCTAATGTCTGGTGCAAGGTCCTGAACGATAGGATTCCTATATTTATTCCTGGCTCTGACACTGACTCCTGTGCTCCTGAGTCATTGCTTTACCTGTGAATGAGATGGCAATGAGAAAAATCAATTTTATCTACATAAAAAAGAGGCAGTGGTTTCACAAGGTTTAATTCTGCTTTTAAAACATGTTTTGAAGTATTCTGGTAAAATATTGCAATGAGATATTATTGTGTTTCAAAAGAAGCCCTACAAGAGTCATAGTTGTATTTTAATCCACAAAATGAGTCAGCCCTTGTGAAAATTAACATTTCAGCTGCAAAACACTGCTTTAAGAGACCTTTTAATATAATTTACTGTAGAACAGTATGGACATTTTATGGTGTTTTGGACATGCATTTCTTTAGCTCAGATCTGTGTGTAAACTGAAGATGGGTAAAGACAAATTTAAGGAGGATTAAGCACTGTTATTATACACTAGTCTTTAGTTACTAAAAATAATGGTTTGGATACTACCCTTCTGAATGCTTGAGGCTGTAATGCAGAGCAGGCAATAACCACTTTATATTTGTCCTGTTTCCTAATGTGCTTTCTGCTTCTGATCACTGCTGGCTGCTGCACTAAGTAGGTCTGTTGTCTGAATATGGGGGAATCTCTCCCTAGTATGTATTAATATCTGTATGCTGGACAAAGCCCATTCAAATACAGTTTGTGTATTGCTCTCTTTGCATTGGATGTTCTTTACAGACAAGGTAACAACTCAGTTCTAAGAGGTTAGATAATTTAAAAGCAATGTTTATACTCTTCGTTTGAAGAGATGATGGGCCAGAATACACACATGCCAATATTCTCACTATAACCTCGGGGGGTTCAATTTTTGGACATTTCAGTCCATTTGTCCTAACTGGGAGCCAGTGGCTGAAATGAATGAGCAGTTTCTATCTTCTTTTCCCTCCCCTTCTTCCCTGGTAACGTTCAAGGACTTGGTTCGAAAACATTCAGATGCAGAGACAAAATGGGCCTAATTAAATTTAAAGAGATCAACAAGAAAAAAAGACTGTGGTACTGTTATGGTGGTTCTTTTCAGAAGCTGGTGGTTTGTAACACTGTTCTGGAGACAGCCAGGGAGGGACTTCCTTGAAGCTCTCCATTGCACAATTGTTTCCATATGATGTATATGACTCTGGAATGGAAAGGACTCATAAATCTTCAGCAAATTGAATCTTGCACAGAATTCACAGGATGCTTGAGAGAAGCATGGAATGAGACTAGCTTATAAACCTGACCTAAATAACCAACAGTGAATCTCAAAGCAGACAGAAAGTGTCTAGGGGTAATAAAATAGGCAGAAGAGCTTGCGAACTTATTGTACATACCAGTTGGTTCCTCCTCTTCTAATAGCTTTCTGCATCCATCAGCATGGACCAGGGAAATCTCTCTTTATAACACATTTATTCCAGTAGGATTCTGAACCTTAGTCAAAGTAGTAGGAGCTGAAGACAAAATTGGAATCAGAGGATAATTCTGAACTAAAATTGTGGCCTCAAGAAAGTGACCTGTTACGTTTTTGGTTTGGTACTGGTAAATGCAATATCATTCATAACATGTTCTTTCTGTAAAAACTTAATAAGGGAGAGCTGGAAGTGGCTATGGCAGGCATCTGTCTGGTGGGGATGACCCCACACCCAAATACCAGAGGACACTAGGAGTGGCACAGCTTGTCATAGCTATCACTTTAACATTTCCCTGAACCAGCTGCTACTTCTGTTGTTTTTCTATTGTGGCTCCTCTGTTTTTTAACAGAAAGGGTGTCTTGAGCAGAATATAACCAGGCACAGGCATTAAGTAGAGACATGTCCAGCTGCATACCCTGCACTGGAGACAACAGCTGGGAGAGACGACAGCCTTGGCTTGCCTGTCCCTCTGCCACCCCAGGGATAGACAGAGACATCCAGGGAGCCCTCAGCATGCCTGATGCAGGTGTGTTGGATGAGTGGTCATGGAAACCGTTTTATGTCTCTTCCCTCATGGTTGGGGAAATCTCTAATTTAAGTTAGGCACTATTTTAAATGGCCAGATCCCTCTGTGACCATATGGACAATCCACTTCAGTGCATAAGAATATATTTTATTTTTCTTTCAGTGCGATATTACCAAGCATTTAGAATCAAATGCTGTCTTCAGTTCTTTGCTGGCTAGAGGTAGTTGAAACATGACTTCCTGAATGTGGACCACAATATGAAGAGGGAACTGACACTTTTAATACATATTTTTTAGATTTTCTTTAAGAAGGACTTTTGAGGGTAGCTGATGTAAAAGAAACTATATAGAAACAGGAACCTGAGTCTGAAGCAAATGGTGCATTAAAATAACTTAATTACAAGCTGTTGTTAGCCCACTTCTTTCCAGAGTGTGTCTCCACAATAACATTTTGTTCATTGATAAACAAATAAAAATATTTAAAATAAAAATAAACACTTGATATGCAGCAATGCAGCACAGAATGGTTGGCAAATGCACTGCACCAATAGTCTGGCAACAATATTACTACTGCAAGCCTTGGAAAAGCTGTTAATTGTGACCATTTTCAACCATGCTTCAATGAGCCCTTGGTTGTTCTGAGGTAAGCTGATTTTTGTCCTTGCACCTGGAAGTGAACCCAAGGAAAAAAATGTTTGGAATTAGTCAATATATGAAACACATGATGAAAAAACCTCTTGCTGACCATGCTGGCTGTGCATCTTTGTGCAAACATTTATTTTTTCCTGGAATTGATGTGTATTGAGCGTGGCTGGCTGTTCCACTTGCTTGATTTTTTTACTCCTCAGGAGTCTGTTGTTCATCTGTTCTGCAAACACTCTAAGTATCTGCTCTGATCTGTAGTCCTGAGAGTTGCTGCAAGCCTCCCTTTATAGCTTTCTTGTAACTGGTAGGACAACAAGAGAAATGTTATAGTGTGATTGAGGTTGTGCCATCCCACTGGTTTTCTGAAAGAGGGTTACTGAGGTTCAAGAGGGCACAGGGAGTCAGTGGTGTACCTATGGTTGTTGTTTTATATCAGGTGATTGCATATGACTCCAACTGTGGTAATCTTCCTTAAAAATATTTTTGATGCTTTACTGAAGTTAAGGGAGAAAAAATAAGAATGAAGGCAAAGAATTTGACATATAGAATATGAAATATGTTTTTGACACATTTTCTGTCAAAAATAGTTTTCCCTCCAGCACTGGAAAAAGTTATTGTAAAAGAATCCTTGGCTGGTATTAAAAGTAGTATAAACAGTGCACTTGGGGAAGAAAAAATAAGTTAATTTGCAATGTCTGGAACTTATTTTTGAAGTTTGATCCTGCTTCCTTTTAGATAAAGCAAGACCAGCAGATACCAATGAGAAGAAATGACAGGGAGAAAATAAATTGTGCTGGTTTTGACTTACAACTCACTGTGGGAAGCAATCAACCCAGCTCTTGGTTTGAAGAAACATTTGGGGAAACAAAAAGCTTTTACCAGCATTGCACTGCTTAAGACATTGCTCCTATCTGGCTTCTCTAGGGTCTGCAACAGGAGTCAAGTTTTGTGTCTGTGTTTTGCAAGGAGCTGGGATTGAGTTTTCCTAGGGGACTTGTGTCTCTTGGGTGTCTCACCCTGGCTGGCTGCTCTTCTCTGTAAACCTTGTCAGGAGTCCTCACAGCCTCCTCAGCAAAGGACTCCCCCAGAGAGCACAGCAGATGGTGAGAGAGGGACCAGCCGGGGTCTGTGCTTCTTCCAGTCATTTTTCACTCATGACAACACGTCAGCATTGCCAGAGAGGAGACACAGCCCTGAGCTTGGCTGCCTCATCTGCTTCACATCGCTTATACTTCTGCGTGTTGTCCTGCCAGTGGGTGCATTTCTGCAATACACCGTGCTGAAATGAATCCTGCTTATAGTATGTGTTTTATGCCTCATCTACGGTTGCTTTTGTTTGCAACTCCACAAAGCAAGCTGGGACAGGTCCCTCTCAGGTTGTGGCACTTCGGAAATGGGTCCCGTGTAATTGCACCTTTCAGCTCTAACTGAGGGTCCCTGAAAACTATTTTTTTTTATTTTTTTTATTTCCAGCTGTGGCTCAAATTCTACTCCTGTGGCTTAGAAGGAGTCACAGGATTGACTTACACATTCATAGCAGGCAGGACGGTTTTTGTGCTGAGTATGTGACAATCCGTACCCCATGGTGGCCTCTTACAGGCAGCGTGGGAATAGTTATTCACCAGCCTTAACGGCAGCTCCCTTAGCCTGGAAAGTGAGGCTTTAGGGCCCTCTTGTGGTAAGAAAACAGCAGTCCTGCTTGTGAAATGTGTGTACACTGTGGCGAGCACCTGCAGGGCACGTGTGCCGTCACCTTTTGGAGGGTGGAACGGCACACGCGTTGTGTGACAGCCCGAGCATCTTCCACTGGTGCCCAAATCTGATTTCTGCCTACAAGCCTGGAAACGAGAAAGGGTTATGTTTATAAACCTCAGTCCTGCATGCGGCTGCTGATGTCTCTACCTCTGTCCCTGATCTTTCAGAGTGTTTTTCCCTTAACCCTAGGCAAGGATGCTAACTCCTAAACCCCAGCTCTCTGTTCCATTCAGCTAGGCTTGGCAGTGGTGGCACTTTGTTCATATTTGGATGAGCTGAGTCTATGACTTGGTCATGCCAGGACCTGGGGACCAACCAGCTCTCCTCCTCTCCTCCAGCTGCTGTGCAACAGCCCAGCCCAACTGCACTCCTGCCGACGAGGAGTGTGGCTTTGCTCCTCACCTCCTTACAACATGCCCTCTTCTCTCTGCTGCTTACCTCCTGGCTCACAAAAACTCTAACATGACTTCTTGGAGGCTTTAAACACTTTTTGTGTCTTTGTGTCTGCTTCAAGGAACTGGAGGTCTCATCATGGCCCAGAGTGTTATCTGTATGTTTAGAGGAGTTGTGAGCTGACTGTGAGCACTGAAGGATGCCAGAGTGGGGCCCACAAGGAGGTAGAATTAGGTATACACCTGCTTTCTGTCAGATCTGTGGACAGGAGATGTCAGCTTTTAGCTCCTGAACATGCCTGAAAAGTCAGTGAGAGGAGCTGTGTCTGGTTTCACTCCAGGCAGGCAATGGCAGGGGTTGGATATTGGGTCCTTTGTAGCACTGGTGAGGCCACACCTGGAGTGCTGTGTCCAGTCCTGGGCCCTCAGTTCAGGAAGGATATTGAGGTGCTGGAGCAAGTCCAGAGAAGAGCAACGAGGCTGGTGAAGGGACTTGAGCACAAGTCCTATGAGGAGAGGCTGAGGGAGCTGGGGTT
>JAWMRA010000078.1:138154838-138204446 GCA_035584735.1 Pseudotriccus pelzelni
TTTGTGGGTTAAAACCAATTGTCTGTCTGTATAATCGTACTTATTGTATTATTTTAATAAATTGTTATTCTGACTTCTAATCTCTCGTTTGAGTTGAGTTCATTCCCACTGCTGGTTAACTTTTAAACCAGCACAGACTCTCTACAAGTCCCTGACAGGAGGTTGTAGCCAGGTGGGGGTTGGTCTCTTTTTCCAGGCAACTACCAGTAAGACAAGAGGACATGGTGTTAAGCTCTAACAGGGGAGGTTTAGGTTGGATATTAGGAAGAAATTCTTTACAGAGAAGGTAATCAGACATTGGAATGGGCTGCCCAGGGGGGTGGTGGATTCTCTGTCCCTGGAGGTTTTTAAAATGAGACTGGATGTGGCACTGAGTGCCATGGTCTGGTAACCACGGTGGTGTTGGATCAAGGGTTGGACTTGATGATCTCTGAGGTCCTTTCCAACCCATCTGATTCTATGACTTAATTTCCTCTCCTGCTGAATGGATGTGATAGGATGAGTAGAGGACATTTTAATTTCAACATATGTGGCCACTCTACTCTCAGGAAAATATCCCATGAAAATGCAGCCTTCCTTGAAGACTGAGGAGGACTGTTCCTGAGCTTCATGATTTGAAGTTTTGAATTTTTAATTTCCTTTCCAATTGAAAAATGAAGATGACTTCATTATTTTTTGAGCAATTTGGAGGATTTCACAAGTTCTGGTATAAACTTTTACTGTTATAAGTATGGCATGAACCTTTATCTTTTAAGAGAGGGGAAAAACTCAAATATGGTCAGAGTCAGGTTTGTCTCCCTTCCCGTTGTATGAAATGCCAGGATGCCCTAGTAAAACCTCAGGTATGAAAGAGTGATATTAGTTCTGTTTCATTGTAACATTCCACATGTAATTGCTTAATTTTATATAATTTTTGTAAAAAATACAAATGTAGTGTTTTTATTCCCATGAAGATTCTGGGGTTAGTTTGTTCTTCTTTTAACCTTAATGGAATCTTTCCACTTGGACAATGTTTTGTGGCTACATGTTCCCTTGTGCTTCCACTTCAATGTGAAATGTTTTTTTCATGCTTTCCACAAAGTACATACCTCAAGATCTTATGGATATCACAATTCTGGAATTCTAAATGATATATTTGTCGAAACTTTTATTGGTCTTGTGTTTTTGTTCTGGATTATTTCTGATTCTAGTGAAGGATTCTGTGCAAATTACAGATTTCTTTTGCTTTGTTGACTTTGTCTCTTTCCACTTGTGTCTGCAATATATTGAACTATTACTATAATCCACAGGGGGCATTGCATGAGGCAGCAATCCTTCAGCTAAGATAGTAATGTAAGTCGTGCAATTAAGGATTTTACCATGATACATCAGCAAAGGCAGGCCAATTTAGTGTGACAAGGGCAACCTGAAGTCTGGCACTTTCACGGTTTAGGACTTGCCTTTACAAATTTTAAATTAATTAATCTTATTTGGTAATTACATACCTTTTTTGTACTAGAAGGAGAAGTCAGAGGATACATTTTTTGAATTAATTCATTTTTACATCTTTAGAAAGAAAAAAGAAAAAGCTTGAATTTTAGTTAATTAGTTTTCCTAAATTTTTTCCAGTTTAGTATACGCACTTCATACCTACAGGTGTAGAAAGCAAGATTTGGTAGACCGGGAAATTTTATTTTACAGAGGAAAAATCTGTTGTTTTCATGTGCTCTGCTGGGAGAAAAAGCACTCTCACATATTTCTGAGTCACACAAACAAGGACTCCAAATATTGTTAAAATAAGAGTCTGAAAAGCACTTATTAAGTGAAACAATATTTTAAAAATAAAGCTTTTTACTATCTTTGGCGTAAGATGAAGCTACCTGAAAACTACTGTTCATCTCCAATATAGTAAATATTAGACAAGCATCCCTATTCTTATCTTTTCTAGCACACTGGCTGTGAACTGTTTCCTGACAGCTTGTAGTAGGCCAGGACAGTTTCTTGGTGGCTGAGGGGAGGACTTTCAGCATAGCAAGATTGTCTACACAGGTGCTGAAGCTCAGTGGCAGTTTCACCATGTTGAACAAAACAAGGCAATTATCATCTATTTATGCTGTCTCTGGAATTTCTAAGCTCTACTTGACTTTGAATTTTTGAACCAAGGTAGAACTAACCAGAAAAGATGTGTTTACACTTTAAGGTATTTGATATAAAGAAGCAGGAGGGCTGGTATGTTTTTTAAGTTAGGTCTCTTCTAGTTTTCCTTACTTTTATTTTTAAATAGGGTTGCCAGTTTGCACGATCCCTTTCCTTTACATCTATTTCTACAGAACGTTAACTGCCAGCTCTCTGAATTTATTCTTCTAACTTTTCTTGAAGGATTTTATTCTGTATTTCTTGTTTGTTACAAGAAGACCCACTAACCCTCCCTAGTCATTCTAATCCCCTGATTTTCCTGCTGGTGAAAAGCAGATCTCAAAAAGCCTGTTTTCCAGATGTATTTTCTAAAATTTGCCCACAACACTTGCTGGGGAGTCTGGGTGAGATTCCTCAAGCCCAACAGAGATGTACGTGAGCAAATGAATGCGAGCACAGGCCTGACATCACAGTCTGATTTTCTTTATGTATTAAAGACAGTATTAAATAGTAATTTGTAGTAAGGATCAGTAGTAAATAGTAATATTTTTTGAGAATCATTCATCCCATCCCAAATCAGCATCTCAGTCAATGAACGATGCCCTAAAAGTGCCGGTTTTCACCTCAGAGTAGCAATACCAGGCAGTACAAGGCAATACAAGGCAAACCATGAATTGTTAGTTGGTATGTAGACTTCAGTGCTGCAGGTCCCCGAGGTCCCACCTTCTGCCATCTGCTGCAGCCCCTTAGTGACAGGCTGTAGAAGCCCAGGCAATAAGGGGCTATTCTGTGTGTTTCAAACACCCACAGCTGGATAGCTGTGGAGCCAACCCAGGGCTGGGGGTAATAACATAATCGCAGGATTTGACTGGAGAAGGGGGCCATACAGAGGTAGGGCAGCGCTTTTCTGTGACAAACATCCTTGCTCTGTCTCCTGGAGATAAACACAACACAATACAGCACAAGGGCAGGAATGAGGTTCAGAAAAAGGCACAGATTGTTGGGGGGGATCAAGACCACCAAGGCCCCAAAGACCTCTGACCCATTTCCAGAAAGGTCTAGAAGAACAGACTGTGCATGAGAACTATTATGCATAGAAACTGAGAAATTTACTCCAGGGTGGAGAGAAGTTACCCCCCATGAAGCCAGGGAGTGAGCGTACCCCAGAACCCTGGAAACTGCATCAGCTGGATCAATGGTGGAGCCAGAATATGTCTTTCTTTCTCTTTCTCTTTCTCTTTCTCTTTCTCTTTCTTTCTCTTTCTCTCTTTCTTCCTTGCATCCTTTCTTCCTTTCTTTGCTTTCTTTTCTTTCTTTCTTTCTTTCCTTTCTTTTTTTCTTCCTTCCTTTCCTCTCTTTCCTTTCTTTCTCTTTGTAAGCTTTCTTAATCCTCTGACTTCTGTCATTCCTGTTGACCACAGGCATCTATGAATCTTGGACCTTCCCTTCTCCTTAAGAATAGGACAACAAACAGATACCTGGGGGAAATGTCCCATTAACATCCAACCTTGTGCTTGCAGGACTCTGTTAGCTGTAGAGAAAGAAAAGCCTTCCTCCATCCAGTGCCAGCTTTGGTGGACAGTATTGTGCAGAGGTCCACTTACCTCGCTGTGTGTTTATTCAGTGGTTGCAGTCCATTTCTCATGGGGAACGTGGTGGTCACAAAGGTCTTCCTCATGTTTTCATAGTCCTGCTGCAATATAAAATGACACGGAGAACAAAGCATGGTGGTTACCTGCAGTTATCACCTTCTCAGCATTTCTGTCCATCAGGAAGGGAAGTGAGAGCCAAAAGCCATTACAGTGTTGATCCCAAGGCTGTTGTCAGTGTTGGAACAAGTCCCATTTGAATGTAATTTCTTCTTAGCACTAGGACTCACATCTTGGAAACAAAAAGAAAAGTCTGTCAGGCTTTTCTGCTTGCACTGTAATTAATTCTATTTAAAACTCAGAAAAGAAAGCAAGGAAACCACTCAAGGTTCAAGTTTAGGACTAGCCACCTTTCCTTCGCTGCTTATCTCAAGGGAAGTGAATCTGTTAGAAATGGAGTTCCAGATGCCAAAACCAATAAAAATGCAGACTTTAAGGTTTAGCCAAATTGTGGTTAAAGTTATTTCTCTGTGGATCACACTCAGTCATTAATTCTAAGGCTGGACATTCTCCAGACTCTGTGGTTTCTTTGCAGCAAGGGGTAAGAGCCCAGTGATTAAGTGCCTTGTGTTTCACTATTTTTTCTAACATATCCAGTTGAATGTAAATTGGGATTTCAGAATTCTGTTTTTTCTCATGAGAAAACAAAGGAGTTCTGTAAAACTGTTGGAAAAGGACACAAGCATTGAAAATAGAGCAAAGCAGTTTAGATGATATAAATCAGTATGGCTTAATGGTTTGCATCATGTATATGTGATGTGGTCTTCTAGGATTTTCATTTTTATAGGTAGAAAAGGGCTGTGGTTAATTGCTTTCAGCATAATTAAATTCGTAGGAAATAATTTTATTTCAATATGGATTGTCAGGAAAAGATGGGTTTTTTGGAGTATATAGGCCAAGAAGGACTTGAAAAACTTGCACTTTGACATAAAACCTTGAGAAATGCCATATTCTTCAGAGGCATTTGCATAAGAACTTGGTAAAAAAAACAAACCACCAAAAAAACCCAGCAGAAAGGTGGGTTTCCAAAGCAAAAAGAGTCCTTTATGGAAAACTGCCCCAAAATTGAAGTAATTTTAATAGTTGCTACTGAAAAAAAGAAGGCTTATATGTACTTTATTTTTTTTTAAAATATAGTAAGCCAGTACAAGCAATTTACATATAAACCTCAAAAGAATATAGTGAATAGAAATATAGGCCTCTCTGTTGAGAAGTAATTTAATGACAAAATTATTTTAGATATTATTTTAGTATAGGCTTTTTTTGGGAAGACCAAAATTATGTTAAGCTTATGTTTACAAGACTGGGATACCTTGCTCAGGATTTTTTCAAAAATATTCCTTGACTTCTGCTTGCAATCCTTGTATTGTATGAGAAAATGGCCTTTCAGGTAATCTAAGGATATTCAGCCACATTAAATGGAATAACCTTAGGCTAAAACTTCTTAAAGAATATCAAGGTTTTACTCAGAAAATTGATCACTGCAATATAGGGAGTATCTTTAACCTTCTTCTTGCACTCCTAAACTCTTATACACTGAAACACTTTTTAACATTTGCTGATGGCCACTATCGAAAGGACAATAGATGAACTAGGTTTTGATCTGACTGCTGTGGATTTCTGCATAAGACACTTCCTGGCCCTGCTGAGGTCATGTTAAAATTTCCACCCAAAGCAGGTGAACCCTCAGGTAATCCTGGGATGATTTTTGGGGTGTCTGTGCATTTAGGATACAATATGTGCTGAATGCTACTGGGACCACAAGCAAGCAGCAGGACAACCTGTGTTGCTCCTTGGACAAATTTGTAGGATTGTCCTCTCTTCTCCCATCTGAAAGAAAATTCAGGCAAGTCTCATTTCCTTGCAAAACCATGTGTGAGCTCAATCTGTAGCTGGTTGCGAATCCCCCAGATACCACTGGGCTAAAGCTGGTATGACTCCCCTACCAAGCTCTGCTGACCCTGTACCTGCCTGGGCTGTCCTCACCCTGTCCTTGGTCCAGGGCCTGCTCGGCAGCTCCACTACATTGCTGACAGTCCACAGCTGTGGGGGTTGGCCCCGTGCCTTTCTCACTGATCCCATCCCTTCTGCTTCTGAAAACTGGCCTTAACTCAGGTGGGTTGAGTTGAATTTGGATTCTTATGCTCAGCTTTGAACAGCCAGACTTCAGTCAGTTTAAGAAAGACCTTGTATGATACTTTCCTGTATCTCTGGTGGTATTATTTCCTTTGTCATTATTTTAGTCCCACAGTGATTTAAAAATAAATATCATAACTATCATTACACATCTAATAATGTGCAAAGTAGCCTCCACAAAGCAGTGCAAATATTTTTGTTTATGTGTCAAATGACTGACTGCTTTTTAGGAACTATTACAGCCTGTGAAATAATGGTTGGATATTTTTAAATCTTTTATTTGTTTGATAGTCTAGGAAGTAGTTTTTATGTAAATCGACTGTGCAGAATTATTTTATTGTTAATATAGACTGTAAAATACATTGAAATTAAATTTTACTAAATTGTTTTGGACATAAAAATAGGAAGTGGACTTTAATTTTCAGAGGAGACCATTATAGACCCCAGCCAGATTCTGTCAATGTACTGATGGCTGTTGAAGTTTTAGGACCATATGAAACTCCCTGTAAGGTGAGGCTAGAGGTGCTTTGACTCATTTTTATTTTCATTTTCCAGGTGGGTGAACCACATGGCTTTTATGAAATAAGAAAATCTTAAACAGCTAATTAGACCAAGGCTTTCCAAAGAAACCATTCATTTGGCTAAACCATTTGGGAAAGATTTGCTCACCTGGGTTCCAGGTGCTGTAGTCTTTGCATTCCCCTCTTGCAGGAGCTCCCTTGCAGATACAGGTGTGAATACCCACTTTTATGGTACTGTCAGAAGCGACACCCAAACCCAGACATGCTTAGGATCACAAACCTTTCCTGAGAGGTTTTGCTGGAAGTTGTCATCTGAAATGGCAGGTAGCAGTGCTCCATAATGCTGGGTCAAGAAGCACTTGCAGTGATTCCTATTAGTGTGCAGCATGGGCTGCAGGGAATATGTAGAGGTCCAAAAGCCTGCGTGGGAATGTATTGCCCCAGATGTGCTTAAAGCACTGTTTGAAGTGTCAGTCCTGCAAACCCTGTGTGTATGCTTAATTTTAAACATACAAGTAAATCCTACTAATGCCAAAATATAGAGCATCCATTTAGAAACTGTAAAAATTACATCAGTCTTTTTTGGTTTTGCTTTTAAGTTTGTATATCTCTATTACTGAGCAGATCGTAAGACCCAGTTGACATTGAGTCATTTTTTCCAGCACTTATTCTTGTTTTGTGGGTTGTAACAGTACGACTAGAGGATGGAAAGTTGAACATCTCTGTAATACAGACCCACGCTGGATGATTTATGAGCCATGTGTGGGGTAAGATTTTAGAGAAATATAAATTATACCTGTTCATCATGTTGACTTCTTTTAATGTTTCCCACATGTTACTATGACAACATTCACGGGATATATATTTTAATTTCTGCTGCACAGAGGAAGTTTGTCAGGTCTGCACATTTCTCTTGATTTTATGGCTGAGTGCTGTGTCTAATGTAGGTTGTAAATCTTCTTGGAAAAATACATAAGAGGGTTTTCATCACAGTCACTCTCCTGGCAATTCTGAAGCTTTTAATAAGCATAATTTAAATTTAAAAAGAACATTTACACCATTTGTGTTGTGGAGACTTCTAAAGTGGGGGCAGTAAATGCTGTACAGAAAAGCAGGAGCTTCATGCTAACAATTGCTGAATGTGTTACACAGTTAAACACATTGTTAAAACCCTTACTTCAATAAAACTCAGAAAAATGTCTAGTGGCCAATATTTAATTTCCTGTTTTCCTTATATTGGGTACAGAATAGTTTTTAAAGTTATTTTTTTCTTGTGGGAAAAGTAGGTTAAAAGTTCTTTATAGTTCTCTAAACACATTTTCTGTAGGACCTGGAGGGTTTTCATAACAGTGAGATTTTTCTTTAAAAAACAAATGGAAAAACTAGATGGAAATTTCTGAATTGGGTTAGACAGACTCAGTTTCTGCACCATAAGCTGTTGTCCTACATGGCAATTAGTTTGCATATGCATCTGAAACTAATGCTGAGAAAAGTGACAGCAAGTTGTGCTGATAAGTGGATTTATGGAATTATTCAGCAGGCCAAAACCCATTAATCACTAGGAACAGTCTCCCTGTGATACTTCAGCGTGTAGTTAAACAAGACTCCACTTATTTATTTACTTTTCAGTGTAAATTTTTTTTAATCAGGGTAGGAACATTAACTGCAGAGATTCCTCCCAAAAGTAAAATCTCCTCCAAATCACAAGTTAGAACCAAAATATAATTATCCATAAAAAATGAAAAGTTTCAGTAATTTCCTGTAATTTCCCACCAAATTAAATTTTTGCCTTGCAATACTGCTATAAAAAAACATCACTCCCATCTCACGTATAGTAAGTGGAGCTCCCTATATGAGGGCTTCATTCTTATTTTTCCTGTTCTCACACATCTATATTTATAAAGGAAAGGAGAAAGCCCGCATCCCATTAGTCTTCTTCTTCCTGCCTATTTTTTTTAGGTCACTCTCATCTTGCCTTTGTAACTGCTTTAGTTTTGCACTTGGACACCTAATAATTCAGTGGAATATCAGTTTGTTTAGGACAAATGGGTGCAGCTGTTTATTTATATTCACATATCCCTTTGACTATATTGGTGTAATGCTATACAGGTCTAAATATTTTGCCTGTGTTCATTGCCTGTAGCCCATGCTGTGCTAATACCTCTGGGCATACCATTGCAGCTGAGTTCTGTTCTACTCTAACTTTATTACTTCTTGTAAAGTTGTGGCATTTTTGAAAAGTGTGTGCCTAGCGGAATTTACACCCTAAATACTCCTGACAAATGTAGCTAGCAAAAGGTTTTCTGAATCCCCCCCAGTCCTCACCTGGCCTTCCATCAATGGGAAGTGGCACAGCTGGAAGATCAGCTGATGCTTCATCACTGCGCCAGAAACAGCTCTGAGGGCCAGCTGGGGGGAATGAGTGAGTGACCTCCCACTCGCTACCCACCGCTGCTTTGAGAATAACAGATTTGGAGTCCAGCTGACACACTGCCCAGCTGTGGCAGAGCTTTCATAAGAGTCTGAGCCTTTATTGTGATTGCTGGAAGTGCAGGCACGCTGGTGAGCTTTCATTTCAGGCTCTGTGACCTGCCGAGGGTCTCCTGTTTGACATGGACTGTTAGGAGAGTCCCTTCCCAGATCTCACCAGAGTAGGAGCAGAGCTCTGTGATCTTGCTTTTTCACAACACCAGCTGCCGGGATATGTTTTTTTTGTCCTCTGCAGCAACAGTGTGACAGTATGAATCCATCTATGGCCTTCCTTTTAGTTTGTGGATGGCTCATTTGGATCTTTGCAGATGTTTCAAATTCATCCTGTGGTTTGAGATTTTTTTTTTCCTCATTTGGAAAATGATACAACCCTCCTTTTGCAGTTTTGTTTCATTTGGTAACACCAGGAAAAAACCCGACAAAACAGGAGGGGAACAAAGAGCTTTACCCATAGTTTCACAATTTCTTCATAAGAATATAGACACTAATTTCCCATGTGATTTTCAGTCTAGCGATATCAGGGTCAGAGCAGGTACAACCCCTTGATTTGGCAAACCTAGACCCAAACTGCAAGTCTATGCCAAAGCACAGAGGGCAGATTTAAGTGGGGGAACTTGAGTCAATACTACTAATCCCATCCATAGTGAGCTTTTATAGACATGGCTGGAAAGGAGAAACACTGGTGATAAGTTTATATATATCCTACTGGAGTTACTGTAAAAAACAATGGTGTTTTTAACTGTGTTGGTGCAGGAAGAAAAAAAGTGAAATGAATGAACATACTGGTGTATATTTTGTCTGAAGAATATGCTGAAAATTATAAAGTACTATAGTATAACATATTTCTGTTTTTTCTAAGGGATCATGCCAACATATGATAATATTGCTAAGCATTTCTCAGATGGCCTTAATGCATATCATACATCTTAAATTTGGTAAAGAAATAGGATCAGGGAGAAGTAAACTTCAGTCAGTTTGTAGTGTTGTCCATGGTGGAAAGAGAATTTCTAATGCATGTAAGGGATTTCGATACAACAATTCATTAGAAGTCAGTTATAATAATCCCCTGTTCCCCATTTATCACAGGACTACAAGGAGAGACCTAGAAACTTTCACTGTTGGTATTTCAAAACATTCATGTTCCTTTACAGCAACGTGGTAGGGAAACAAAGGCACAGTTTTAGCAAAGATAATTGCCTTCATGAGGTGCCAGGTATTAATGAAGAGTGCAATGGCATCTGTCTTGTGTAGCTTCTTTAGCTCTCGTACTTAGCACTGTAGCTGCACAGGATAAATGTGTGTTGCCCTTTCCTGATCCTGCAGCTCCAGCAGCCCTATGTATCACTGGTATTTGGATAGTAAACCAGCTGGAAATGCCAGGCACAAAACTCTCTAAGGCACAATATGAGAATTCTTGTTCAGAACATGCCTAAGCTCAAAGAAATGGAAAAAGCACTATATTTGTTTGTTTCTGACACTGGAACTCGGCTAAAATGTGGGAAAATGAGAAGGACTTAGTCTGGATCAAGAGCAAGTTTAGGCATTGTGCAGAAATACAAAGTAATACAAAATAAAAGGATGATCCCTAAGCAGAGAGTTCTTTGCCTTTGTTGGCAGTGTACAGGTAACAGTGGGAGTTGATAGGTAAGTACCTCACAGAGACTGAAGGAACATAAGAAATAATGAATTGACTGCAGTGAAATTCTCTCACAACCCCACTGCTGCGGGATTGTGATCAGGTTTACAGCTGTAAATGAAAAATGGCACAGAAGTCCAAAGGTTGAGTTTGTGACAAATAATTAGCATCTTACCGAAGGGCCTCATAAGATGCAAAATGTATTTCCCATGTTTTAGAATAACTTTGTGACTAAGAATATTGTAAAAGTGCATAGGAAATTTATGTGCCTCTCAAAGATGTGTTTGCAAGTAGTGGTTTTAGACTTGATGCTGTAATTTTTCAACTCCACGAGTGAAGCAAACTGATTTGTAATGTGATAGAGTCACCAGAACCGTCAACACATTTACACCACATGACTTTTCCCCAGCTGATAATGTGAGGTTTATGGTGGATTTTGGCTGAACTCAAAGCAGCAAAGAAGAGAAAGGTTGGAAAACAAATGGAAAAGAGACCAAAGTAATGAAAACACATCTGCATCCAAGTTTGGCTGTTGAGTAGAAGTATGGGGAGGATAAAAAGTCCACATAGATCTTGAAAGTTTGAGAGCTGGGTTCTGGGGGCCTAGGCATGACTTCTGGTTGAAGGAACCTTAAGCATTAAGATGGATCTGTGTTGGAGTGGCCAAACATGCTTTCATCTTTTTTTTTTTTCTGCTGATGTTTTTTGGCATAAGTAACATCTCCCTGAATTGTATCTCTCCTGCTTTCACAGCAGAATTGTCCAGTGCCAACTAAGTGCTTATGCTGCTGTCACAGCTGGGAAAATTAATTGCCTGAAGAAGTCTCAGTAGACTCAGTTGGTGGGCAGATATCTTAACTGACCAACAGACAGGAGACAGGTTGTCTATCTGTCCCTTGGATTATGAATTAGGTGTCTCAATGAGACTGTCATTTGTAGGTCCACTGCCTTTCCTGCACTTTGAGGTCTAAATCGTGGGGTTGGATATAGATGAATGACTCCCTGTTTTAAAATGCTGGGTTGTGCCTGACACTGATATGCTGACCTAGTAGTGTACACCCCAGAGGAGGAAGACTTGTCTTCTATTCTTTGTTCAACCTTAAGAGATTGTTTCTGTAAGGGATAGCCGGAGTAAGTCTTTCCCTGTGTAGATATTAATACCAGTGCCTTCTTTTAAGAAAACTGCTAAAATACACTGAGATTTGACTCATAATGACATTTAAATTCATCCTATTGAATTACTACATGCTCAGATCTACTTTTTTGTTGAGAAACTCCAGATGGCAGGATGGAGATTTTGCAATGTTTCTACTAAATTTGGTTAAGACTGCTCTGGTGGCAATATTAAATATCTGTCATTTCTGATGATGCTGGTACTGTCAATGAGAAGGCATTAATTGGCAGTTTGTGAGATAGTATTACTTTAGTTCATACATATGTCATAATTCCTAAATTATACTGACACACCATGGTGACAGACACCTTAGAAACTCCCATGAAATATTAATTTCATATAGTTAAAACTTTGAGAAAACAAGAAATTTATTTTTCTGTCCTGGATACAACAGAATTTTGTTGACACTGTGTATTAAAATTGCCCAAATAACTGCAAAGATGTACTACTACAAATCATAAATTCTATTCAAAGGTATCCTGTTGCCTGTCCAAAGCAGTGAAGCAGAAATGTGACTGTGAATGTCAACTAAATCAGATTATGACACATATTATTGTCTAGGCAAGTGAGTCAGGCAGCTGTGATACTCTGAACTGATAGGTCCTGCCTCAGGCAGAGGGGAAATGTTGACACACCTGGATAGTCACATTTTATCAAAGAGTCAAACCTGCAGTTTCATGCTCAGTTAGAAAGTGGCATTTCTCATCTCAAAACTATTTGATTCTCAAAGAGATTAGGACCTGTGCTAGAGCTACATTACCTCTGAGATTTAGTATGTGCTTCCTCATATTCAATATTCTTGAAAAAGACAGGCTGATGGGAGTTCAAAGTTATTTTTTAACTTTTATATCGACAGAAGCAAACATGTAAAAGTAAGCAATAAGATTGTTAAAATCAAGTGCCAACATTTTTGAAACCTTAACCTGCTAAATAGCTCCATTTCTATCTCTGGCAGCTATCAGTAGAGAAGATGTAATTGCATTTTGTCATACAGTTAAGATATGATTACTAGCAGACAGTTTGTCCAGTCTTTGGCTCAATTTTCTGCAGACGAAAAGTCATAAATTGGCTGTGTGCAGGGTCAGGTGTGGTCTGCAGGAGGTATGAACTCAGGTGCCATGTCATGAAGTGCAGGTGATTTGCCCAGTAATACTTTATACCCTGGCACACAGCCAGAGCACCAAAGGACCACAAGGGAACACCTTCAAAAGTCTTCCAGATGGTTCTATACAGGCAGCTTGGGCCCAGCTTGATTTATTTGCTTTGGCTAAGTGTGGATATAGCATTCAACTGAACTAGAATGCCAGTCAAAAGCCTGGAGTGCTGGGGAGCACAGTATAGAAACAAATATGACTCTGCAGTATGATTCTCAGTGCCTACTTTTGTAACTATTGTACTCTTGGTTCTTCCATGACTTGAGCATCATGGGTCCCTTTACGTATAACGTAGAAACATAGACGCAAATATAGAAACATGTCAAATGCATAAAGAAATATCTTCTCATTTCCTTCTCCTGGTGATGTATTAAGTATTTTCTGGCATTGTTTCTATTACGGTTGTGATAATTTTTCTTTTTGTTTCTATCACATTTGTTCTTCTGAATTTCATCACATGGTTTTATTTATGTTTTGCTAAGGATATCCAGAAACTCCAGGTCGGTGTTATGTTATAAGAAATAACTAAGACTTTTCAACTTCAGAAATAAATTATGGATACATTGTGCTTGAAGTTCAAAATTGCCTGTGTCACAGTAGCTGGGGAAACATGAGCCCACAACTGGGCAGTTGCATGAGCTGTGACATGGCCAGTTGACACTGACATTGGAGAGGCACTGTGGAGACCCACTGACTGACACACAGATATGGACACTGCTCTTCACTGTCCCCTGAGAGCATATTATAAGTAGAAAAATGCTATTTTAGTTTCTCTGAGTTTGCAATGAATAGAAGTAGTTAACACGTACCGGAAAACTTGACAAATTCTCAGATCAGGCTTGGTTAGAACATGATTTTGGCATTATTCCTTCATGGTGTCCATTGTTCTTTATCCTTTGTATCTAATGTCAAGCAAAGAAGAGCCATTAGAAACCAAGTGCAGCCTGGAAAGCAGATTTCACTGCAATGAGGCACGATTAAAGAAACTGGTGCAGAGATTTACCCAGAGATAGGAGGGCTTCAGTGATGATTGAGCATGTCCTTTACCAATTCAGAGTGACATCAGCTCTGGTGGGATTTTGCTGGTCCTAGAGGAAAAGTGCTGAGTCTCATGAAATACTTTCTCACATAGTATTTCCTCAGTTAACCAATGGGCTCAAAAGTAGATTTGAAACCTATTTTTTGTTTCTATGATATGTGACATGACATTTTTTCTGATGAAATTAAATTAATGAACCAAATGTCCAAGACTTGGGAACAATCTGTCTCCAAGAATCAGCTCAGTTAGAGCAAACACCATTGCAAAATTACTGGGGGGACCACTCCGGAAAAGTGTATTCAGTGTGACTGGCAAAATATTTCATGCTACTTCTCATGGCAACTCTGTAGTCCTTAGAATGTTTTCAATTATGCATAATCAGTCAAGGCTTGTCTTTGGGGAGAATGAAGCTGACTTCAGACTCCTGAATTTAACAAGGGTGAGGGGCTGGGCCCAGCCACTCCTGCCAGGGAGACATGAGGGTCTAATAGGTGTTGCTGTTCTGCTGCTGTTGGCTGGATGACAGAAATGACAGCAGTGCCTCTGGAGTATCACCTGCCTCTGCCTGCAAAAACAGCCTCCATCCTATACATCCCCTCTCTCACTGGCTGGTGATAGCAACTTGGCTTAGTGGGCCTACTGTTGCTCCAGTCTGGCCAAACCTAACAATTGCTGGGTCTAGGTGTGTGTAGAATGAGTGTTCATGAGAAAGCTAGTGGGAAAGTCAAAACTCTGAATTTAAAGATAATTAGCAGCCTACCTACTCTCCAAGAAGACACTTGGACCAAGAGGCTTGCGTGGGAAATGGATTAAAATGCCCAAGTGCTGGTAATGCCTTACCTGTCTACTCAGTGCGGTGCCCAGTGTGCCGAGTTGTGCCGCACCGTACAGAAAACCAGTCAGCCCAGTGAGCAGACATGAATGAAGGAACTGGGTCATAGCCACACACTGAGATTAATGTATTTCCTTGCAGAGAAATGTTATGATGCCATTATTGTTCATAGGTGGTTGGGACTGCAGCTTCCAGACCACCAAACTTCCATCACATCTGGATGACACCTGAGAGTACTTTGAGGAAAGAGATCTGCTTGCTGCTCTCCATCCTGTGCAGTAATGAATGTCCTTCTTGACCACTGAAAGAAGCAGCTCCTCTGCTATTAAGGACTGACTCTGAAATCCCTGGAAAGTTCTTCAGAACATGAGTTTTTATTGCATGTTCCCAGAGAGAAGAAAATGGTTTGACTATTCAGAACCAACCAGGAGTTCTAGAAAATGTTGTAGTTCAATAAAATGGCTTTATCAAACTTACATGCATACTGTCTCATAGACTATATAATGCATAAAAGTATCCTGTCACTTTTAAAGTCTTGAAAAATAAGATCGTTCCATTTACAGGCCCGTTAAGAATTACGAGTCAAGATGGCCAATGCATTAATTCATTGTGAGGCTTTGCTACCATAATCCATCATTATCAAGCAGAGAAGTGGAAAGCCAGTATGACATTTAATGGCTCGTAGAGACATGAAATCTGGAAACTGCTGCAACTTCTTACAAGCCAAGTAGAATAAAACATTAATCAAAAGGTCATAAAGTGCAAATGATAAATGGTTATGCAAGAAAGCCAACCACATGCATCACTACGATATCCTTCACACTTTTACTCTTCTAGCAAAAAAAAACCCCAAACTGACAATTACTGCAGATAGCAAAACTGTTATTAGGACTGTTACTACGGAACAGATCTAAAGCCCTGGGAAGAGGAACGAGAAGTGAACAGGATGTGGTACCTTTATTTTTCTGTGTTGATTTATAAAAAACAGCAACAAGAATGGTGCACTAAGATTTGTGCAAGAACTATTGGGAATGGGGGGCTCTAAAATAGGAGGAAAAAGAGCACTTCAGAAAAATTCACCTTGGCTTTAGAAAGGGTTGGAAGTGTGCTAAAGTGGAAGCAAGACGCTCTGGTAATAGGTTGACTCCCTCTCTCCTGTAGGATAAATATATTGCTTGTGCCCACAGAATCTCTCTCTGTCTGCTGGACTAACCCATGGCACATGGTCTAGCAATAAAGTAATATCCATGAAGACCAAATGTATTTGTCAAGCCAGCAGTCAACCCGTGCATGGTAGAAGAAAGGTCACACCTGGAAAATTTAGCAGAACTCAAGCCTGATGATCCATCTCTCTTCTAGACTTGTTAACTGCTATATCTCTTTGCCAGGAGTTACACTGGCCTTGTGCTTCCTCATGCTCTGCCACATGATGGTCTCAAGCTCATGGAAAAAAAAAATGGAAAAGGTAGAGTTGCAGTACAATTGCCCTCCCGTATGGCCTCAGCTCTGCCACTCTCAGAATCAGTCTGTTGGGTTTTTCTCACAGTAAATTATAGGTAAACCTACTAGATACTCTGTGCACCAAAGATACATCTACCTTACTCTTGGTACGAAAAAGATGTTAATTGCGTTGAAAGGGGATACTGGAAAGCTGCAAAAATTGTATGGGGATGAGGGATCAAAGGAATGTACTGTGATTCATAGGAGGAGTCTTTGTTTCTTGTTTTACATGACAGAGCAAGGGAAGCTAGCCTTTTTGGTAGAATGAGCAACAAAGGGAGAAGGGCTAGGACTGGATGCTGTTCTCTTCCTCTTTCTCTTTCTTTTCCAAGTCCTTTTAGGAGGGCTTTGAGAGAGACTGATGGGGGAAGAAGAGCTAAGGTGTACTGAGGAGAGATTTCTTGGTGCTTGCTCATTCCAGGCACTGTGCCCAAAGGATATTCCTTTCTGAGGTTTGCTCTCTCTGTTCCGGGATGCTCCAATCTGTCTTTTCTCTAGAAATACTTCAGAGCCACAGTCTGCAGTACCAACAAGCTGAATTCATGCTGTAGACTATCAGATATTCTTCTCTGCATATCTCCACCTCTGTACCTGAATAGGGGGTGTATTTGTCGTTTTCAGAAACTTGACTCCCATTCAGACTCATGGTGTAGTTAAATAACATCCTGGAGACAAAGCTGACTTTAAAAGTTCCTGCCCACTGGCTACACGATCCTTTACGCTCTTTCTCTCCCTGTTCCAATTAGCTGCCCTGTCAGCTATGCTGGTGCAGATGTTCCTGAGTTCATAAATATGGACATAATCCTTGCTAACATAACCTCTCATTTCAATAAATGGAACTTGTGGAGTGTCCATCCTCAGAGAGTCTCAAAAGCCATCTGGACATGGTCCTGTGCAACCTGTTTTAGATGACACTGCCTGAGCAAGGAGTTAGACTTGATGAACTCCAAAAAGTCCTTTCCAACCTCAACCATTCTGTGATTCTGTGATCCTGTAAAATTAAGGTAAATCCCAGTTATATGTTCACTAATGTCAGAAAGGTAGCAGAATCAGTGGGATGAAGAGCTTCTTAAGAGGACTGTGTGTCTCGTTTCCCAGCATAGCCTGGCTATGGTGAAGCCTGGTTTTACATATAAAGCTGGAAGAAATGTTTGGGGTTTTTTTCAGGAGTCTGAGTCACAACTAGGCAGCAGGATCCGACCAAAGTCTCTTGCTTGGATGTACCACCTTAGGTGTATCAAGGAGAAGAATTTTCAAGGATGCTGATACAGGCAGGGTAGAAATTGCACTGTCAAGACATGAATATAATTTTCAAAGGCTGCAACACACCACCCTGAGACCAGTCTGCACACAAACTACCTTGATTCTGCCCCATCAATTTGTGTCAAGAGGTAGTAGAAAGTTGTCTTAGGCAACCAACACATCTGTGACTTTTAAAATATTTTTTTGAGAGTGGCAGTGAGTGCCAAGATCAAAGCACAGTGTGTGACTAAACTGGAGAGATTTGAGCCACAAGTAGGAAACTGAGATTCCATTCGTTGAGGATGACGTATCTTGGAAACTCATTGAAAAAAATTGTAACAAATCAAGGCCATGAAGCCTAATTGGAACTTTGATGAGGGACAGAACATTTCAAAGCAATCTGGAATTGCACATGAATTTGAAAGCACTTGGAAAAATAAGCTGTTACTTAATAAATTATTCCTACAATAGTATTCTGAACTCACTGCAAACAGTTTCATCCACAATCCAGATTCACTCAGGTCTGATAAGTGGTCTGAATACCACTGCATTAGTCTTACTGTGTTTTTGTCTAATCATTGGTTTTAGGGAGTATACATAAACATTATAATCAACTTAAACCCCAAAGAAAGACACACTAACTTTCTGTCTGCAGCTGTTCCCTCCACTGCATTTTTGTGCTTTTGTTTCTGGCCTGGCAGCAAAAGCTGAGATTTATCACACTTTGATTTAGGTACTTAACCAAGTAACTTAATATAAAGAGAGTATTCCAAGGCTATGGCCCTAGTGAAGGCAAGGTGTGGAAGATGACTGAACACACTGGTGCGTCTTGGGCAGAAATCAGTACATTGGTCGGCTGAGTTGCCTCTCTGTCTTTATTGCCAACAATGATACATTGACTTTTGAGGGTCCTTAAAGTGCAGCAATTTAATTCCATCTAAACCCTGGTGGGAGGGATTTGGGTGCAAGTCCTTGACATTCACAACTGATCAGCAATGACTTCGCACTCATTGTCCCTTTGTCTTTGCCTGTTCATTCTTTTTCCAAAGTAAATCTCTGGAAATGCTGCAGTAGTTGCCACATGCAACTTTATAACTTCTCACTGCTGCTCCTTGGTTGTCTCCAGACCTGATATTAATATTACTCTCATGACCTGCAGTAATGCTGGCCATGAGACAAGGTAATTCAGAGAGGGCATGGACCTAGCGTTTCCTTCCAAGGATCCATATGTGATCCTAAAACTCATTTTTCTTTTCTTTGTATGCACGGTGTTGTTTTCCCCTTGATATCAAATACACTGTATTTTAAAATTAAGCTGGAATGATAAAACATGGAACCAGGAGAACTCCTCTTATCTAGCGTATAACTGTATTTCAGATAATTCTTTTTTTCATGTGTTACAAAGAGGAATGAGTAACAAATTTACAGTTTGTCCAGGAGATGTCTCTCTCTTCCTAAAATATGCCCAAGCTATTTGTGCTTCAAGGGGTCTGTCTTGCATCACAGATGTTGGCTCCCCCGTCCTGCAGCGATGACCTCGCAGAGAGCAATGCGCGGTCCGACCGCTACGTACGCTCTGCTCCTTTGTGGGGTTTGGCTGCCGCTTTCAGCGCAAACGCCTCATTTTTAGGTCAATGTTTGTAATAACCATGGGAGCTGAACAAACATTTGTGCTGCAGTTCTTGGTTGTTTTTTTCTCATGCACTTCAAACTTATGCAGTAGGCTAACTTGCTTCATTTCTACAACCAAATAATTTACTGTACAGTTCTGTCGCTGCAACCGAAGAACACACAGGGATATCAATGGATTTTAGGGGCACCGGATTTTAGCTCACTGGGGCCGGAATATGTGTTGTCCTTCTGCTAACAACCTAAAGAATACAGTCCAAACAGTAAGTATTTCAATATTCTCATTGAAATACATCACAAAGGAATTTAATCCACATACATTTATTTTTAAATATTTTCAGTTCTACTGCAAAGAATATGCAGAGCAGCAGATAATCGTATGACAGTCAATAAATAATAGTTTTGCTAATGACACAATAAAAGAATTGATGCTTCCAGAAGTCGCTTTGTTTTTAGCAATGCACAGGGTAGTCAAAACACTGCAGTCCTAAGTTTTTTGGATCTACTTTTTTTTTTTTTCCTCTTCATTGTAGAGGCTTTACACTGTACTTCATGAAATCAGAGGAACCAAACCGCTCTTGTGAGGAGACAGACACAGAAAGATCTTTTTTATACAGACAGAAAAAGTCAACAGTCTGGTTAGTCCAGTGATTTTAACATGTATTTCTTCTTGAATTTCATCAACTTACTGATGACCTTCACCGGGAATTGCAGGAATTATGACAGCAGTTTTTTTCTCATGGGATAAATAATGAAATATATATGAAATTTTAGTTTCGTGAATAGGTCATGGGACTTTCAGATGCTTTAGAGGAAAAATAATTGGATTTATATGAGCATTTACCGGCTATTGTCACTGGAGAATGAAGTAGTGGCCCATGTGGTGGTCCCAGGTGAATCGGTGTACCTGGGGATTGGCTGTCTGGCCAGCTTTGTGAAGATCACGAAGGAGGCAGGGCAGGAGGATGCATTAGTGGAGTTACTGTGCTTCTGGAAAGAAACAAACAGCTGAGCATACACATTTTCCCCAAAACTGCTCAAAAAAAAGCAAAGGGGCAGCAAGATGTCCCCAGCAAAAAAAATGGTGACAAAGAAACAAGGTTGAGCCTTTGTCAAAAAAAGCAGGCCATTCACACTCCAGTATGGATTTTGCTTTGAGGGACTCCTAAGTTTGATTTGAAGTCTTTGGGGACAGGAGCTGTCCTGTGACAAGTCTGGAAACAATACTTCAGCTGGCAAGAGTGACGAGGCTCAGGGGTGAAAAAAGAGAAGTTTTATCTAGGTTTCCTATACTCAAGACATCAAGACCAAATGGTGTTCATTTGTGTTGTTCTTCATTACATGACTCCCCTCAGGGACTGAGAAGCTCCTTAAAGACTCATAACTGAGCTAAACAACTGACAAAAGAGCTGCTTGTAACTTTCAGAGGTTGACTTCCATGTTCTTTGCATATTAGAGAAAAAGGGACCATTTCCCCACACTTTTAGGGACCTCTTTATAATTCTAACATCACAAAACTACCATTTTCTCTTCATTACAACACAAGCAGTAAAAGTATTACACGGTAATTATGTAGACCTGTTGAATATCACGTTTCTTGGACACCAAGAATAAGAGCAGAGCGTCCTGTGTGCTGTGAAAATGTTCCTATTACTCAGCTGGCTGGCACGGAAGCTCTTATTGTTAGTGTTTTTGTTTTTGTGTTCTGCTTTGCAGCTGCACTCCCCCCAGGAAGACATGCGGGTGCTTCTGCTGACTCAGTCCTAGCCAGAATCCCCTGAATGCGCTGGATCCACCTGATTCTTGGAGAGCCTGGAAGTCATTTTCAGCCGAGTATATTTTATTTTGAAGTCCAGTCCAATGGTGCAGCCAGATGGAACAGTTGTCCTGGAAAAAACAAAATCTCGAAATGCAACTTCAAATTAAAAAAAAATACAGAGAGAGTAAACTAAGAGAGGAGGGGAAAAGGCTACTTTGTAGCATCCCTAGAAAAGCAAACACTTTATCTCAAATGCCAGAGTGATCCGAGCAGCTGGAAGGACTGAATTAAAGGCTTGAACTTTTGGGTGGAGTTTTGGGAGTCAAAGAAATATTTCTGCATGCCACTCCCCCTGTCAACAGCCAGCCTGAACCCACCTGCCTTTCTACTGGGAGTGCCTGGAAAACTTCACATTATGCTTTTCTAAACTGTTTTCCTGCTCTTCTGTCACCACACTCAAGTCACAATCTTGAAGCTTCTGCCGTTAATATGTTAAGTGGGCCCACAAGGACAGTAGGGTCCAAGTCCATTTTGAATGAATCCTCCTTTCAATTCTTGCCTGCCCTTCACAAAATACCTAGATTTAAAAAGTTACACATGGAATGGATTCACCAGTAACCTTGTTATGTTGTACCAGGTGTTAGTTATCCTTGCTGTTAAAATATGTGCATTCTATCCTGATAACTTGGCTGTAAGTAGTTTCCAACCAGCCACAAGTAGCTGTTTTCAGTTTTGCTTCAGAGCTGAAGAAAAGAGTCAACTTAAATGGTGGCTACATTTTCATACCTGCATGTCAGCTTCTCTGCTTGGACATTAGCACCTTCACTCAGCCTTGTTCAGGCAGAGAGCTCATTAGAGATGGGGATGGGCCTGCATGCTGAGGTGTGCTGTGACACCTCAGGCAGTGTCACACGTAAATACCCCAAAAAGTCTGAATTACCTACCAGGCTATTTATAAGGAGCAATGCTATTCTACTAACACAGTGCTGCCTTCACCTAAGTCACATGCTTGTAGAGTTTCCTCCAGGTGAGCTGAGCTTACAGCCCACTGGCCTCGGAGCTGGGCCATCAGGGTGAACTGGGCAGGGAGCAGCATGAAGGGGTGCCTGGGGTGCTGCTTACAGTGCTGCACACAGGACAGAGTGCAGAGAGTGAGTGTTGTCATGGAGCGTGCCAGAAGGAGCGGTCAGGGGAACATCTGGAAAGCAGTAGGAACTGAGGAGCAATAGGATCCGTTCTAGGACACAGCACACTGCTTACACTGACAACATTCAGATAGTCTTCAAAATGGACATCTTTTCAGCTCTGCAGAGCCTGATTGAGTGAATAGCAGTGGGTTTGGTTTTTTGGTGTTTTTATTTTTTTTCCTCATGTAACTGAATTTTGAACTCATTGTAAATATGTTTATTAAAGCGTGTCTTCTAAAAGAATAATTTATCTGTATTAAACTTCCTCCAGTGCTTAGCCAGTGGGTCTAATTTGGCTACACATATTTGCAGACACTCTTCATGTTTATTTTGCAGAGCTATATGTTTGTAGATCCTATTTTACTGTCTAATAGCACTGGATCTTTTCCATCCCTTTCGTCATCTCATTTTTTTCCCCGAGAAGCTCACTGTATGAATTCCAAATTCCTAATTTCATCCTGATGTAGTCCTTGCAAGGCTTCTGCTAGGAGAACAATGGGAAAGCAAGTAAAATTTCAATACAACTCCTGAATCTTTGTATTATTGACTTCTGCAGTTTTTCCTCACGTTTATACCAGCATGGATTACAAGCCTTTGCATATTTCTTATGCTGTGTAGAGACCTCGACACATGATCAAGTTACCATGATCTAAACAATTTACTACAGGTCAGCTGAGAAGAAATAATTCCTGCATATGTAGCACAAATGATCATCAAATTATGTGACTTAGATACTTCCCCCAAATGCAAGCTTTCACCAAATTATTTTGTATCTGACAAGCCTGAACATTCAGATCGAAGTGTTTTTCCTTGGTGTTATTCCCAATGACTTCTAAATCACTGCAAGTGGGGAACATATCTGAGCTTTATCTTTGTGTAAAATATACAATTATCTCAGTTTCTGCACTGAACCTAGCAAAGTGGTCCTTCAGCTGCCATCGAAGTCTCTGGCTACAGTGTTTTAAAATTACGTGAAGATGTCTTTAGACAGAAGGTTTGCAGTAGCTGTTTCATGTGCTGCTTTGCAGCCTGTTGTGCAGGTACCATGGTCTGGATGCTCTGATAAAGATGGTGTTGTCTCCAGTGGTGGGGTTTTCTTTTACCTGTTGCCCTAACCTGACTAGAGCAGTGGAAACCCTTCAGGAGAAGGGGTAACCTTCTGGGCCAAATGGATTATAAGGAGAAAATTTTCTTAGAGGCAACAAGAGGATGGTGTGACTGTTATTCAAGGTAAAAGAACACTGAAAAATGATGGAGCACAGAGGAGGGAGGAGGAAAGGATCCACCATACAGGGACACAATGAGCAAGAGAGACTGGCTTTCATATCCTTTATTCAACAACTTATCTAGAGCTTCCGAGCCTTATCAGTTTAAATTTTCTTTATACTAGCAATATTTCATACTAAAGACTAGGAATGTTTGAGTTTTCAGTGAGCTGATCTCATACCCTTTTCTTCTGCAATATGCATTCATAGTGCAGATATGCCCCTATGCTCTCTCTCTTACTTAAATAACATTGCATTGCAAACAAAGGGAACTTTTGGCACAGGACATTGACCTCTATTTGGAAAGAAAGGTAAGAGTTGGTGGTGTGGCTGATGAGCTCCTTAAAGTTTGTAGTTTGGCTCCTGAGAGCTGTTCATTTTGTGCTTCCCATGCAGTGAAGGAGTGTGAGAGCTGAGAAATGGACTTCAAGGATACACACTCAGATGTGTGTGATTGGGACCCCTTCCCAGGCCAACACTTCTGAACCTCCTCTTGAAATAAACATAAAAGTGTGGAAAGCACCTTTGAAGAGGAGATGCATATCCCTGGGCTGGAGAAATAGGAAGATAAGGACTGTGTAGGGACATCTGGCCACCAGGGCCTGAGTGATGCTTTGAATTGCACCGCAGGCAGGGTTGCCTGTGCTTCAAGCTCATTACTGTGCTGTCATCCTCCCTTATGATGGCCAGAATGACAGTGCCAACACTCTGGACTGGAAGTGACCGTCAGTGACAAGAAGACATTGTGCCCTGGTGCACAGAGGTAAAGAGGCCCTTCTTTCCCTACTTCTACCTCTATATCCTTAGTAAAATCTGATTGTATTAAATAATCATATGATTTCTGGTTGGACACCAGTGATGGGGTGAAGGCAGAACCTACATCAGCTCCCTTACCTACTGTATGCCACTGTTTAGCTTGCTGATTTATTGTTATCAGATGTATAGTTTTCCCCATACTTAGTGTTGATTTTTCCTTCAGGGCCATTCCTTTTTCGAGTACATCAGTTTGATATCCCTGTCAGCTAGCTGACATAAACAGTTAGGCCAATATGATACTGTTGTAAAGTCACAGAGGGTCACATCGTGTGTCTTATGTGTAGAAAAAAATAAAATTAGTTTTTCTTATTTCTCTACTAATGAAAAATTGCTGTTTCTTCAGAGCAATAGCTAATTTCCATGACCAGCTGTAAACAATTACTAGGCTGCCTGCCTTGATGATTTATAGCTTAGTTATAAAAGCATGTACTTCTGCCAGGCTGCTTGCTAAGCCCAGAGGAAGACCCTGAGTTAATGGTGATGACGCTATTTTATCACCTGCTGTGAACTAATTCTAGGAACGAGTCAGATTTTTCTGAGGAAATTGCTCTGCAATGTGAAATCAATAAAGTCAATACTCTCCCGTTTTTTCCCCTCTGTGTGTGGGAATGGACCAATATTTAGACGTGATTTTGGGAGACAAGGTGCTTGTTTTCAGGATGAAATTTCTGGTCCAAACCAGAGATGACAGTAACATAAGGACAATAGAACAGAACATGGTCCAGTGAAGATAGCACCCTTGGGGAGTATATGAGAAACTGAAGAAAGTTCATGTTTTGAATTTGCTGCTAATTTAAATCCAGTGTGAATTCCTTTGTAACCTGCTATTTGGGCAGATATTTTTGTTTTCATTAAACCATGTGGAAGATCCTGGTTTTATCACATTGCAGAATGCATAAATTTTTATTTAAAAAATCAGCTAGCTTTTCGAGGTGGGAAAATTACTTCCTACAGAAGTGTAAATGACTCTTGTTTTTAGATTTTATTTTGTCTTAGTACTTGATATCTTTTAGGGGTTAAAATTCAATGGTAAACAAATTGTGGCATGTTAGCAGTTATTCTAAAGCTTCTTTTTAAGCTACATATATCAAGCACCCTGGAGTTTTTGTTTGTTTGCAATCGTTGTTTTGTGTGATCGTCTGTTATTAATTATAGTATTGTTGGTCAACTGGCTGTTCCAGTGATCAGTGGTATTGTTACAAAAGTATGTACACTCCCTTAGTACGTGGGTGGTGGTGGCAGTTGTGCTGATATAGTTTCTGTCTTTTTCATGGGACAGAGCTTAAGATCTTTTTTGGCTCCTTCATTTCTACCAGATCCCAATTCTTTTCACTTTACTGTTTGAGGTGTTTGCAACTTTACACTGACATAGGAATGGATCTTCTGGAATTCTATGTATTGTCACCTATAATAGATGCACAGTGCTCAGGAAGATAAGAGACATGGTATCTAGGGATATCAAAAGAAGGTTATGTATCATCTTATTAATTGACAGTTTTATTTTTGTGTGACTACCCTCTAAAATGTAAAACAACACAGTGAGAAACAGATTTTAAATTAGACAGTGGCTTCTAAGAGAAAAAATGAGCCTGTAATTTTTCTATCGGATGGTAAATAAAGGTTTTATGAACCTCATCTCAGAAGAAATTCAGCCATTAGTGTGGCATTTCTGTGCTACTTTATCATACGTTTTCATATACTTGTGCTTTAAGACTTAGCATTCGAAAACTTGTGGGTTGTTTTTACTGTTTTATTTGTTTGTTTGTTTTTGTTATTGGTTTTGTTTTGGTTTGTTTTAATGACACTAGCCTTTAAGAGCTGGAGATTTCTTGTGCTGGACAGTGTAACACGAAACCAGAGCCATTGTTACCAGTGAGAGCTGCCAGGACAATAGACACACAGCTATTAACTGTGAAACTGCTGCTGTAATTAACAAGTGTGATGCCAAAAAGACATTTCTGGGAAGCCTTATGTTCTTCAGACTCTGAGGGCTAGTGGGAGCATTGGAGAAGGATAGATTTTTGGACAGGGAGCCTTGAATATTGCTGCAAAAAGGAGTGCAGTGAACCTAATCCTCTCATGCATGGACAACTTCACAAAAGAATTCTTTTTACCCTGTTGCTTTACAAGCAAATTTCACAGGCAAACCAGCTCTTACTGCATTAGTTTAGCTAAAATACTGCTTTGGACAACCGTATCCTGTACAATAGAGTTGATGAATTAATCTGTATCTAACCTGAGTAACAATCCATAGTGATCCGAATGTTTGCAACAAACAACTTTGGTTTGTTCTGGCTACAGCTGCCAAAGAAATTCAGGATTACTCATTAATTTTTAAACTTGATGCATTATGCTTTGTCAGTTAGAATAATGCAGTGATGTAAACGAGCATAATGTCAACTGGACTTTGGCCAAGAAGTTCTCTATTGGACTTTTCATTGAATTGTGTGATGGAACTGGGTGAAACTTGCTTAATAGTCCTGTACCTTTTCATTCAGGATGAAAACAGGAGGTAGATAAACAGCTTCATCAAATATCAGTAAAAGCAATAATCATCTTCGTCCACGCCACAGAACTAGAGCTAAAAGTTCAGTTTCAGGCTATGAATGTCTTTCTATGGCTATTGTTGTGAGTTTAGGATCAGTGACTTGACTGGGTCCGTACAAAGGATTTAAGAATAGAAATTTCTAAAGATGTATCAAAAAAAAAAGATATATCATACTTTTTGCCACGTTGCAGAAGTGTCTTTTAGAGATCCTGGCTCTGCAAAGTATAAGGCCAGGGAGAGCAGTCCTTCTTGTGAATCACTGGAGCTGCTAGGGTGAGAGGGGACACAGACAGAAAGATTAAGTTGTTACACAGTCACCCATGGACGCAGCATTTGTCTAATTAATTTGTTGGGATCTTTGCACAGGGTAACCCTCACCCAAGAAGTCAAATCTGTTGAACAGGAAGGCCAGTCACTGCCTAGATGATGATGGGAGTCTTTGCTGAGAGTGTCCCCGCAATGGCATCTTCAGCCAGACAGAGAGAGATTCCCTGAGCCTCCCTTCTGCTCCACTCACGTGACTGTCCAGGTCTGTGGTCCTACACAGAATCATAGAATATCCTGAATTGGAAGGTACCCACAAGGATCATTGAAAACCAGCTCCTGGCAGTGCAGAGGACAGCCCCAAGAGTCACACCATGTGCCTCAGAGCACTGTCCAAACATTTCTTGAACTCTGTCAGGCTTGGTGCTGTGGCCACTTCCCTGGGGAGCCTGTTCAGTGCCCAAGCACGCTCTGAGTGAAGAAACTTTTTCCGATATCCAGCCTAAACCACTCCTGAGATGACTTCATGTAGTTCCCTCTGGACTTACTGCTGGGCACCAGAGAGCAGATATTGGTGCCTGCCCTTCCACTTCTCCTTGTGAGGATGCTGTAAACTGCTACAAGGTCTACGTGACCACTCCATTACTGGCACGAGTCTGCACTACAGATTATAGCAAATTCCTTAAAATTTCTGTCTTGGTTATGTACAAATGAGTGCACTACACGACCCTTTCATCACCTACAAGAATGGTTTCTATAGGCTATTTACAAATATCTGTGTACTATTTTGTTAATTATGCAGCAGAAACTGCCTGGAGAAGTCCACAGTCTGGCCAGATTCTCCATCCTAGATGGTAACACTAAATCTCTGGGACTGCCCAAAATTCCCAACTGGACTTCTGCAGAAGGCAAAGGCTTTGCTATGGAGCTGGCAGCGAGTTTGATCATCATTTGGTTCAGTCCCTTGTGTCATCTCTGCAGAGACAAGTTTTGGGACCACCCAAAGAACTAATGCCTAAGTGTGCATCCTGATACCAGCTGCAGCACAGCTGTGACTACAGGACAAACTTGAATTTCATCCTTAATTCGTGAATTAAAATCAATAATTCTTGCCATGATGTACAAAAAAACCCCCAAAGGAATAAACCTGATTTGATAAGGACAATTATCTACTTCTAGAGATGTAAAAGACAGACCATGTATATTGTCTGTATTCAAAATGGGGAATAATGTTACTTCCTTTTGGCAGCTGCTTGGCCATTTGAAAAATGTTTCCTGTGCTGAATGTGCACAGGATAATATGGTTCTTCACTGCTGCTCACTGAAAATAAGAAATAATCTACCAAGTAAAGTGCTTTGCACTTACAATCCTGATTCCTGCTTGTATTAAGGCTCTTTTGTGTGAGCCTGGAAATATACTGAGCACTTGAAGCAAGTGCTCATTTTGCTGAAGATCTCCTTTGCTGAAGAGCTGTGAGTTTAAGGGAGGCTCAGTCACTAGAGGAAACCCAAGCTAGCTCAGTGTCTTCGGAGTTTTTGTTTTCTCTTGTTCATAGATCAGGACATGTCACTGTTCTGGGCAGGAGAAGACAGCTCCCCAGTGTCCTCACTTATGTGCGCTGTGTTGAAAGCAGGAAAAGTAAATGGAACAGCTGGTACATTAAATTCATGCCTTCTAAATCACTTCACTGTGGTGATAACAACACTATCAATATCCTCTTTCACTTGTCTGCTACATAGTCTTTTTTGTTTGAGTGTTCACAGGTCCCTTTATGTCACAAGACTTCTCCAACTGAAAGCACCACTGTCCAAGCATTTCAAGTGAAAAGGGACATTTCTATTTTTATTTTAAGATTATGCTTCCGCTGTTGACATGGAATATGTGTGGTAATGGAAGCGTTAAAGGGGACGTTTCCATGTCTGAAGTGATTCCGGATGGAAGAAGGAATTGTTATCATGTGCCAAAGGTTTGTGCCTTAGTATAGGTCGTGCAGAACTTGGATAGTATTTTGGGTACAGTGTTAGGTTTCTTTAGCTTTGAACCATTTATATTCATCTAGTTTCATGCTGTTAAAATGCATTTTTCTAAAGCATAGCTTTGGCCTTTCTTTCTGTCCTTTCTGCTGCAACCTCTGTGTCACATCAAATGCAGTTTTTAATTTGTTCTCAGTGTTTTTCTTGGCCTAATCTCCATCACCTATCTGATTTTCAGTACTGAGAAGGTGGCTTCTTTCTCTGATCAGCCCTGTTTGACTCATCTTATTGCACTGTCACTTCATGGTCACCGGTCTGCTCATCTCCATCTAATCCCCTGTCTTCTATTTAGCTCATTGGAACCTCTCCAGGGAGAAGCTCTTGTTTTCTGTGTTGGCAGTTAATGTAGTTATGTCCTGGGATTCCACTGGGGATCCGAGGCTCTTTGAAAATATAAATTAATAGGATATGAATTAGTAAGTACAGTCTTACACAGAGGGATGGGAAAGTGAGAGGAGCTAAAGTGATACTTGGGGCTTTCCACATTAGGAGTAGTGGTGCCTAGCAGGAGCAAATAAGCAGAGAAATGGTGCGGCAGGTTTGCTGTATGAGGTTTCCAGCTAGCTTTAGCCTGGTCCCACGCCCTGCATGCTCATCAGCAGCTGGAGCACAGCTTTTGATTTTGTTTCACTTGGGGAATACGGTGTGTGCTGTGAGACTGCTCCGTGATGTGAAACACAGCAAGTGATGTTGGGGGGTATGGGGATGTTCACATCAGAAGTGTCCTCCTGAGCCATCTAAAGTGCTTTCGTAGGCACACCCTCATTGCCTGAGTACCTTTACTACAATTTATCATTATGACATCAAATTAGCAAAATGCATAAATATTTCTCCATGGTAATTTTTTTTTCTGATTGAGATTTGAATTATAAATTGATGTTTATCAGCCTAGAGTGATTTGTCAGAAGAGATAAATGATTTTCTCTTACATATGTGTTTGCACTGACAGGTATGGCTTTGTAGAGAGCAAATAGAACACTAGGGGAAAACTTATAGAATGACACTGGAGCCAGAGGTTTAGTTTGAACCTGCAGTGGAAGACCTTAAAGTGTGCCAACCAAGAGCATCTTGAATGTGACAGATTTCAAAGATCTGCCTTGTCTTCTTGAATCTTAGGGTATTTGTAGTAATCCTATTCTTTCAAAATTTCACCATACTTTTTACATATCTAAATTCTGACTCTTACATAGGCAGCCATGGATGGGAATGAAACTGGAGAGAAACAGAGAGATAAAAAAAGAGATATCTATGTAGGTGTAATCAAGAACTGTTACGTATTTCTTATTTCATTATATGACTTGTGCTGTCTTATGGATTAATAGTTATTCATATTGCCGTTTATTTTTGAATATGACATGGTAAGTAAAGCAAAATGCTACATTTGCCTTGGCACTACTGGACTAGTAAATTGACATAACACAGTGGAATGATGGAATAAGAAGCAGAAACATTACTTTCCAATGTCTGTAGTACTGTAGTGAGCTGCAGATTTAGTTTGGTACCTGTACAATCTTGAACTTGGTTTAAAATGAAAACTTTTAAAACTCTTTATCTTTCAGTATATTGATCTCATTCCTTTTGCTGTTTTTTTTCCCAAAGTGATTTGATTTCTTTATTCTGTTAGGTTTAATAAAATCTGCAAGGAAACTTAAGCCTTAAATAGCTGTTTTGTATCTTTCTTCTTCTAATTAAAACATCAATTTCCATTCCTTACAAATACTAATTGCACAGAAGGTTGTGTGACTACACATGTGCATGTGTGTGTGTGTGTAATATCTTGCTTCCTCTTTTCAAAGCATTGTCCAAACACCAGCTAATTGATTTGACATGCTAAAAGAGAAACTCAGTACAACCAAGACATTTTGGAATGAAAGACATTTCCAGCCATCTCCGCTCAATAATTGCAACCACAACTCCAAAGATGATACAGATGCAAATTGAAATGTGTGATCTTATTCTATCTGGATTTGATTTCTTTCCCCTTTTGCTCTGAAATACTCATCCTCCCCTTCCTGCTGGGATCAGTGATGGCTGGGACTGCCACGTACAATGTGGCTATACAAGCCCAGAGTGATTGAATTTTACTCCAGGGATATAACCCCATTTCCCTCTTTCTCTCCTTTCAGTGGAGCTGGCCCTAATTTTATGCATATTCTGTGAGTTATATCCAAAATGAAGGTCTGAATGAAATCTCCTAGGAGGGGGATGGGGAATCATGATCCTTATCTTCTAATAGACCCCATTCTGATATCATTCTTCTCTTATCTCTTTCCAAATTTTATTTTTCCATATGGGAGTACAATACATTGTTGTTGACTAGTGAATACCTCTACAACTTTTGCAGAGCATAAATCACACTATAGATCTTGAAATTCCGAAACATACCCCATCAGAGAAAGATAGTGAGCATCAAGTCTGTACAGATGGAAGAATTTTAGTACTTTAGATAGCCCAAACATCTTGCCAACTATGTGAAATCAACCAAAAACTTCGAAATTCCTGCTGATTTTACCTGAAAGACTCTCAGATGCCATTGAAAAGTCAGAAGACACTTGCGACCCTGTCTCCTCATCTACGTATTAGCACATATTGTGCTAGCAAATTTCAACAATATTTTCTCCTGTGCTTGTGGAACACAAAGTCGTGGCAGTCAACCATCATCTGCACAGAAGATGACGACCCTGGAGCAGCTGTGAGTTCATAAATACACTCACAGTTTCTGATCTTCCTCCAGACCTCACAGGACTAGAGAACATAAACTTCCTAAGTGCAGATTTTCTGGTACTTTTTTCTTCCAGTAAGATAAGATTTAAAAAACACCATTAAAGTGTCCCTTTTTTGCATTTTTTTTCCTGGTGTTCACAAGGCACAAATTTTAGCATCTCATGTTGAAATTTGAAAGGCATTTGAATCTCTGTAAACAAAGGTGCAAGGGCTCTACAGGAGGAGACAGCACTGTTGTGCCTGATGGGAGCTGCCCAGCTGACTCAGCTGCTTCAGCAAGGCCATTTTAAGGGGCCGAAACCTGTTCAGAGAAGGGCAACAAAGTTGATGAAGTGTCTGGAGCACAATTCCTATGAAGAGTGGCTGAGGAGCTGGAGTTATTTGGCCTAGAGAAAAGGATGCTCAGAGGAGACCTCACTTTCTGCAACTACCTGAAAGGGGGTTGTAGCTGAGTGGGGATCAGTCTCTTCTTCCAGGTAACAAGCAATAGGAGCAGAGGAAATGGCCTGAAGTTTCACCAGGGGAGGTTTAGATTGGATATTATGAAAAAATTCTTCCCTGAAAGGGTTGTAAAGTCTTGGAACAGGCTGCCCAGGCAAGTACTCGAGTCACTGTCCCTGGAGGTACTGAAAAGACGTGTAGTGGTGGCACTTAGGGACATGATTTAGTGGTGAACTTGGCAGTGCTGAGTTAACAGCTATACTTCATGATCTTCAGGGTCTTTTCCAACTTAAACAATTCTATGATTCTGTAAGAACAAACACTGAGGTCATACTCATGTTTTTCTAGTAAGACATCTTTGTATCATTGCATTTCAGTGGCCACAACCAGACACGAGAAAAGTCATGAATTCCATGATTCTGTTATTTTCCCATACATGCATGTTATTTTTTTAATGCTTCACTATTTATATCAGATTAAAGTTCCAAGTAAGACACAGCTGTTGAATAACCTCCTGTAGTCTTCTAAATGCAGGAATTTTTTGCTGTAAAGTGCAATTTCTAAGAGGAAAAAAAGGAAATAAAAGGAAAAAAAAAAGAAACTATGAATTTGCTTTTAATTCCAATGCACAGATTTACTGTGCTATGATCTCTGATGCTCAGAGTCATCTTGGGCTCTCCTGGAGCTGTCACAACCACCACTACCTCAAGACTCACTCACTGCCTGAGCTTTAAAGGTCTATGGGATGTGAACATGGGGACTGGAAGAGATCAGTGTGGTTCTGTGGCCTAGGAATGATGACGGGATGGATATAGTCTGCCACACAAAGTTAGTTTTGTTTTGTTTTATTTCATTTTAGTTTAGTTTAGTTTAGTTTAGCTTCATTTTGTTTTATTTAGTTTTTTCCATTTTTTTCATTGTCCTTTGAAAACAAAGACATACCTTAGATTTTGGCCAGTATAACAGCACTGAAAGACTAAAGGAAAGCGAACATTACTTCTGACTGCTCAGATAACTATAAAGCTGCAAGAGGGCGAGATGAATCCCCTTGATACAACAGGCATATGAACTGTGTTAAAGGGCAGAAGAGCTGTGAGTTCATAACCACCACCTTACCTGCTCACAATTGCGTGAATTTTCGCAAACTGCCGCCAATGGCCTGTTCAAAGTTAATTCCACGCTGAAGAGACAGCCCTGCAAGGCAACTTGATGAAAATAGAGTTACTTCAATGGGCTTGCACAAACCCAAGCTTTCAGGCCTTGGTGTCAATTTCTGTTTTAAATTGAGTTAATCTACATTTAATTTTCTTTAAAGACACCAAAAAGCTCCTTACCCAGGCCCTGTGGCTGACTGACCAGCTAGTACTGTGGGAAAAATTGTTTCCCGAAAGAACTGGGTGCATGCATGAATATATAGTGGAATAACATTCCTTAAGCTGGTATTGCTGTTGAATCCTCTCAGCAACAAGACCTTGCCAGGAGCCTTCTCTTGGTAACTTTTTCTGACAATTCTCTGAAAATGTTTTTCAAGCTATCGGTGTCTGACATGAATCTTCAGTTTTGAATGTCATTGACAAGTATCACCTTCCATTTAATTTGCATTCAGTATTTTGGGGTAAATACTATGTTTTCATTCTTCCTAAGTAGGGGAAATCTCCTGGTGGCAAAAGCCCCAGAAGGTGAAAATCATAGCACAAAGATTCAGCAGAAGAGAAGAGAGGCAGCAGATTTCTTTTTGCTGCTTGTGGCAGAAGACCACAATCACGCACTGACATCATGCATGTCAATGTCTGGGCCATAGCTAAAAGTGCTGTTCAGTGCCTGGAAAAAAGCCCCACATATTAACTCAAAGAGAATATGCCTTTCCTTCCCCTTTGCATTCAATCTTTCAAATGAGTTTTTATTTAAAAATCGCAGCTAGACAGAAGACACAAAAGAAGGCCTCAGACAAAATGTTATTTCACAGTCCTTTCCTGTGTTAAAAAAAAAAAAAAGAAAAAAATCTATGATAAGGAAAAAGAGAACAACAATAATTTTGTTGTTGGGACAAAGAGGAAGAAAGCAAAGCGGAGGAAGCAAAATATTATAAAGACAGGGGAGAAGCTTTCTCTTACCAACATTTTCCCTGATTTGCAACAGATACACTTCCCAGTTTTCTTGCAAATTCTCCTCTGGATGTGTATTTGTGTGCCATATTTCACAGCACTCAGTGTGTGCATGGCAATTTAGGTTTGAAGGTTATCATCTTCTTGTCCCAGCAAACCATGCTCTGCTTCACATCACAGGGTGGCCTCGAGTGATGGAGGGGAAGCCTGGTGAGCCTCAGCTGTTACAGGCAGCCCAGAGCTGATTGGGATGAAAATCCAAGAAATGGATTCAGCACCCATGTCCTCTTTTTCAGCTACTCATCAGTCTTATAAACACACTCCGTCCCTTCCAAAACCACCTGTCAAACAAGATGCTTTTACTATCTGTAGGGAATTGCCCATAGCAGGTTATTTCTGAATGAAAAGGAAAATCACCCCTGTGGTGCTGTGAGAGACAAGAGATGGAACATGGAAAGTGCTTCTTGCTTTTCTTACGGAAAGGCTTGCAGTCTTGTAATTTAGTGAGTATTTAAATGTGAAAGGCTAATAATCAACTTTACAGTGCTGTTGCCTGGCTAGCTGGAAAGTATAACACAGGGGTACTTCACATTTTTTGATGTTAGTTGTGTCTTGTTTGTTTTTTTTTTCCCATCCTTCCTGAAGTAAAGATTACATTAGAAGGGATTTGCTCTTGTTTCAGCAAGCAGGGCCAACTGGCAGCCAGTTTGGTGTTTGTATTGCAGCTGATTTTTCCCCAGAGCATAGATTTTAACATTGTGCAAAATATTATCATTAGTCCAGATCTTTCCTCTGCCTTGTGGATATAAAAGTGGCAGCAGAGATCTGTATCAGGTATGTGTTGCTGTAGGAAACACCTGGTTTCTGATGGTTTAAAAATGGGAAAAAATATGTAGAGAGAAGAGTAACCTTTTCTTTTGTAGCATGTAAGAAGTGTTTTGCAGCCTTGCCCATGTTCCAAAGGAAAAGGACAAAATAAAAACTGAGAAAGAAAACCACAACAAAACTATTCTGAGCAACCCCTGTCTCTGATAAAACTAATCTGCAGAACTCGTATCCAGTTTCAACTTCTTTATTCCATGAATGGTTACACAGAATAGGACTCAGGAATGCCTGCAGGTTGGTGCATGTTCCAAGAGCTCTTCTACAGCCATGCATCAACTTCTGAGAAATGTCCATTCTGGCCTGCTTGGATAAATTTACTGTCAAGCAAAAAGTATGATGTAGTGGCACTGATTATGGCCTAGAACATTGCCCTTTGAACAACACTACCAAAAAGTACCAAGGACCAAGGAAGCAGTTTATGGACAACCTTGTTAAACACTAGGATCTTTAGGCTGAGATGATATTCCAAGAGAAGACAGCACAGAGAAGGAATATATGTTAACATGGTTGTGGTTATTTATGATGCTGATGCAGCACTTTGAAATATTCTAGTTTACTTATGTTTTTTAAGAGTTTCTGGCTTCAGTCACAACTTTTTACAGTAATCAGTGTTTCTAATAAGAGAATAATCAAGAATTTTAGGTGATTGGAAGCAATAGAATAAAATCTTTCACCTGCTGAACTCAGTGGAGCCAGAGTGCAGTGGCTGTAAACTGGCACAGGTCCATGAAGCCTCACCCAGCTTTGCTGCAGTGGAACAATGAGGTGAGTGATGCTTTCAGTTTGTTAACTGACTGGGGTAGATCGTGTATCCATCCAGGGAACATGATGTGCAGAAGTCGCAGCTTGGCTCTGGATGAATACCAGTGCTCTGTGACTCATAGCTGAATCCCATGTACTTGTGAGCCAAGCGGGCCTGGGAAAAGCCAGGTCAGTTTTGCTTAGTCCAGGTTTCCAAGGTGTTTTTGGAATGTGAAACTTTCTGCCTGTTTTGGACTCTACGACCCTAAGGCCAGTGATAATTTGGGTATCTCCTGGTTCATGATCAGCACTTTCATGGTTGTGTGCTGGACAAATGAGGCACACAGTACTACCAGAAGAGTTTCTCAAGCATATTTACTATTGCTAATTTTTTTTAAAAAGTGCTAGAAAAGTTACAGACCCCTTTCCTAGACTCTGCACACCCTGCTCCAATTCTGACCTCATTCTTCCTGTGAGTCTTTCCTTGGAGAGTGTCCTAGGCCTGGCGGGTTTGCTTGTCTTTTTTCTTCCTCCAGGTTGGTCTTCTGGCATGTGGTCTGGTTGCTCTCTTTTATCAGTTGGATTTCCTTATTGAATTTAACTCTATTTTGCTGAACTTTTTGCCGAACTTTCACACAACTGAATTTCAGCCACCAGATGGACCCATCACAACAAATCACTGTCCTCAGAATGGTCCTGTTTCTGAGTTACTCAAGGAAGCCCTGATAGACTTATGTTGCTAATCCACTGCCAGGTGTCCCCCTCTCTTCTGTTCTTTCCTAGGCGAATAGAAAAAATTGTTATTACTGACGTCAAGCAGTTGTCACAGAAAATGGAGTTCACAATACAAGCAGGCATGTACAGTTTTGTGCAGAGTTGCTGCACTCCACCACATGCTCTATTTAATGGCAAATGAGTAACAGATATGCATGTATTTCATGTGCAGAATAGCAGAGCCTCATTCTTTTAAACTTAGACATCTTTCAAAGCATATGAGCTGAAGTGTAAAGAATATTGAAGTGGAACAACTAACTCTTACTCCCTAGCACAGCACAGAGCTGTCCCCACTGAATGATGTTTTTCTCAAAAAAAAAAAAAAGTTTCCTTCAAGGAAAATGTAAAGGGATGTTTGAATGATGTCCCCATATCCTAAAATTGAATCACTTCAAGCAAAATATACTACTTTGGATTTATCCATACATATGAAGAATCAAAACTAGCTTGTTATTAAAAATAAAGTAGGACAGTTTGGATTATGATGCATTAGCTGTTCCCTTATTAATTTATGATGTGATCTTGCTCTCTCCCTTTTAACTGATGCTGGTAATTGTAACACAGCACTTCATCTGGTAATGAACAAAATGTAATCTTACAGTATTCCACACTTCACTGAGAAATAGCAATGCTCTAGTGTAATATTCATTCCATCACCTTCCATAACAGGTGAAGATGTGTTTTGGCACAGGATACCTCTAGTCACTAAATACCTGGCCCTTAGCCCAGAGAAGTAAAATTTCTGGCCCCACATCTTACACACTGTTGTCTGTGGCTTAATCCTAAGAATAATTGCTAGAAACTGCTGCTATCTGTGCTCAGGCAGCTTGGAACTACAGGACCAAGCCTACTCACATGTGGGGATCCCAAACACTGGACCATCAGCAGAATTATTGAAAATATTCCCATTTGCTTCACTAGGCTGTGGTTCTTGGGTTACCATGGTGAAGTCTCCCAGCGTATCTCGTATCAGAGATGGGAGAGCATGCCAGGGGTTGATACTGAAGCACATGATTGTTCAGCATCAGCAGCAGCCTGGGCAGCGGGTGCACCCTCAGCAAACCCGCGGTGGCCTCAGCTGAGGGCACTGATGGATGTGACCCCTCGGCACAGCAACCCCAGTAAAGTTGGCTGCACCAGCAAAGCCCCCATGAGGACCAAGGAGGAAAACATGAACATCTATAGGAACAACCCCCAGCTGGGCTGTAGTCTGGGAAGTGACTGCCTCAATGGCAGATCAAGGAGGCGGATGCCAGACTGAACATGAGCCACCTCTGCATTCTCATTGCAAACAGAGCAAATTTCATATTGAGCTATGGAATGACAATCTTGGTCAGCAAATAAAGGGAAGCTTTTTCTGCTATGTGGCTAGAGCAGAGATGCAGTAAGTTACCCAGGCAGGTTGTGAAGTCTCTTCTGAGGGGTTTTCAATGCAATATTAGGCAAAGCTACAGCTGACCTCATTCACTTGGTGATACTCCTGCTGTAGGTGGAAAGTTGGACCACAAACTTCAGAGATATCTTCCAAACAACTTCTATGATTCTGTGATTTTAACTGTGATACCTATAATTGTAGATATCATAGCACTGGATAATAAAGCACTGTATAATAAAACCAAACTAAAAACATATTAAACCCAGGAACAATCAGACCAAATACACAGCAGTACAGAGCTGAATAAATCTAGCACTGAAAATTAATTCATACTGCAAACAAATATACTCTCTGGCTGTTGATGAGAAATCTTAAAAAACCCAGTTAAAAGAAGATAAAATGCAAGGCAGAGGAAGAAGTTACATGAAACAAGAGGAAGGATTCCAATAAATCTGTTCATTAAGAATGTTAGTATCATTGCAGCAAACATTTTTCTCATGAGGTTCCCCACACTAGCCCGAACAGCAGCCTTAGAAGTTAAAGCTTGAATACCTCCACTCATTTTCATGCCTTTGTGTATAAAACTCAGTGTGTTAATTTGGCATTTAATGCATATGTCTTCACATAAATCTGCATAATGGATGCAAGACTTACTCCTTTTGAGGCTTAGTGTCTCAACCTCCCATCTGTCTGAAATAGGCAGGAAACTGCACTGATAGCAAAGATGCCTGTAGGATATCTCATTTGGTAAGATAACAGAGTCAGAAAGCAAAGATTTCTTGCTGAAGCCTGGCTGGTATAACAATATGCACTTTAAGTCATGTAGGTGAACATGAGCACCTTTGTCCTGGCACACCATGCCTGGGCATTGGTCTACAGAGTGAAAAGATGCATGGATAACATGTTCAAAAATGCTCCAGTCAGATCCTGAAAGAAGCTGAGTGAAAATGCAAATGATGCAAATGAAAATGCAAAGCAAAAAGTCCAAATTACTGCCTAGTCAGCTTTCCAAAAACAGATAAGGAGATTAAGCCCCATTTTCCAGTTCTGAATTGCACCTATGAAGACAGAAACATCATTTTCAAAATGCACTAATGCACTGGAATGGAGGCCTAGATCCATGGAAGGGCATAGATTTTGGAGAACCTAGCTCCAAGGCACTTCTTATCCTGCTAACGTCAGAGTACTATCTTAAAGCTGAACAGATTTAACTTTATGGAAAACCATGAAATATTTATTGGGACAGAAAGAGCAGAAGTGCAACAAATGGTATGGAACACCGTGGCACTCAGGCGTGGTGGCAGGGAGCTGTGCTAGTGTCCCAGTAGGAAAGGCTGAGGTCAGCCAGTGGGAGAATTTCCTAAGCTCTGATGCACTGCAGTTACTGGAAAGCTTGTGAGTTATGAAGGATGAAGGATTTGCTTTGCGCCACTGAGTCAGACGCAGGCTGCGTGAATGAGGTGGCTGTTCGGCTCTCGACAGCGTCACGTATTACAGAAGCAAGCCTGCTGTTATGCTGTGCTGGGTGGTGCTGACACCACGGGGAGTTTTCTGTAGAGCCGGAAAAATTACAGTTCCTTCAGTTTGCTGATAAATCTTTGCACGTCTTAGCTGAGTGACCTGAGTTCTAGGGTCAAGCAGAGAAGGAGTGTAAAACCTCCTTACATCTCTGCATTTCCTTAGGCACTGTCTGGCAGTGTGCACCCAGAAAAGGCAGTGCTGTACTGCTAGACATGGGGGAGAAGCTTAGACTATAAATTTTGACAAAATTCAGACATGAATTCAGTGCCTGACTCCTCAGCAGCTTTAAGAATTAGGCAATTCTGGGTGTGACTGGAAAGAGACCGTTTAGCATCCGGGTAATTTCACTGGAAGAAGCCTCTGAAATTTTAGGTAATTCTAGAACTGGGCAGCTGCTGAGGAAGGGAAGCGGGAGGCTGAGGATTTGAATATTGCACAACTGTGCCTTAAATAATAGGACACAGAGGTGTTCTTGTGAATACATCTCTTCAGAGACTTCAGAAGTCCTAAAAAGCTCATGAGTTCTTCAATTAGAAAATGTTCCTCTCCTGTCATCAAACGTGTCCTGTCAAAAGATCATGAATCTGACCCAGGGAGGTGGCAGGGAGTGGAAGGTGGCTGGGGACAGCATAGGAATAAGGCAGTGGTGGGGTTCCACGATGACCTGAGCCCAGGCAAGAAAGAAGAGCACGGACCAACCGGGAGGAAGATGCAGGCGGTGAGAAGCTTTCCTGTGAGCTGCAGACCACTGCCCTGCTTTTTAGCAACTGGTTCAGCAATGGGGTTACCTTCAGCAATTAGTTTCTCACAAGCTTGTCTTCCTCACAGCTGTCCAAGATAGAAAGGTGGCACAGATGAGGCTCTGAATCCATCAGTTTGTGTTCTTTGGGGGTTCTGAAGTTAAATCAAAAAATATTCAGCTACGTTTTGTAAATGCTGAATGATTTGGACACATATGGCTATATCTTTTTTTTTCGTAAATGAATGTTTTCAAATGTGCTTTTTCTGGCAGCTTTTCTATGTGCTGAACAATTGTGCACAAATGATAGTCTTTTGCTAAGAAGTGAATTGGTATTCCAGCCAGCATTATACCCAGAGTACTTTCCCCAGTTAAACTTATATATTTTCCCTGTCAAGTTGCTGTACCTGATTCTGTTATTTTTTAAAAAGGAAGTTTGATTAAAGTTCATTTGTTCACCACAAATCATCTAAAACTGCCAACCTTAAATAGGTGGTAACTGAGAAATATCACCAAAACAAATTACATCACCTCCTCTGAGTCGTTAGCTGAGCTTTGAAATTCTTCCTTTCTCCAAGTGGGGTTCAAAGAAAGTGCATGCCATTCCACATTCATTGTGAAGCAAATTTTGTGTGCTGGATATTCCCTGCCCCAACACTGTATGGATACAATTTGTGTGCAGATCTGCATGGAACAAAAATTTCAGCCTATTCTAGATCCTTCATCACTGAAGGGAGTGATTCTTTAGTGAACCATTAAAGAAAAGGTTGGTAGTCTGGGAAATGTCTCCAATCTTGCAGAAACTAAGCTCAACAGATTATACCAGCTTCTACAGTTAACTTTGAACCTGCAGTTCTCAGAAACTGTTTCTTTATCATGGACTAAATTGGAGTTGCAATGCCAGGGAGACAAAGATCAGCTTCACCAGTCATGGATAGAAGATGCTCCAGAGTTTGTTCATGTCATCTGTTTCTTAGAGAGAAAAATGTGCAAATACACAAATTCCAAGGGAACCTCTGGTGCTTTATGACAGGCATGGGTGGTCTGTGGTGTTACAGACATTGCTTTTCTGAGCTTCGCAGTAGGAGAAATTCTGAGCCTACCTGATCACCAGACTAATGTGACAATATTTTGCGTACTGTACTTACATGCCTGTAATCTGGTACTGGATATTCACTGAACTGTGCTTATATGAAAAAATAAATATCTCAGGAAAATATAATGCTCTATGTGCATAAACATCATCTGGCTGGAACATTAGGCTGCATGGGTAAAGTTATGATCTGTCACATATGAGAAGAATGTAACACTTTTGTTTTGTTTTCTTGAATTTGAAGTTCCTTACTATTTTTTGTTTCCGCTATTGCTCCTGAAGAACAGTTACAATGAAATAATTAATGAAAAATTACATTCTTAAGAACACAACACCTGTTCATCATTTAATATAACTAAAACCAGGAAAAAATTATTAACTGAAAGAGAAAGGAAGAATGATTATATAAAATAATCAAATTAAGAAACATCAGGTATAGCATAAAGGAATTAAATGATAGGTACTATGTAGCAATTTGAGCTGAAGGTCTGGTCTTTAGGAAATTTCTATATCTCGGTAGTACTCATTCTCTCTGACTTTCTAGTCCTGGTTGTCTCAAGCTCTGTGGCAGGTCTTTCCATTAATTTTTATTTTTATGATTACACAAACACTTTAGGCAGTGGGTTAAGACAGTCAAACCCAAAAGGCACAGAATGATCTTACAATTATAAGTGTCTACAAGCAGAGGGAAGGTCAAAGCAAAGTAACCCATATTTGGAAAAATACCACTGATGTTTAAACTTGGGATTGTCAAATATTATTCGGCAAAGAAGTTGAAAAGGCATTGTTGGTCATTTTCTGAAAACATAAGCAATTTTAAAGGCAAATAGACTTCAAAAGATTTTAAGAATGGATGGCAAAAGAACTGAAATTGTTGTGCCATTCTGCAAGTCTATAATGGATCAGAATTTGGGATTCAGAGCATGGTTGCAATTATTTTGTTTCCAGGAAAGATATAGATGTTGAAGAGGTACTAAGAAAAGCAGCAACAGACGTAGAGACATACAGACTGTTTTCCAAACTGGGAGAATTGAAATAGACACCTAAGCTGAAATCTGCAGATTAAATAAGTTATAATTGGTGCGGTTTTCATAGAAGTCTGAAAATTATGAATTTTAAGAAGAAATTGAGTAAGGCAAAATATTCACTGCCTTTGTAGTATAATAACTTATTCACTAACTTGCTGCTGAGGATTTGGTTTCTCATTTATTCACAATATTTATTACATAAGAAAAAAGAGAAAAACCTATCCAAATAGTTAAAATGGTATAGGGTTGCACTTCTTCTCAGTATGTGAGAAAACTTATTCCAGGCAAATAAAAGGAAGATGACACTAACAATTATATATAAAGCACATAAGAAAAAAACCCAAGCAAACTGTAAAGCATGAAGGAGGTTTATAAGTAAGACTCGAGAGCTTGAAGGATTCACCCCAGAACCGTGTTTAGGGCAGCTAGAGAAGGTCAAGTAAGTCTGAAAATTGTTAGCATCAGACCTCATGGAGTCCAAACACACAGTGAAAAACAGTGGTTACCAGAGCACTCTCTCTGTCTGGCCACTTGAAAGTGGGAAGTCAGCATCAGAACAAGTGCTGATGATTCAACTGATGTAACTGAGCAGTCACATGTAAAAAACCTCAGAATTTGGTGGAGAAAAAAAGCCTGAAAAGTTGAGATCCACACTGGAGGCAACACCCAGGTAAAACAGTCTTACAAACCTGAGTAAAATCCTTCTTGTTATCTTCCTTAAAAGATCTAAAAGACAGATTTTGTTTCTATTTGTGGAGGAAGCTGGGTTGTGGAGAGACAGAGATGCTGCAGAAGATACTCTGCAGATGTGACCAAAACTCAGAAGTAGAGAAAAACTTTTATATTTTGTTGTCAATCTCTGAGGAGGATTCACTTTCTTCTGAGAATTTGAGTTTTATTGTAAAAGGTTGAGTATCCAATATAAATGTTTTAAATACAGTTTTTATTTTCACTGATAAAATTTATTGTCCCAAGTTGTTTGTTATCAGTAGGAATTTCCTTGTTATGAAAAGATAAGAATTAAACAAGCACTGTACAGATCTAAATGTCCATATCCTCTTTCTTGGAGTGCACTTTTTGCTTTTTTGGAGTGCTCTGAAGTCCCTTATCACCTGAGTGCCTGTGAGTTCCTTCACTTCCTCCTTGGGAGCTGACCTTGCAAGTCCTCCATCAAGATCAAGATCTCTGCCAGTGTTTACAGCCCTCTGTTATCAAGTAGGGTGCCCTTCACTGAAGTGTTCCCAGGAAGGATGTCTCTGCCAGAAGCATTCCTTGTGCTGAGCCGCAAACAGGAAAGCTCTCATGATTACATAGAAACATACCCACAGGTCACAACGTTAGGAGGGGGAGCATAAATTCCACACATGTCCCTTTTTGGGTTGGAGACCTGACTGATGTATATTGATGCTAAAAGGACTCACTGTAGCAAGGTGTTCAGCCATACTTAGGTGGTCTCAGGTAGCACTCTACCTGACTGCCTGTCCACTTAATCTTAGAAGCCTGTTCAGTGACAGGGGAACAAACCCTGAAGAACTGAGCAACGAAGCAGTCCCACCAATAGTGCAGCTAAGAGCTTTCATGCCCAGCCACGCTGTAGCAGTTTTACTAAAAGCACTATAGTAGAGCTGGCCCACATCTCACATCCCTGTAGGGCCAGCTGACCAGGTTCACTGCTGTGCTCCATGGTTTCCACATTGGAGCTCGCATTTATCCATTGGACACAAAGGCAGATTATCCTGTGGATATATCCTAAACCTGCTCATAGAAGCGTCACGCTGCCTTACACAACTCAGGTAATAGAATGAAAAGTCACGCTATGTCTGCTTTCGTGCGGTTATTGCCCTCTGGCAGAGCAACCTCAGCAGGAACCTCTGCAGCTCCACCATGTAGCTGGGAAGCTGAAACTGTGGACGCTGCCCATGGGCAGGTACCATTTTTGCTCCTCAGGCTCAGCTGCAGCCTCTACTCTGACAGCAGAGAGATGCTGGCTGGCACAGCCTGGAGTGCGTGGGGATGGCAGGTGGGAATGCCGCACATCCGCTGCCCCCCGCAGAGGTGCCAGAGCTATTTTAGCCAGTGCCTTGTGGCTTTTTTAGTACTGCACTTTCAAAGTTATGCAGCATGGTTGTGTTTCTGCTCTGTTCACCACAGGAGGTATAGCTGGGTGTTCATAACTATCTGAATTCTCACCCAGAACATTTGCACTTAATTGCCTACTGGCAGATTTCTTTCTATTTGGCATCCATCCTGCTGTACCACTTTGGGGTGAACAACATGGAACAAAAGATATTATAGTTGGGACGGGGCAAGGGGGAAACCCATGATATTAAAGATTGAAGGTCTAATTCTGTTAACTTTGATGAGCAAGAGCTTTTTATTCCAAATGACTTATTTTTTCCTAAAATAATTTAATATAAACTGATGGGACAGACTTTATAGTCCTACTGTAAACAACGAAAACTCCATTTAAGCCAATCTCAGCTTGTGCTGTGTCTAAATGAGCTCTTCATCCTGGAATTCAGGACAGAGGTTGTTTGCCTGAACACATGAATGTTGTATTATTTATCCAAGAAGATTTTGTTTAAATAAATACGAGATCTGAATTCAGAATGAACCACTCCTATGCTCACTGGCACATGTCAGAGTCAAAATATTATTTCTTTTCAAACTCTAAACTCTACTTGTTTTTGTGTGTTAACATGTGGTTTATTGTTTTTTTTTAATCAAAGAACAATGATATCATGTAATCTTTTCTGATTTGGACAGTTATCAAGTCAAATCTCAATTTCCATTAGACTGTTGTGTGTCTGCATCAGGAAAAATCATCAAAAAGACTGTCTTAATCTCATCTATTTGAATTTAAAAAAAATGTTAACTTCTATCTATTTAACTGATATTTTTAACTAATAGCAACCCTTGTTTGACAAGCATGATTTATCAGCCCTGTAAAGTTGTAGTTGCTTTGGAGGGGAAGCTGCTCTGAGCTTAAAGGTGTACCAAAAAGGAACACACAGGACTGGGTGAAAATGATGTTGACTATTGCTTTTTCTCTTTACTTTTCTCCTTTCTTTTGCCAGTATTCCTGGTAACAAGCATGGAGACCCGCAACTAGGGCGGACCTCTGAGCTGTCACATCCAGTTAACTGTGTGCTATACAAACACCATAAGATAAATGTGTCTTGTACGACAAGTGAGGGATGGAATTTGAACAGCAATTTTGACCAACAGCTGGACTGGTTCTGGCTTGTCCTGGTGTAATCCAGTAATAATTTCATGGTCTCAGGTGCAGTTACTCCAGTATGACACCAGTTTAATTGAGAAAAACAAATTCTGAAGAGGGCTTTCCTTCCCTTCTTCCCCACAGACTTATGTGTTTTAACCATTAACAACAACTACACAAGACAGAACACTCCTCCATCACAATCAGTGAGCATTTCAAATTGGAGCAAACCCCTCAGAGCCAGATATCATGGAACGAGACAGCTGTGAGTCTAGCAGTTCACCTCCCTTGTGCTCCTACAACCTGCCTGCGGCTGAGGTGCTCCTTGCACTCAGCTGCACTCGGTGCCTTTCGTGGTTATTCGAGTCAGCTGCTTTTTCACTGTGTTCCGTCCCAGGAACACACAAGCTGCCTAAACAAGTGCTGCACGGGGAGTCTGGTGAGCAGGAGGGAAGCACTCCTGCTGCTCCTGGTACCTGCTGGAGAATACCCCAAGGTGATGGATATGACGTCTAGTGACTGCCTTCCCTGTGTGTCTCATCTTTGCTGATTATCGTAACGTCTGTGTATAAATAGTAGCTCTCCCTTTTTATATCCTTCTCCTGCCTGATTCACTCGATGATGCAGCGTCAGTGACGTTTGACTCACTGCCATGGCGATGTTTCATAAACATTGGATTGTGACATCTGAATGAATCAGGCTGGAGGAGGAGGAAGGGCAAGCCCTGTGAGAGAGCTGCACCTGAGCCAGCCTTGGCCTCTGTCCTCAGATGAAGGAAATGAGCACAGGGATGTAGTGACATCCATAAGGAGCAAGAAAAGAGCAAACCCGTCAGGAATAATAGGAGAGCACTATGTGTGTGGGGCAAGTCTGCTAGGAAAAACGTCTGTATCGGGGTGTGAGTCAAAGACGGCATTGGGAAGTCTGTTAATGAACACTGAGAGAACACTCTGAACATAATTTTGATTTCTGTTGTGGAGAAAAAATGAAATGGAAGCTGCAACAGAACTGACAGCCAGGTTAAGTATAAATAGAATCATAGAATCATAGAATCAGCTGGGTTGGAAAGGACCTCTGAGATCCTCAAGTCCAATCCTTTGATCCACTACCACCACAGTTACTAGACTATGGCACTAAGTGCCACATCCAGTCTCTTCTTAAACACCTCCAAGGACGGAGAATCCACCACCTCCCTGGGCAGCCCATTCCAATGCCTGATTAATAAAAGCTTATTTCAAGACACAAAGAGAGGGAACCAGAGATGTCAAAAAGAAAAGAAGAATGTGAAAGGCTGACCTCCAGGCTGAAAGCATTTTTTTTGGTTGTGTTGTGAACACTCTTCTGCTCTGAGTCACATTACACTGATTTTCAGCCATCTAGTTGTAACAGGAAAATCTGTAACTGTGTCTGGATGCAGTGTGCGTGGGAGGCCATTTAAGTGTGACCACAATTAAGATGGTGCAGCCCATAGAAGGAGCTGCTGACTATAGGAAGATGGAGGACAAGGATTCAATTCCTCCTCCTTGCTGGTTTTGGAACACTCTGAATAGCCCATCCCTCTCCCTGGCTATACATCTCAGCCCGTGGCTTTTTGTTCAACACTATGCATGGCTAGTTGGGGAGGCCTCACTTTTCATAAAGGGGGATGAAAAAATGTGTGGTGCTAGTGTGCTGACAGCCAGTGGTTGGGATATTCAGCTGTAATGAGGGATGATGATGGCACACTGACCACTGTTCTGCACCTCCTGTCAAGGCTGAGCTGAAGGGGAGTGCATTATCCTCCCAGTCTCTTGTGTTTCTTTGCTAGGTATGAGACAATTATCCCTAGATTCTTTCCACATTTCAAGGACATTTGTATATTTTACATGGGGCAACCTTTGAAGAAACATATTATCAGACCTTAAAGTAGGGATTTGCCCATTTTTAGGGGAGGAATGCCACAAATCACCAGAACAGACTAAACTATCCTTAGTTATCTTTCTGGCTGAATAAATCTATTCTTTTTATGTAAAACTGAGAGAATTCCAAGGAAGACTCACCCTGTTGGATCTGCCCCAGAACAGTTTGAGTGCAGTGACTGGGACTCTGGTGGACTGGGGGACAATGGTTTACCACCTTTCAGGCAAAGGAGAGAAGTGACTTGGAGGAGGAATGCTCTGGATTCTAAGCTACACGTGAGAGCAGAGCTTGCTTGCTGCAACATTTCAAGGAAACTCACAGACATGGGGTGCAGGTACCTGGGCTGTTTCCTGGCCTAGGTTCACAGGTAGAGAGAAGAATGTTCATCATAGAGAGGAGTGAGAAATTAGCTCAGGTTGCACAGATTTAGTGATCCCAGGGTTCCTGTTCATTTTGTAATGAGCATGTGGAGTCACAGTCAGCCTTAGCACAAGCTTCCAGACTTAGTTTTGCTCTTATTATATAGTATATGACAAAAATAGTCCAAAGCAATCTCTGCACCATTGTTGAGGACCTTTAAGAATGTGTGATAGCTGGGGAAGGATGCAGAAGGCTTGGAAAAAGCATCTACTTTTTTTACAAGGGAACTTAAAGGTAAAAAGAAAAATTAAGGGGGAATCTATCAGTCTAACTTCATTTCTTGGAGAAAGAATTTTGTAGTCAAACAAGCTGAGAACACTTGAAAAAGCTGAAAGACTGATAAATATCAGAGATGAACATTCAAATTCTCAGAGAAATTACTATTATCCAGCATATCTTTGTCAATAAAATTTCATGTCAAAACAGTCACATTTTTATATGATATGAAGCAGACTTTGGAAACAGGGGAAAAGCAGTTAATGTCATAGAAGCATTAAGAGGAATCTGAAACTCCTTCAAACATCAACTAAAAGGATATGATTTTATGAAACCTGTATGAGGCATAGAACTGTTTAAAAAATGTCTTAAAAGAGCTTTTATCAATGGTTGACTGTAAAAAAAAAAAAAAGGGAGCTGATATTGAATATTTAGGAGGTTTTTCCTCCAGATCTGGTTCTGTTCATATTTTTCATTCCTAGATTTGTGATTAAATATAATGTGTGGTTATTAATTTGTAAGTGATATGGAGTCCACAGGTACACTGGAGAACAGGGCTGAAATTCAAAATAATCTTGACAAGCTGCAGAAATAATCAATAATATGATAGGGTAAAACTCAAAGGAACAATAACGAGGTATTTCTCTTTGGCAGGATTAAATTTATCCCATGAGGAGGGATAAACAGAACCAAGGTTACCAAGCTAAAGAAGAGAAGCTTGGGGACAAGGAGGGACAAGGAATGACAGGTCTTAGAGCTTGCTAACAAGGGAAAGGGACTAATTTATTCTTCATGACTGTGCAGGAGACAGGATGTAAATGGCTTAAAACAAAGCACGCAAGATTCTGGATACATATTAGGAGACATATTCTGATGGTACTATTATTAGACAAAGTCTGATAGTATAGCCTAATACAAGGCAGATGACTTCTAGAAGACCCTCTAAGATCCACTGTTTATTACGAAGCAGAGTTTTAGGCCTGCTTTTCTTTGTTACTAAACCGCTGTAAAACAGAGGAGGTAAAGATTGAGTGAATGTAATTTAGGTAATTTTTAATTAATTGCTTCCTTCCATCATGAAAGGATATGTCCAGCTTTCTAGATAATGTTTAGGCTGGGGTGCATGCCAGTAGCTAGAGAGGATGGGACTTTCTGACAATTTTAGTTTCAGTTAACATCAAGATAAAATCCTTGTCAAATTATCTGCATGCAGAGTTAATATACAACCATGCTACACAGTCACAGGAGTGCCTGGAACAACTTTCTGTGAAACTATATGGAAGTCTGAAAATCAAAATATCCCACCTTGTAAGATAATTTTGGTATCTTGTTATCTTATAAGGTAACTTAGACATAAATTTGTCCTGGTTATGGGACAGGGGTAAATTCCCGACCAGCGGAGGGTCCTTTTCCTGAGTTGTAGCTCCACGTGTAAGA
>JAWMRA010000078.1:138204546-138241697 GCA_035584735.1 Pseudotriccus pelzelni
AAATCCAATGCGCAGGCTTGAAGGTGTAAAGACCTTCCCCGGATCTTCGTTCGCGAAGACTGGCCATTATTATTATTTCCGAACTATTTGTTCCGAAATCTCTTTGAGGAATACAGTCAGGCTTCCAGCAGAGGGGGAGTTTTAAGAAGAATTTTTCAAAACGAAGAAAAGTTCCCATTGCATGGGTGCCTGGCCTGCAGATAGTTCTGCCTTTCCTTCTGTGCTGTCACATCAGGCAGTGTCAGGGAATCAGGTCCCTTCCTCACAGGCATCTCTGCTGTAACCATTGGGAGATATCACTACATGAAGAGCCCCATGCAGGGATTGGAACTGGCTTGGACATCCTCTGTCCCCTCACCACACTGGAGCTTCATCAACTGTAGCCAGTCACTATTCCAGCTTTTTTTATCCTTTTTTCCTTCTTGCTCATCTAAGCTCTGCATGTCTCCAGCCACACATTCCTATTTCTGCTCTAAACGGTCCTGCTCTCAGCAAGTTCCCTCTGCACCAAGCCAGGACACACAGGCCTGAACATGAACTTGCAGTCTATAGAGTGTAATTGTCAATGACATTCCTGACCACAGGTTTTGTCCCGTGCCAACCAACGCCCTCCCAAACCATGCCTGGGCACGGAGCAGGGCAGAGCACGGGCAGGGAGCTGTTCCCAGGCAGTGGCACAGCCAATATTTCATTAGGAGCACAGCTGAGCCCCTGTGGTGGGAGAGCCCTAAAATCCGGGAGTTCACAGCCCATTGTGAGCTCTGGATCTCTGGCAGCCCTCAGACAGGTTTTACAGTCGAGACTAAAGGGGATCACGACCACCACCTCCTTGGGTGGCTGCGCGAGCTCGTTCCCAGCCCCAGAGCCACTGATGCACTTGAGTCCTGCCAGTCCTCGGTGTCCCCACACACCTTCTCCATGTGTTATCGCTGACTTGTGCCCATGTGCAAAGTCCATGGCACAGCAGAGAGCGGCACACATTACAAACGAGGTGGAAAAGAAACCAGACCCCAGCGCTGGATTCTTGCAGCCCTCTGCTAATTAGATGAAACGCGGTAAGAGGAACCCCTGCTATCAGCCAAGCCAGGGGAATGTAAATATTTGCAGGTCTAGGTCACCAGATCCGTTATTTACTGCTCTGTCATATGACTTAAGGTTTGACATAAGTCTTGAGGGTTTTAGGGGTTTGTTGGTTGTTTTAGGGGTTTTTTTCCTTTTTGCTCTGAGCGTCCCTTGATTTCTTGCCAGTTAAGTAACTGGGAAGGGAGGGCTCGCTCCAGCATCCCAAACCCACAAAACAATGATGCTACTGTGAACTACACCCATTCATTCCAGTTTGCTGGAGGACACAAGGTGTTGGGTGCTATGAGCCAGAAAGAATACGGGGCAGAGCTGTCCTGCAGACAGACACTGGTACCAAGGCAGTCCTGCCTGTGTGCGTGGCCACTGCTGCTTCCAGGGGGGGGAAAAATACAGCCACAGCAAAGGGACATGTGCTACAAAACCAGGCACTCCCAAACAAAACCTGGCCATGGGAGCCACAAACTCTCCTTTCTTTATTTCAGCAGGAACCTTCAGTTTGCACATTAACACTGGACTGAGTCCTCAGGTTCCCGTTCCCAACTACACTGGACCCTGTCCACAGGCTCCCATTCCCAATTTCTTTGCCAGAAAGTGGGGAAGGAAAATGGTCTTTTGTATTTGAAGGGAATATTCCACATTCAAGAGGAAAAGCTGTGTTCATCTACCCACATTCCCCAGCCCGGGTTTCAAAGCCTCCTATCTGTCAGTATCACGCTGCCAGGGTGATATCTTCCCAAAGCTACTGATTAGATACAAGCATTTCAAAGGTTTATTTTCCCTCTCCCCAGTAAATTTACCCACTAAGGGGGATCCTGTCCATCTAGGTGCAGGCAAGATGAGCAGCACCTGAGCAGCTCCCATTCCCCACTGCTGCACACAGTCTTCCCCAGGCTGCAGAGGAATGGATTAGTCCTGCTGTCTGCTATTCCCTTCTCTGGGGATATAATGTCCATAGTGGCTGGGCCTGGTAGAAATGAGACCTTTGGAGCTGGGATATTACAGGGGTAAAGCCACATCCCTCTAACCCAGTTCTGCAGACTTCCAGCAGCTCTTTGCAGACATCCAGCTTGGCCTGGGAGGCTGAAGGTAAAGAAAAACAGTGCAAGTCTCTCTCCTTTGGGGCAAGTTCTGAAAATATCAACGAGTCTCCATTTTCACTGAAAACTTTTTTTACTTTTCTTCCAGAATGCAAAAAAATATAGGGCAGACTTTTCCTGCAGGGCTTTTGTTTCCAGAGATGTGGTTTGCCCCTGAAAAAGAGCTTCAGTTTAAAACTTCCCACTGGTTCAACCCCTGGCACCCCCTGCTCCCCACCCACAGGGAGCTGCAGCCAGCTCAGGGTGAGTGCATTGAGGGGGACAGGGAGGGAGAGGGGAAGGAGCAACAACCAAGTGAAAAGGATGGAGGACAAGACCAAAGAGTCACCTTTGAAAATCTTTGTGCTCTGTTTGATCTTTTCCATGGGTAGGATGGGCAGGTATTTGGCTGCATTTTTTTTTGTGTGGTTTGGCAGCAGGAGTGGGGGTTCAAGGTACCCTTCCAGTATCCCCCATGCTCAGAGCAGCTCAGGTTTCTGGGTCTTTTGTGTTCAGAAAATACCCCAAATTTGAAAGGAAGACCCTCTCCATATCCCCCTGGCTGGCACAACAAGCAGGACCCATCACACCCCCCCAGTTTCCTGCCAATCCAACAAGATGGGGTGCCCTGTCCCCTTCTGCTGCCCTTGGCACATCAGGAACATTTTCGGGTCACCTACACATACCCAAAACAACACAGACACTGCTGAGACCACCCTGGGCTCCCCAGCAAAGCTCTCCTGCCCTGGGGGAATGCTGGCAGATGCTCTGAACTCCATGGGGTCCCTTGCAAACCCTCCAAGGGACTGCACTGACCCCCAGGAGCTGCACAGCCCAGCACTGAGGCACCAGGGTGGGCTGTTCTCAGCCAGGGCTTCCCTTGGGGGGTCAGGGGAGTCGCCCCAAACTGGAGACACCTCAAACCAAGCTGCCACAAACACACAGAGCTGAGGGGGCACAGCAGGCAAAGGAGAGGAGATGGGGAATTCAATTTTATACGGCCTGTAAGGAAGGAAATTAAATGGGGAGTGTGATAATGCTATAAATACCTCCAGGGAAATACCATCAAAGGAGAAAGGGGGATTATTCAAATTATCTGGAAATAGTAAAACAAGGAGAGCTGGGGCCTGAAGCTGCAAATGGAAATATTTCAGGGAAGGCATTAAGAAGAACTGTCTCAGAAGTGAGAGTGATTAGGTGCAGAAATCAGCCATCCCAGCAGCCAGCCAGGGCCTTATCAGAGGTATTTGAAGGTGGTGTAAGCACATGTTGGGAGGAGATGTGGATGTGACCCGGCTGAACAAGAGGGGTCAGACCTCATAAAGGTAATTTGGAGCCCCCTTACCCAAGATACTCCTGTCTCTGATACCTCACCATCAGCCCTGGTACATGGCCTTGGAGCAGACACCCCTCAAGGAGCTGCTGACCCAAAGACACCCACGTGGAGCTGGTCATCCCAAACATATGCATTAGTGCATTCCCAGGCACTCTCCGTCCTCCCCCTGTCCTACTTTCCAGCTTTTCTCCCTTTTTTTTGCCTTCATTTCCCTACCCTCTGACTGAAGAAAACAAAGGTCGATGGAGCCATATGCTGACTTTTCTGATCCAGGACAAAATGCCATATAAAATATTCTAGCCAGCTCGCCACTGTGTAACTTGGCAGAGCAGTGTAAGGAGCTAATGAGTAAAGCTGAAGTTGGCTGCATAATTAAAAGTGATATATTTTTATATATAAATGATGAGTTTTCCATGCCCAAAGCTGATAAATTTCTCAGGCTAAATTTCTCAAGTAAGAGCCTTTTGTGGCCACATTTTTACACAGCACTACTTTTTTTTTTTTTTTTGTCTGCTCCCCTCCAAAAAAAATGACCATTTTCCCATCTACTTAATCGGCTGTAAATACTTTTCTGCTAAGATGAAAAGCCCATTCGATTTGCATTAAATCTTCATCATTAGGAGCTCTTGGGAGGCTGCAGCAAGGCTGGGTACTGACACAGAACACTGCACCTTTTTCTGGAAAACTCCCCTTAAAGATCCCAAGGGGGAAGAAAAAAACCAAAAGAGGGTAGTTAAAAGGTGAAGGAAAACCCATGGCTGGATGTTGGGACACAACTACTTGTTGACAAGGGAATTGGAAGTCCTGGGGCCTCCTTGCCAGCCTCGGTGCTGCTGGGGTGAGATGCTGCCCTTTCCCAGAGCATCTTTGATGCAGCAATTTCCCAGACAACAGCACTGGGAATCAGGCAGGACCAAGCCACAACAGCTGGTGCTACAGCACACCCAGGCCACATGCAGGACAGAGCTGTCACACACTTGTTTGTACCCTTGGGAGCAGAGAGGACCAAGATAAAAGGATCTTTCACCCCAGGATATGCTGGGGACATACAGGAAGTAGCCACAGCTGTATTCCCCATTCTGACATGCTCTGCTCTACAGCAAACACCCAGCACTCCACTTCTTTCTTCCTACTAACAGAGACTTTTGCACAGCAACAGCCTTGCTGCTGACTGCTCACAATTCAGGCTTTCCTGGTACTTTTTTCTGACTCAGCTCTAACATCTGAAGTGGAACTGGACACATTTGTTCATCACTTCCAACTTTTGTGAACAATAAAGACACTATCATTTTGAGGCAAGACTGTTGTTTGGGGGTGTTTTTTAATGCTTTATTTCACTGAACCATCATGTGTTCCTGAATGTTTTTAACATGCTTCCAGAGCAGTACATCTGCACTTTATCCTCATGCTGTGGGACAAACAAGGCAGACTGGTAACTCTCTGGCTCTCAGCCCAGCTCCACCAGAGTCAGGGCTGTCCATTCTCCCAGTTAAGCACTAGCCCAGCCTTGTTTCAGGTTAAACTGACCCACCACCCCTGTAGGAGCATGAAGGACAAGCCTCGGTCTGTGCTCCAGAGCTCCTGGGCAGCCTCTGCCCGCACAGCAGCACAGACACAGCCCCCTATGGGGCCAGCCCAGCAGATGCTGTAACTCCACAGTTAGGGTTGGATGAAGTCAGGATTTCTGCTCCAGGCTCACCCTTTGGATATCCTGCCAACTCTTCTAGAAGGCAGCTCCTCACTCCCTTGGGTGACACTCCCTTGGGTTCCTGTCAGCAGCAGGAACATGTTTATTAAGTGACAAAAAGCCTGTTCCAAACCAGCTCCACTTTGACTCCTTCCTTGCATCCATTTCTCAAGTTCATCAGCTTTCCCATTTCTCCCTTCAGTCTTCTCCTCCCTTTTGCAATCCCACTGTCCAGTGAAGAGACTGGCACAACAAACAGCCACTTCCCCCCTTTACCACCCACCTGGGAGGAGCATCTGCTGCACACTCCCCACAGCAGCTCTGTCTAGTCCCATGCCAGAGAAGGGCTGCTTGAGTTTCAATGTCCACAGCAGGCTCAGACCAGGCGGGAAACAGGAAAGATGAATGAAATGACATCAAATGATGCCTGGTGTTGTCCTAATGAGGACTCACCAAGCCACAGCAGAACTGTTAGACTGAGTCCCTGATAAGGTCCAGACAACTGGACTTTGACCAGAACTCATAAGATTTTTAGAGCTGCTGTCTGCCCTAATCCCAGCCCAGCCAAGTCCCTGTGCTCTGTCACTCTGTCTACATGTGTCACCTGCCAGCTGGACATGATCCCCATCACTGTCATTTCCATCCACAGGTGTCCTGGGACATGTCCCTGCCTGATGTCACTGCTGGACATAAATATCATCAGAAAAAAACATCCTCCCCAAGGCAAACAGCAGCCTTCCCTGGGGATGGGGTAAATGGGAGATCCTTCTGAATCCTTCCTTTAGAGGAATCCCTCTGTCACCTGCACTGCAACACTCCACAGGCACAGATTGTGGACCAAGCACAGGCAGTGGACCAAGGTAAGCCACAAGACATTCAGTTCATTGCTCTTCCAGCCAACACACAGACCGGTAGATGCGTCCTCATCACTATCCTTTGGTCCCTACACGCTGTGCTAGGGAGTGACATCTCCTTTGAAAAACATTCCACCTGTATCAATCCCAGCTTAAGCTCCCCTGAAACACAAAAGAGGACAGAAGAAAGTTCATCACCAGCAGCTACTACAGGTCTGGAGAGAACAGTCCTGCCCAGCACCAAGGCTTCTGATCTGTCCTCTCACACAGAAACGCACACCCTGAAAGGGTCTGGAGCTGCCCTTTCAGCTTCACGCACAGCTATCATCCCCTCAGCCCCTGATCCCACCAGCTCCCGGGAGCTCTGGATTTTGAGCATCACTGCTCAAAAGCTGTCTGCTTTGCCGTTCTTCTCAGCAAATTACAGATGATTTAGAACATTTTGCTGATTTTTGACAAGGATGAAGAATAAGGTCTTGAACCAGAGCACTGGGCTCAGCACAGGGCTCCAACCAGGAACCTGTTCTGATTGTCAGCTCTCCCCTTGCAATTGTATTCAGGAATTCTGTTCTCTGCCTGTTACCCTGCACAGGCTTCTATAACCTGTTCAACTATTGCCATGCTGTAATTGAAGAGAGGCCACCCTGCAGCTGTAAATAACCTTATCCCAATGAATAAGTAATCCATGGGATGAACAGGACCACCAAGTGCTTGATAAAGATAGTCTGTGATCACAGTGTGATCACAGGTACTGCAGAGCAGGCACAGGAGAACAGCTCTGCAGCCTGACCTCCTGCAAACCAGAGCCCAGAGTTCCCCTGAGCCCCTTGTTCCAGGGAGGGTTCGGAGGGATGCCAAAATGGAAACTAAAACACTGTTGAAAGCTCAAAAAAACCAATATTTATTACAAAAAGGTGGCCAACAAAACTAGAAACTGAGAGACAAGAAAGAAGAGGAGTGAAATAAGCCCTCAGTAAAACCTCCACTCATGCAGGTGTGTTCTATGAGGGTGTCTTACCGACCCCAGAGTGATCAGAATTCCCCACAGCAGAGGCTGCATCCTTGCAGTGCCCACAAGCTCACGAGATAAGGGGCGTCCCCGCACAAGGCAACATCATCGTCCTCCATGTGCAGCTGAGTCCCCTCCCAGCACGAGCCACCTGCTTTTCCTGCCCATGAGAGGGGATGTCTCCCTGGGCAGGGGTGGCAGCACCGCCCGGCCAGAGCCTTCGGTCCCTCCCCCGGGATGTCAGTGGTGCCCCTTCTGCGCACCCCAATGTGTGTCCATTGGGATTTCCTGCAGGATACGCCGGGGGGGGCTTCCCTAAATGAGTCCGGGGGCAATTTCATCACCCTCCTCTTCACTGTCTCTTTCAAATGGCCTGGGAGGGCCCTCAGCCAATGGTGAGGCCCCAGTTAATTTCAGTTTATGCAAAGGGCTGCCTTCAAGGATGAAGTTCTTGTTTATCAGTGCCTGTTTTCCCATAATTCAGCAGGAACAGAACAAACTCTGACAGGTGCCTGGGCCAAACACAGATCAACAGTAGCAGTGTCTAATTAAGCATAGATATGCCCCTGCACTGGAGAAGACAACTCCCAGGGATCCACCAGCAGCACCAGCTCTGGGGCCTCAGCATCTCAAAACCCATCACAAGGGTGGAAGAGGCTTCCACCCTGGACCTTCTAGGACTTAGAGACAAAACAACTCCAGAGGCAGTTGTTGCTCCCCCTGGGAAGGGCTGATGGGCACAGCATCCCCTGCCAGCCATGGGTGCACAAACGCTCACACTAAGGCTGTTTATTGTCTCTGCCAGAAAAAAGATGCAATCAAGCTGGGGCAATAAACTCTAGTTTAAATTAAACAACCCCATTTACTCACGATGAGGGCTGTTTGCATCTGAAAGCCTGTCTCGGACAAATAGTGCTTCAGAGCATGGATTTGGCTTACAGCGTTTAAAGCAGCTGTCTTCATAAAAGCTAATAAAATACAGTCAGATAATTAAAAGCTTTAATTAAAAATGCAAAGTCCAAATAGTTTCATATTAACAAGGAAACTTGTTTTGACATCTGAAATTGCTGCACAAGCTAAATTCCCATGTATTCTCTCCAGGCTATTTAGAGTTTCCTGCGTGGCTGGAAACGTCTCCTAACTCAGTGCAATCACCGTGTGTTGCTGGGGACGTGCACCAAAAATTGATGCTGCTTGTTTTACAACCTCAGTTTTAATTATCACAGTCTGAGGCAGCAGTGGGCTTATTTGCATGGCAATCCATGAACACAGCCTGGGGATGGAACAGCTTGGGGATAAAATATGTAACTCCCAGGCACAGGCTGCCAAGCTCAAATGAGAGCCGAGCTGAGCAGCAGAGCCAGCTTTGGGTGGAGGTTTCACTAGCTCTGCCCTTACCTGTGGCACTGGGGCATAAGGACACACAGTGCCACCACCATGACCCCTTTCCCTGAAGCCTGGAGCACTCCCACACTGCTGCTGGGAAGCGGAATTTGGTGTGGCCATGCTGGGGTTGAAGGGGAAGCAGGACTGAGCCTGGGCACGGGAGCTGGTTTTGCAGCTGAAGGTGGGAATTGGGTCCATGGCTGGTCCCACGTCTGCAACGGCTCAAATGAAGAAGTTTTGTGGCTGTTTCTCCTTTTTGTCCATGTCAAGGTGAACTGGGAGCACATCTCCCCTCCATGAAATCTCATTCCTGGCAGGACAAGTGCAGGCATGGACACGGTCAGGGATGTTGCAAGTGTGGGTGCAGCACGTCACCAGGAGAAAGGAAACTTCAACCTGCAAAGAGAGGAAAAGCAATGCTCTGTGCTGTCCCTGGGGTTGCTGGAGGCTCAGTGAAGCCCCAGTCTTTCTCATATCCTCATTTCCAATCTCCAGCCAGTGAGAAGTCTCTGCTTCAGCCACTATGTCCCCTTTGGACCATCTACAGCATCAGATCCTGTTCTGCCAGGGCCAATCCCCGGGTGGGATTTACAGCCCCTTCACTCCAGTCAGTATCCTGGAACAAAACACTCTTGTAAATGAGCACCAGTGGAATGGCAGTAAACCCATCGGTGCACCCTTAGGAATACAGATCCATAAGGCTTAAAACCAACAGGGACTGATTTAATTGTGTAATTTGGCATTTCTCATAACACAGACTAAACAGCCTCTCTCAGCACCAGCTGTTACACACCCATCACCACAGCAACTTTTCCTTTAGCTACACATCCCCTCATTGCCTGGCCTTTGGCAGGGGAGAAGCCACCCCAGAGCTGCTAAGGGGACCTGGTTGTTACTGCCCTCACTATGCAAATGGGTGTCTCCTCTCCAGATGTGACTATCCAGCTTCATCTCCGAGATGCTGGACCTGGCTGGACCATTTTAGGGAACACTGACTCTTGGGCTTGATGGTCTTGGAGGTCTTTTCCAACCTTAATGATTCTATGACTTATTGGATCATAAGAAAGCAGAATTCTTTTTCCATTTCACAGATTTTTATAGAAGTTTAATGCAAATAAACTTAAAACATTTAGGATTTCACCAGCTAATGGCTTTGGTTTGGCCTTTTTCAGAGTTTTGTTGATATTTTTCTCCCCAGGAAAACTATCAAAAATTAAAATCTAGCTTTTGACCAAGCCTTTGGTAAGCAGCAGAGGAACCATGCACAGATTCCCATGCCTTGCTGCCTTTTCTTTCCCTCTAACCCCCCCGCCACTTCTGCTTTGGTTTTGTTTTGTGCACAGAGCACAACAAGTGTTTATCCATTACAGCCCCAAGGCTGGAACTACCTGGGATAAAGGCAATGCTTGGCACTCACACTGCACTTGGCCCAGTGCTGAGCAGGACCTGCCACCTGGGTGCATTTCCCTGCCAGGTATCTGCTGGCAAATGGTTGCTCCAACTCCTGCCACAGTTTCCCCACTTTCAGAATGAAGCAATGATGGACTCACCTCCTCTGCAAAAGCCTCCTTTCCTCTTTCTTCTGGCTCTGCTGATTTCTGGAGAGCAGAAATGTTTCGTTTCTCAGCAGTCTCAGCAGCTCCACTGATTTGTGCTGGCAGTTTAACCCATCCTGCTGAAGAATAATGGTGTGTGCAGGGAATTTTCTCAGCTTCCCACCTATTTCTGTTCTGGCCCTCGGTGCAGGGAGGCTGCAAAGGTCACTCTGGGTTCCCAGAACACATCTCTTACAGCAGTCCCCTCTGTTGCAGCAGTGCCCCTGCAGAGCTGGTCTCTTTTTGGTTGTCTCCAGCTCTGCATCACATGCCGGAGGAAACAGAAAAATAGAAAAGAGTGGGTTTGAAACATAAAACCTTTTTTTGCTGTAAGGGTGGACAAATATTGGAAAAGTTTGCCCAGAGAGATTTTGGAGTCTCCATTCCTGCAGATATTCAAACCCAACTCGACATGACCCTGAGTAGCTTGCCCCAGTTATAATAAACTTCTCTGACCAGAAGCCCCCTGATAACCAGAGTGATCCTGTGCAATGCACAGGAACTATCCAGGATCATTCTCCATCCTGGGTACCCAACATTTGAGCTTTGTGTTTAAATCAGCCACAGGAGCATTTTCTATGAGTGAGTGAAGCTGTGGTCATGCTAGATTTCAGCCACCCACAATAAAACTAATTAACATGTGAAAAATCAAAGGCAAACTATGCAAGACTCTCAACAAAATTAATCTGAATTGATTTTTCAAGTGGATTAAGATAAGTCACATTTAACTTCTTTGTACCATTTTTAGCAGAATTAAAACAACCATGGCTCACTTCAGTTCTCCTTAAATGAATGAAAGTAAACTGAATTCCTTGTAGGAGCCTCCTATCGAGGAATGTAATCCATAAACCTTTATTTAATTTCGATTTTCTTTCCTAAGTGTCCTTGTGAGCCTAAGTGTCCTTGTGAGCATAAACCAGTCCCTGAGGCTCTCTCTGCAGTCAGTGGCAAGAGACAGACACTTCCGAGCATATTTGCACTGTTGCTGATGGAGGTGTGTGTCCAAAACAGGTGAGAGGGATTTCACTCAGCATCTCCAGCAATCTCTTACCAGCCTCTACCTCCCTCTAAAAGGGCAGAACAGCAACAAAACCACTGAACCCAGGACCTACACTTGAGGAAATCATTCCTTGTCTTTGGCTGGGGGGACAGAGATGTGATGGATGGGTGGTCCACTTGCAAACACCATCACTTTGATCCCACATATCTTTTCAGGAATATAATGAGAGTAATGATTGCTGCCCCAGCACTAACAAGGGTTGTGGTACCTGGGAGTCACACACTGTGAACAACAGCCCCTGCCTGTGCAGGAGCAGCTCCTTGTATTGTCCAGAGGATGAGAAGTTGCCAGTCAGTGCTGTAGAGGTCCCATCCAAAGGGATTTTGTGAGCACATGCAGATGTGATTCCAGCTTCACACTGGGACACCGCACATCAGTCCCTCGGCACTTTGGGGCACAACCTGGGGCTCAGGGTGCCCTGCCCATCACCCCTGAACCTCCAACCCCTGAGCACACGCAGGGTGGGGGCAGAGATCGGAAGGGTCTCTGTGCAGAGGCCGGCGAGGGGCTGCGTGTGATCCCACGCCCTCTCGTGCCGCCTGCAGGCATTCGTGCTGGGCTGCAGGGCTGCCTCATCCACTGAGAGAAATTCCTCCTGCCTGCAAACAGCAGAGCTGCTGGCTCAGCATCCCAAAAGCAACGCAGGGCTGGTGCTTGAGCCCCATCTCTGCTGACAGTTGGGGTGCAAAGTGCTTTCCAAGACTGCCCCCAGGCAGCACAAGCCCTTCTCTTCATCACTGGGGGAACCTGGTTGTTTTGCCTTTGCTGAGGAAACTGGGCTGATACATAAACACTGCTGGGATTTATGAGGCTAGCCAGTTACCTTGTGTGGGTACAAACTCAGCCAGTTTATATCTTGCTGCTTCTGAAATTTCTGCCAGAGACTTAAAAGGAGCCGGGATAGGGACACCGATAAAGCTCAGGCTTTCCACATACTAAATCACTGCGGGCTGACTGCTGCTGTTCATCACTGTAAAGAAACACCAGGACAAAGACAAAAGGGGGAGGCATAAAATCCTGGTCTCTCTTGCCCTCTGCTCTAAGGTGGCGTTGGAGTGAGACCCAGCATCCCTCTTGGTCCGGAAAATCCCTCCCCTCTCCCTTTGATCATCCCACAACCTGCTTAACGCCTCATCACAACCTGTCACTAAAGCCAGGCAAGAAACAGCGCTGTCAGCTCTGAAAACATCTTGTAATCACCATGGTTTTCCCACTCCTTGTCAAGATGAGACCTGAAATTATTCAGCAGAAGATAAAGCAGAGTTAGCTCCTGGCCTGGCCCCGATCCCAGGGGACTCACCGGGACACCGAGTTCATCTTGTCTCGAGCGCGGGAGTTTGGTCTTTGTTGCTCACAATGAGGGTTTGTGCCCTTTTTATCTGGCTGTTTCTCATTCTCGCTGGGTCTGACAAAAAAGCCCCTCCTGGATTTCAAACAAGTTATTAAGGGAAGTTTTATCAGGACCTCTGAAAATTTCCAGTTTCAGCAAATCAAAAAACATCAGGAATTTCCCGGCCTGTTGTGTTGCTGTCAGAGCAGCCAGTGTGACACTGCAAGTCCTTATCACACAGAGAAGGAATGGTGGGCTGGGGGACAATGGTGGGCTCCAGGCTGGCTCACGTGCAGTTTTCTGGGATTTGCATTTTCCACTTGGTGACAGCATCGAGCTGTTTATAAGCAAGGATGTGCCCTCCAGTGCAGCTTTGCAAAAATAAGTAGAAACAGGTATGAGGATCCAAGCCCACCTAGTTGGAGACAGTTTGTCCTTCAGCCCAATGTAAGTGCCGGGAACAGCATCTACTCCAGAGCAATTCCTGAGTTCCCAGCACTCCTAGCACAAGATTAACAGAAAAGTTCCCCTGTTTCAGACCACGATGCTGCACATCAGAGGAATTTTGCAGGTGGATGTGGCACTGAGCCGTCAGCAGCAGGAAATAAAATATTTGTTAATAAGTGAACGCAGGCAAATGTGCCTTGTAGGAATGCAATCCCGCCATCCATGACTTAAAAAACTGCTGGAAGAGGAGTATAAAACAGCACCCCCATCCAAGCTCTGACTGGAGAGGGGTGGAAGAAAAGCTGCCAAGCAGTTGATGCCCATCCTCAGAGAACCAGTGCATGGTCCAGCCCTGTCAACTGCTCCAGAGCATCTCAGCCAGGTGGAAAACACCAGGCACAGGGATCCCTGCTGGGGAAAGGCCACGGAGGTCTCTGCAGACCTGGACTCCCATCTCAGGCTGTTTGACCCTCACACTCAAGCAGAGCTTTCCAGGCAGCCAGGGCAGAGTGTCCATTGCACAGCACCGCCCACAACACAAAGTTTGCCCTTTTTTTCCCCAGAAGTTTTATTCCCACAGTGGCAACAACCACTTGTTTTGGAAGTGGAGCCCTGCTCCTCCCAAGAGGGGAAAGCAAATCCACCCAAGGGAAAGGACAAAGAGCATTGTTTTTCAAACCTCACTCTTTCCCATTTACCTCTCAAACTTGTTCCTGAGGCTACATCTGAAAATATTTGCTCTTCACTTACCTGGGCTGTTCACTCATGACCAGGTTTCTGGCTGTAGAGTTCAGTGCTCCACCCCACAGGCTGTCAGCTCTGTGTCCTTGGAGGGGCTGCAGGCTCAGCAGCTCCACAGCTCATTGCTCCCCAAGATGCTTCAGCCAGGCAGGACATCACCACCACCACCTCCTGGGCCAACCAGCAGCCACAGTAAAGCTTGTCCTTTTTGCTCTCCTGAGCACTGGCTGCTTTCTCTGAGCCAGTCGAAACCAGCCTCCACAGGGCAAATCTTTGCTTTGCCTTCCCCACTGACAATATCATTCAGCTTTGTCGCCAAGGAAGGTGCTGCCCTCACGGCCCCACGCCACAGGGATGGACACTCTTCTGTCAGAGGCATTTCCTAACCTCTCCCTAAAACCTGGGAAGCTGGTGCTGTAATCCTGGAGGCCAGGCAGGAGAGTGGAGCACTTCTGAGCTCTTGAGATCCCCCAGGAATGTTGTCACTTAACTCTGCTCTCTCCATGACAGGACAGCTCTGCCAGGAACCTGCCCCATCTGCCCCCCAGGCCATCTCAGCCTTCCCACTTCTGCCTCCATCCCTCTCTGTGCTTCCACCTGCAGCAGCTAAAGCAATTTTCTCCTGTTCAACTTCATACTGCAAGTATGAAATGCCAGGGAATGGTGGATGAAAAGTTCCAAAATCTGAAAAAATAGCTGCCCTTTCCCATTGTTGTTTTTTTTCTTTTTCTGACATGATGTCTGACAAAAGTTCTGTTTGGCAAAAGTTCATTTTTCAAGCAGTTTTTAAGCAAAGTTCACTCCAGCTTTCAAGAAGTGATTTTACCAGAGGTGGTTTTCACCTGTTACCCAGAGCTCACAGAGGGGGCTGGTTGAACACCCTGGTGTGCTCCACCTCTGGACAGCCTGTGCCTGGGTACAGCCTCAACAAAGTCTGAGGAAGAGTGTGAGATCTGGCTTAATAATCACACTTAACACCTCTGTTTGATTTTATACACCTGGGCTGGTTGTGGTTGAAAGTGAGAAGCAGATTATTTTAACTGCAGAAATAAATTACACCCTGCTCAGAGGATGCTTTTTTACATAAATTGTTGTGGAAAAAGAAATCCCTCCCCATTCTTTAGAGTCAAGTCCTTCCATTGCCCAGGGCACCCCAATGTGATCCCACACAGTGATGCCTTTTGGTTCCTAGCCCATGCTCAGATCATCAACCCATCCTGAGCAGGGATGTGCTACCAAGCTGAATTTCTCCAGCAATCATTTCTTCTCCCAGAAAGCCAAACCCAGGCAAAACCAGTTTTTCTGCAAGCTCATGCAGCTCGGAAGAGAGAAAAACATGCTGATAAGCATCTTGGATGGCTTCGGGATAAATTTATGTCTGATCTGTTCCCCAAGACAAAATGTTTCGGTTATTTTCTCTCCTCAGCAATTGTACATTGAAATGAAAGTTAATGAGATGAGGACTAAATACCCTCAAGATGGGGAAATAAACCTTGACTTCTGGCAAGATTTGAGAGGTTTGGTACAAACTAAATCATGTGAACAGTGGTGTAAACTCTTCAGCATGAGATTTCCCACAGCACTTTGTATCTTGAAGCACATTTGTTGTGAGAAGACAGAGGAGCGCTTGCTCAGCTCCATCCTGTGATCTGACACGACAGAACTGAAACCACCAGACATCCCATAGCAGCGTCAGGAGGATTTACCAGGCTGGAAGGAGTGGGGCAAGAGTGGGTACTCCAGCTGGGTGCTGGTGTCCCCAGACCCAGGGGACCACTGTGGGTGCCACAGGGACAAACCCAGTCAGGAAACAGTCATGGTCCCCTCCACCCTTGATGATACTTTGAGGTGCACAAACCTTCCCCTCCTCGTCCTACAGCAACAGCCTGAGTTTGGGTCATTTTGGGTGCTCCAGTCCAGCCTGTTGAATGCTGCGGGGGGTGATAAAGCAGCAACAGCCCTGCATGCCCAGAGCTGGGTTCCTGTCACAACCAGTGAGAAACACAAGGAAATGAGAAAAATTAAACTGCCAGGGAGGGACAAGCAGTGCTGAGGTCAGCCAGTGGCCCCTGTCACCTGCACAGCATACACTGTGGCCCACACAGAGCTGGCTTCCTTCGGCTCATGGTTTCAGCGTCGGGAGATGGAGCCCCAGTTCCTGGGATCCCCCCGTGTTAGTGGGCATCTGGGTCTCTGAGGCTGCCACAGAGGAACTGAAGGAAGATGCTGGTGACTGTTTGGCCATGAATACAGCAAGAAACAGTCCCATTTGTCCCATATTCAGATTTCCCAGCCCACTCAGTGCACTGCGCTACAGGTTTTCACACACTAGATGTCAGCAGAAGAACAAGAGGTGCTCCTGCTCTGGCTTAAACTTGGCAGGGATTTCCAGCAGTCGCTGAAAATCACAACCTGACACCAACAAACCCATCTGCTGCAGCAATAACCAGACTGGGCAGAGGGTGGCAGGGAAAACCCACTCAGAGGAGACCTGGTGCTTCTCTGTGAGTCCCGGATGGGAAAGCGGCACCCCCAGACTGACTGTGTGTGTCAGCAAAACCCTGAGACACTCACAGACAGCAAAACAGCATTCATTTTTACACGCACATTTTTTTGGGGGGGAAGAATCTGCTGCTGGCCCAGGGTCCAGCTTTCCAGTAGAGCTGATTTAACCACCCAGTGCTGCTCTCCTGCTTCTCCTGCAGACACCTTTGAAGCCTGGGATGATGCAAGTAGGCCTCAGGTACAACCTGCCCCTTGTTCCATCAGCAGAACAACAAACTACAGTATAAACCACCTTTCTGCACCAGCAGAAACGGTCCAGTGCTATCAGCTCTTGTATCTTTACAGTTGCAGCAATAAACTCAGACTGCAGCCCTTGCAGCAGAGGGGACTGAATCGGCATGATAAACACCCCAAAGCTGTACCTGCCCCCCCTGAGCTGGGCTGGCACCCTCTCCCAGCAGCTTTTGCCCACTTTTTGGACAGGACTGAGAGCTCAGAGGTTTGAGGAGAATGGAACACTGAGCCCTGGGAAAAGCTCCCCCCCCAAAAAACTGCCCCGACAGACTCAGCTGTACCTTCATCACACTTTTGACTCGGGGCCACCTGCCTGGTCTGGGCAGGGAGCATCTGCAGCACATCCCAAAACATCCATGTGGTGTTCCCAAACCCAGGGCTGGGTTGCAGCCCAGGGGTCCCCTTCAAGTTATATTGGTGCAGAGATCCCCAACACTTTGGGGTATTCCTAGTTTTCCTTCTAGACCACACTCTTACCCATAGCAGATAAACCACACAAAATGACATTGCATGTAGGGTAGAGACAGCCTTCCCAAGAAGACCCCAACATCAAATTTGCTCTCTTCCTTCCCCCCAGGCCACCTTCCATAGCTCTGGAAAGCACAGGTTGCTACTTGCCCTCAGATTCCTCCTCCTGGCTAATGCCCTGGAGATGGATGAGCTCTGCAGGCTCTCCCATCTGTACCTCTCCCAGGCAAATTGGTCTGCCCTTTCCCAGGGTCTAGGGTTTCAGACCCTCCCCACCGCAGCCCAAGGTGTCTCCCCGTGCGCTGACCCTGCAGGACACAGTTCAAAGCCTCCAACAGGAAAAACAGGAAAAGCTGCCCCTCTCTCTGCGGTGACACAGTTTCGGTCTAGTTCTTGGTGTCAAAGGAGGCATTCAACGGGCTGCCTGGTCTCGCTCAGCAGATACCAGGAGGCCTCCAAGGGAGGACAACCATGTTCAGGTGTGGCCCCGTGTGGGGTGGGGAACACCTGACAGGTGCCATAAATCGCTGCGAGAGCAGGTCTGGGGGTACCAACCCTCTGCCCCTCTCCAGGAAGAAAATCCCATGTTTAACTGGGGCACGCAGGGGGAAATATCCGCTCCCCTCCATGACTCAGCATGGCACAGGTAGGCACCAGAGCATCTCCCCACTGCCGAGGGAGCAGCAGCAAACACCACGGGGCTGTAGGTGTGAGACAAACCTCTGCTGGATTTGCAGCCAGGATGGGGTGACTCAGCCCACACAGGGCAGGGATATTTGGGAAGTGTGGAGCCTCAGTGTCTGCAGCACCAGGATGGCCTCCAGCACCCCTGTGTTGACGGGGCCATGGCAGAAAGGGGAGCACTTGAGAACACACATGGAGAGCACAGTCCCACCACCACCAGCCTCTGGCTCTGGTGAGGGACAAGGAGGAATCCAAATGCAGGATCCTCCTCACTTTGCTCCATCCAGCAGGTGAGGTACCATGCTGCAGTTAGGCAGAAACTCCGAAACTCCTCTTGTCACCCTCCAGAGCACGGAGCCCTCCCATGTCTCACCCTCTGACTCCCTCACTGCCAGCAGTTACCATCCACTTATCTCCCCTGGCCCGGCCCAAGCCTCGGGCCAAGAGGTGGGGAGCAGATTTCCATGACATGAAGAGGCTGCATTTCCTGTTGAGCAGGTTCATGGCTCTGCTCATCCACGGGGCAGCCAGGATGGAGCAGGGCAGAGCCTAGGGAGGGGACCTGGCCTGTCTGTCACCTCTGGGTCCTGTGGAAAGGTGACACACCGGTCAAGTCACCACCTGGAAGCAGACACAGAGGGCACGGGTCTGAACACCCCAGTGAGTGTGGGGGTCACACAGCATCCTGGCCAACACCATGGCTCCAGTGATGCCTTTCCATTAAAAGGTACTCCAGTGATGAACCAAGATGGCCTGGAGATAAGTGTCACGCTCATCAGGGGCACAGGGGATGAGCCACACCCCCAACCACCCAGCTGGGGCACCCCAAACCAAAGCCTCAGCCTTCACAGCCTGCACTAAATGTTGTATGAACACCCTCACAGAGATTCCCAGCCCCACTTCTAACCCTTCACCTACTGAATTCTTACAGCTGCTTTGCAGATGAAGCAGCTCAGATCTGAGCAGCTCCAGCCTGGGCTGTGCTCTCGAGAGGGAGATGAGCAGGAGGAGCCCATCTGCAGAGCAGGGCAGGCAGCACTGCCTTTGAAGAACTTCACTCTGACTTTTGGCTTCTCAAAAATGCAACCACAGAAAAGAATTTTTCTCTCCAGGCCTCATCTGGCAGGGTCGTTGCCCTGAGGTCTCAGCTTCCAGCATAAAAGCAAGAAATGGTTCCAGATCTAACGCTGTAACTCAAGGGGCAGATGCATGTCCTGGTTATGGGACAGGGGTCGATTCCAGACCAGCAGAGGGTCCTTTTCCTGAGTTGTAGCTCCACGTGTAAGGTCTCAGAGAAACCGGACACTGACACAACGTGCAGGGTGAAGGACAAGGCTGATCTAGTTTATTGGTACAATGTGGTGGGTTTATAAGGGTAGAAGAGGGGAAGTCTGGGATAATGGGACACCTGGACCTAAGATTGGCCAGGTAACCCGACCCACAGGGGAGGAGAAAGGTGGTCTTGATACAAGGACCCAGGGGATTGGTCAAGGGCAGCAATTTCCCAGGTAGTCAGTCCTGCAGGGGGCTGCCAGCATCTCTCCTGAGGGAGAGATGTGTGTCCTTGAATGCAGGGGAAAGGTCACAACACCATCCTCATGCAGAACATTCAAGGAGGATGTCTTTGGTTTCCTTCCACTCTCTGAATTCTTCTGCAGTCCTGAGCCTATCCCCAACATCAATTTTTGCCAGAAATATGGAGGTTCTGTTGTTATGGGTCTTCTTTGATGGTTGTTAGACTTGCCATATATACCCATTTAACTCTTGTTGGGAATATGGATCTTATCTTAAAGCAGAAGTGAGAAGTCCTGCTCTTTCTCCCTTCTGAACAGGAGACCAGAGTCCATTTCTCTTTATGTGATAGCTCCCTGTAAACAAGACCTGAGCTGTGGTCAAAACCCAAGATCTGAATTTCTCTGCTATTTATGAATGTATGAATTTTGCAAATGGTTCCCTGACTTATAAAAATAAGATATGAATATACAAGTACTTGTCTACCACCCCAGTGATATTCACAGTCAATAAATAATCTTTTATAAGGTATAGTTGGTCAAACCAGAAGTCCATGGGAGAACAACCTCCAAAATAAAATCTATTAGAGTAAACAGAGCATTCAGTGAGGAGGTTGCCACAGACTCAAGAGCTTTCATTTCAGACCCTCAGGATTTTCAAAAAAGAAGTCCTGTTTCATATGTTCCATGTTTCATAATTGCATCTGTTTCCATACAAAGAATACTTTTTAATGTAAATGAAGAAAGAGTTTTTGAAAATATTAACTATGCATATTTACCTTATTAACGATTGCTTAGTTGTGGAAGAAATTGTTGAATTGTCATTACAATTACCATCTGATTTCTCTTCATAATTTTTGCTAGGACAAATGCAGCAAGAACATGATGTGGTTTTTCTCCTTAGGAGCTGGTGTTACACAGCCTGTAGGATACCATGAAGTACACCCGCTGTGCTGCAGCACACTTTAAGAAATCATAGCCATACTAGTGTAGGGTATGGGAAAGCATTTGACATTACATGTTGTGCTCTAATAGCAATCCCAAACTATCCACCAAGATAAGATATTCACCTACTATTGCTGAGCTATAAGAGGAGTATTTTTCCGATGTTCCATTAGGTAAGGTCTGCTGAGTGTCAGGCTAGTTTCCTAAAAATAGGGCAGTATTCCCTTCAAGACCGTGTTTTTTAGTCTGATCTATGTAAACTGTCTCAGAAACTCACCACTTTAAGGATAAGGTCTGTCTTTTGCTGATCAAAAGCTATGACAGTTTTTCTGGGACATTGGGAGTCACTACAGCTAGTGCTGTGAATTCACATCAATCTCTTATAGTCATCCATGAACACAGGTATTAATTTTTTCCTTTATTTTGAAGAAAGCCTAAGCATTGTGGCCACCATATCATCTCCTTCAACATGAGATTAAAGAATTCTATTATCACTGACATCAACCTGACATGCATCAAGGTCCCTTTTTATTGGATTAAGGTTGATATAGTCCATAGACATTTATATACTTTCTTATCTACAGAGACTGCTGAGATTAATTTGTCATTAGTAAGGTTATCAAGGCACAAAGGGCAAACAGACATATTGGAAACACAGTCCTTAATGCGAAGTGCTTCACATTATAGCGTGTGTCACCATGGCAAATGATAACAGAAGTAAACACTCACAGGAATGGATGTAAGGAGAACAAACAAATGCTTTATCAGCCAGAGGTTTTTTTCCCTGAAAAATAGCTGTGGTCACTGCTTTTCTTGTTGCTAACTAAGTGATAAATTGATTTTCAGTGGCTTTTGGTGTACATACATAGTCTGATGTTTGGTGCTATTGGTCTTGTGTACAGTGTCCCAACTGGGGCTGGGACTCTGACGCAGGCAAGTCAGGATATCCAGACATGGTTCAGCTCTTGAAAGGTCATCTCCTGTCTGTCCTGTGACATTATGTGTGGAAAGACAACCATGCCATCCTGTAGTCTCTCTGAATGTGATGAGGGCAGCAGAAAGATCCTCAAACGTTGCATAACAAGAAAAAGCTGACTTCAAGTGCTTAAGACAGACTAGCAGAAGTCACGCAGGTTTTTTTAAGACTTAGAGCACTTCTTCCTGGAAAAGCAGACATTGTTCAAGAACCCTAATAAAGTCTTGCTTTCACAGAATCATCAAGCTTGGAAGAGAACTTCAAGATCAGCCACTCCAGCCATCCAGCCAGCACTCCACTGTAACCCCTAAACCACATGACCACATCACCCAGCACCAGATCCAGATGCCTCCTGAACACCTTTAAGGATGATGACTCTACCACCTCCCTGGGCAGCCTATTCCAGTGCCTGACTATGCTAACAGTGAAATGAGTTTTTCTAATATCTAATCTGAACCACCCCTGCCTCAGTTTAAGGCCATTTCCTCTTGTTCTCTCACTGCAGGCACAGCAGAAGAGACCAGTCCCCAGTTCACCACAACCTCCTTAGAGGTCACTGTAGAGAGCAGTGAGGTCCCTCCTGAGCCTCCTCTTCTCTAGACTAAACAAACCCAGCTCCCTGAGCTGTTCCTCATAAGACACATTTTCTAGGCTGCTCACGAGCCTTGTTTCCCTTCTCTGGACACACTCCAGCCCTTCGATGTCCTTTTTGAACTGAGGGGCCCAAAACTGAATGCAGTACTCATGGTGCAACCTCACCAGCGCCAAGTACAGGGGCACAATCACTTCCCTAGTCCTGCTGGCTAGACTTTTCTTGGAGGGCAAGATACCATTGGCCTTCTTGGCCACCTGGGCACACTGCTGGCTCACATTCATCTGGCTGTCAACAGCAGCCCCAAGTCTCTTTCTGCCAAACAGCTCTCAAGCCACTTCTCCCCAGCCTCTAGTGCTGCAGGGGGTTGCTGCAGCCCAAGTGCAGGATATGGAGCTTTGCCTTGTTGAAGCTCATGCTGTTGTCCTTACCCAATGATCAAGTCAGTCCAGGCCTCTCTGTAAAGCCTTTCTGCCCTTGAGCAGATCAACACTCCCACCCAACTTGGTGTCAACTGTAAATTTACTGAAGGTGCACTCAATCCCCTCCTTGCTGTGGTGACATAAGGATTTGTACAGAGAGCTAGATCTATCATCACCACACTGGGTATAATTGGAAAAATATTTTTTCCTGTATGCAGGCCCTTCTTCAGATCTAAAACACAAGCCACGTAGAGCATATAAATCATCTGCATTTGTCTGGTCATGCTGAAGGGTAATGTGAGCCTTACCGATTAGAGCTGTGAGCTCAGAGTTGGTTTTAACTAATAAAAATTTTACCTTGAAGAAAATATTCTTCTTTCCTGAGATAAGTAGGAGGGCTGTGTATATGCAGCTACTGTTTGAGATTGGAAGATTAAATTTTTGTGTTCATTAAGAGAGATGGGGAAAAAAGCAACTTTTGAACAGGCAATTTTTGTAAAGGCCATGGCATAGAACAGTATGCAGCAATTTGATTTGGAAGCATTTCACAAATGTGGGGAAAGATTCACTGTACCTTGTGGAGTGCCTTTTGTAGCAGACTTTTTTGATAAATTTGTTATGTGATACAACATGATTCCCGTGCTTTGAGAAGGCCATCTGTCCTAGGGAAATGTGGAAGTTTGATCCCATCTCATTTCTTGTATGGGAGATGAAGACCAGTCCAAGGAGCTGTTTCTGATCACCCTTATGCCTCATACAAATCCTCATCTCTTGGGTTTGCTAGCTGAACATCAGCATAATCAATAAATTTCTTGCCAGGTTTGTTATCCCTTCGGGAACTGTCCTTCCTCTAGCTGGAGGCTTGTGCCCTTGTTCGAGCACATCTGGGTTACAGCAACTGGATAATAACCAGGAATATTCAGTCTCACGATTATTTCTGGGTGCCAGCCAAAACTTCAAAAGATACAGGTATTTGGCCAGATTCTCACTTGCATTCATGTCCCTTTATTCTGCTGTTATTTCACTTTATACTGTTGGGTGATGCAAATGGAAATCAGGCCCTTGGCCATTATAAATCTACAGAATTCATCAAAACGTGGAGAATGGTAACCGGAGGCTTGGCAATTAGAGTTGTGAGTCTGTAATCTGTTTCTTTGTTCATACATCACAGTCCATGATTCTTCAGATCCTGTCAAAACAACACCTCAGCCAAACATTTCACTTGACACAAGTTTGTGTTTGTGATCCAAAATCCATAAGGAAGCTGCTGAATTTCAATGTGACTCTTCTGCAGATACTCTTTAATCTCAGTTCTATTCTTTCTACTTCCAAAATATCTAAACTTGGAGCACATCCACAGAAGGGGAGGCATTTATATGTATTGCACCTAACTCCCCACTCCTCTCTCCCAAATCTCTGAATACACAGGTGTGACAACACCTGGCATCATGATTTAAAATTCTCTCTTTAATTATCCTAAGCTAACATTCCTCTCCCTTACTCTGCTGCCCATGCTGCTTTTGATGCAGCACAGAACATATTTGGCATTCTGGGCTGCAAGTGCACACTGCTGGCTCATGATGAGCCTCTCATCCACCAGTACTCCAGAGTCCTTCTCAGCAGGGCTGCTCTCCATCTGTTCATCCTGCAGCCTGTATTGATAGTGGATGTTGCCTTGATCCAGGTGTCCTTAAATTAATCTCTTGCTATGGAAGACTTTCTTAAGTCTGCCAGCTCTGTTCTGCTCCCATGTCCCCGAGGGCAGTCTCCCAGGGGATCCCACTGACTACGTTCTTTAAGAGTTGCTATATTTGCTTTCCTAAAGTTCAGTGGCATAACTTCACCACTTACCTGACTCATACCCCTCAAGACTGCAAACTCCACCAATGCATGATCACTGCAGCCCTGCAGAGAAAGAAGGATTTGTCAATTTGCTCCCCCTGTTCAGGCGACCTGTAGTAGACACTGACCACTAGGATCTCTTTGTTGCCTTGGTCTCTGATTCTTTCCCACAGGCTTTTGACCTGCTCATGGCTGTTCTTCAGAGACAACTCAACACTCAATCTACCTCTTGATGTAGAGGGCAACCCTTCTGCCTTCCCTTCTTCTTCTGTCTTCTGAACAGCTTTCAACAGTCATCAACAACCACACTCAAATCATGGTCATGGTTCTTGAATATCTCCAGTGAGGGAAACTCTACAACCTCTCTGGACAATCTGTTCCAGTGTGTGGTCACTCGCATAGTAAAGTTCTTCCTCATGTTCATGTGGAACTTCCTGTACATCAATTTATGCCCTTAGGCTCTTGTCCTATTTCTTGGCATGCCCAAACAGCGCCTGACTCCATCCTCTTGACACCTTCCCTTCAGAAACTTATTTACATTGATAAGGTCCCCTCTCAGTCATCTCTTCTTGAGGCTGAACAGGCCCAGCTCTCTCAGCCTTTCCTCATAAGAGAGATGCTCCTGTCCCTTAATAATCTTTGTAGCCTTCCACTGGGCCCACTCCAGGAGCTCCATGTCTCTCTTGTACTGAGGAGCCCAGAACTGCACTCAGCACTCCAGATGTGCCTCAGCAGGGCTGAGGTGAGGGGCAGGATCACCTCTCGACCTGCTGGCAGGGCTTTTCTTAGTACAACCCAGCATGCCATTGGCCTTCTTGGCCACCAGGGCACACTGCTGGCTCATGGAGAGCATGTTGCTCATCAGGACCCCTGAGTCCTTCTCTGCAAAGCTGCTTTCCAGCACAATTTAAACGAAAACTGTCTTGGCCTGTTAACCACATAGCAGGAAAACAGTGACATGTCTTAGCATTGTATTTCAGTCCAGCATCACCTTGATTTTGTGCTTGTTCATATTTTACATACTATTAAGTTATGCTCAAAAATAAAAGCAATATTCTTTCCCATCTTTAGCACCTCACTAAGGTCTGCAAAGGAGACTGTTGCTTGCTTTTATATTGACATTTGTGCCCAAACACTATTCAGGGAAGCTGGCAGGCTGTTCCAGATGTTTTCATATGGTCCCTGACAGAGCCATGTGTAGTGTGCTGGTGCCTGCAATGCTCTGACAGCTCACCTTGCCACTCTCTTTACCACAGAAATGACCATAGGACTATCAAGGAAAACCAATATAAGGATCAGCTAGGACAATTTTATATTTATTGAAACCTTCTTACAATGAGGAGTACAGACCTTGTCCTTCTCTATATCTTGGAAAGAGGCAGGTGATCTTCTAAAGGAGGGAGATTTTGGCCCTTCGGGTTTGAGACCACAAGTACCCAGGTAAGCAGTGATCTGCAGGTCCCTCTGTGATGTGCCCCATGCTACAGTGTTTGGATCACCTGGGGTCTACTGGTGATGCTTTTCCTTCTGCAGCTGGCACTTCTGGAATCATAAACTGTGGATTCTTCCCTTTCCAAATGGGAGGACTGCACAGTGGTGATCGTGACCTTTACACTGTGCTTTCTGGTGCTGAAATCTCCTAACTCCTTTTAGGCCCCTGTCCTCACCAGCTGAGAGCAATTTCAGTTTGTGCCCATTTCTGCTCTGAGTGTGACATTCTTGGGTAGGTCAAAGCGCAAGATGGTGTGGGATTATACAATCTTCTTTATCTCCCTAACCACATGTATCCTACCATGCAGATCTCCCCACATCAGTGGGAGTTTAGGCTTTGGAAGGTTTCATACGTGGTGCTGGGAAATATGTCTGATTACAAGCCAAACTGCTACAGCTCCTGAAGGCAGGCTTTTGTGCTTCTAGGAGGCAGGAACACATTACAGACAGGAGAGAGCAGCGGAAGAAATTCACATTCACAGCATTCACAGTGGATGTGAATGGAGCCTTTACTGGGATTTGGGTAGGAACTCTGAGCCCAAGCTTAGCAAAGTTCAACAGCATTAGGACCCCGAATGAAATCCCACTGGAATAAATGGTAATCTTTGCTGCATTTCGGGGTGGGGGCTGAGGGTTGGGTAGAGGGGGAGGGAGGTTACGCGTTTGGATCACCCCTCTATATTACCACTTATCCAGGAGCAACCTTCCCATCCTCACAGAAGGAAGCTTTCCTTTTTGCAGCTCCTCTTTGTTGCCATATGCAAACAAATTGGATTTATGGCTCTCTCTAAAGGCCACAGCGAAGCCAAGTCATTTGAAAGGGAAAAGCAGAATAACTTGCACAAAGAAATGTTTTTAATTTAAAAAAGGTTTTGAAGTATTGCATAAAGAATCATTAATTGTTGCCCTAGCAATTATGTGATATTATATCCATATGGAGGTTATTTGCTGTCATTTCAAGTCTTTGGTAGGCTATTTGCTCTGGCCTCTTTCCTTTTGTTTCCCCCTCTTTTTTTTTTTTTTCAGAAGGACTAAATTAAACTACCTCAAGAAGAGGAATTTTTTTATTTCCTGTTAATTTTCTTCTTCCTTTTTTCTCTCCTTTTTTTTTTTTCTTCTTCTTAGGACAGAGAATTCTAATGATTATGTTTGACCCCATACATTCTCCCACCTGCTCCCTTACAATGCTCCTGCCAAAAAAACTGTTTTGTAACTGAAAGTAGTAACTCATCATGAATTAAGTCAGAGCAAAATTTGTGGTGTCTCTGCCTCCCCTGATTTGTACTGTATTTTTCTAAGTATAGCGCTGTTTCTGCCAGAGGACACAGCAGAAGCTGACACTTCCCTAGGGAGACCAGGGTACTCCAGACTGCAGCTGCAAGGTAGTGCAGAATAGTGAGACATGGCAAAACCTTATTGATTCTTCCTCTCTTTCCAGAAGATGACACAAATGGATGTCACATCTATAGTTCCTGTTTGCCCCGGGAGCAAAATTCCCCAGGTAATTTACAAACTCTTACACTCTACTTTGTATGTTCGGGGCTAACTGCATGGGAGTTTTAACCCTGAAAGACAAAAAAAAAGGAAGCAACTTTCAAAGGTGGGAATCCCAAGGGGAGTATCACCTGATGGAAGAAATAGATGTGTTTGTTAGACTGACCTTTAAACTTTGAAGTATCCTCTAAACAATTCACATTTATTTTTGCCCTACTGGTGTATTCACATAGCTGTAACGGGACACAGGATACTTGAAAAAAAGTGTTCAGTTACATTTAAACACTTTTAAAATTGAAAATTGACTGAATGCCCCTGAAGCATTTTAGAAATCAGCCAGCTGAATGCTTTTATAATTCTTCCTCCACCTGGCTCAATGCAAGTGGTACACCTTTAATTTTTCACTGGGAACTTCTAATCCCTGTAAGACATATATACCTGCACAGAATAGTCAAGGGGCATAAACTGAGGTCTCCAGCTACTTCTTTGGGTTTGTGCCTGTCTATGGGGCTCAATAACTCCCCAAGGCTTCTGTGTAGCCTGAGAGTGAAGACACCAAATATGTTCCTGGCAGTGCCCCTTCAGTGGTAGCAACCTTGTGAGACCATTTCCCCTTTTGATCTGTCACAGGGCAAGTACTCCACAGAAGAAGGAAGATTTTTTTTATTATTAATAAAGTATTTATTATATAAAGTAAAACTGAGTTTTATGTAATTCAAAACTTCCTACCCTTCTGCACCAAAGCTCTCTGGGTTCTAATTTAATGGGAAATTTGTCATAACCTCCATTCATGGGCTAGGTTAAAAATTTACCTCAAGTGCAAAGTTGATTCCTGTTCCCAACAACCTTTTTTTCATCAAAGAGTTGAGCCATCATCAAGGTGAAGGTGAGTGTAAGGCACTCATCACAGAAGACCATCACCAGAACCTAAACCAGAGTGTTTTCAGCACTGGTCAGTAGTGCAAATCATTCTGAGTACCACAGACACATCTGCTCCAAGCTGTCTGAAACATGGTGCTTATCTGAAAGAAGATGGGAAGGAATACTTACACTTCTTATGGATTTGTAAAAGAGTTCCAAATGAACTAAGATTGGTTTGATAGCAGGATTTATGGGAAAAAATAAGCAAGGAATATTAAACATCTTGGGTTTTTTTAACACAGCTCTCCTGTATTGTATACAATACAGTATTGTACACTGCCAAGCAAGCTGCATAAATTAGGTCTGAACAAAACCATAGTACGTCTTTAGATAAAAATCTGTGCTCAGAAAATGATTGGCAACAGCTTGCTGTCAGTGTGCACTCAGTGAGGCTCCACACTTTTGTCTGTTGTGGATATGGGACTATTCAGCATTTTCATAGACTATTGTACTCTCTTTGGAAGTCATCTACTGAATTTGTAATTAATTAGTAATAACATCCACACTGTTGCACAGACAGCTGTTACCCAGCAAACAGCTGCATTGCTGGCTGGGAGGCAGTTCTGCTGTGTGGAAGGGTCTGTCCCTGGATGTGCTGGCAGGAGCTCAGAGGAGTCCCTGAGGTGCAAACTCTCTCTGGGAGAGTGTGGCAGTAACAAACTTCTTGCAAACGGGTTACAAACTCGCTGATCCTGGAACATTTGCAATCCTGCTCTCACTTACTGCTCCCATTTTATTTTTCTCTTCCAAAGATGCTTTATGCTGTTGGCAGGAATGACAGCGAATGCCCAGCACTCCAAGGCCTCTCAAATTTGCAGCCTGGAAACTTCTCCTCTTCCAAAGACACACTCCTTTGGCCCTTTACTCCCATCATATATTACTCTCTTCCCTCAGAAAATCAGTTTCCTTCCGCTTTGTCACTCTTGTCTTATATTAGATAGTTATTTTGGCTTGGGCTTCTTCTTTCTTTTTTTTTTTTTAACCTTTTTCTATTATGCATTGTTTTTTATTCAGACCTCTGAGATAGCTGATAAAAATCTTCTCCCTATGGGCTCTTCATGCTGGCATAAGTCAGTAAAATCCAGGGAGTACCAGCCTGACTTATAAGAGGTGCAGTTTTGTTCTAAATTTCTTCTTATTTGGTAGAATAATTTTCAGGGGCAATGCCAAACTCCTGGGAGGATTTAGGCATTGCAATTCAATAGCATTTAATTTTAGGTACCCCATTACATTTAAGGTGACTAATATACAGTAAATGCAATTTCAGGGATTTCTACATATTCATGGGAAAATTTCTGAGACCAAAATTAAGAGTACAGAAGCCTAACTGATTTTGGAAGGATACTGTTGGAATAGCTAACATGGAACATATTCACCTGATTGACATAATTCAACCTCATTTGTTCTCCACTGCCTTCTCAGTCCAGTGCTGGGGCCTCTCACTTAAAGACAATATAATATGAGCAGCCAAGTCCTGCCATAAGCCATCAGCTCAAATTAAGTGCCATAATCCCTTCTTCCAAGGAGCAAATCATCGATATCCCTTCATAGTTGGAAGTGGACTACCTGACTTACTAAGGTAATTTCCATTTCTGTAAGCATGCAGACAGCTGGGAAGAGGAAGAGATTTCTTAAATTATTATTAGATGTAGAAATGTCTCTTTCCTCCTTTTGTCCAATCTCCTTGTTTTAGGAAACTTTCTCCTATCTTTCTGAAATAATCCCTAAATATGAGGTTACAGACGCTCAAATAATTCTGGTAAAGTTTTTACAACCTTGTGAGAAATGAGTAGCTATTTTGGGAAACAGAAAGTGAGGTTTTGTGATTTTGTACTTTTCCTAATAATTTTTTTTTCCTGAATAGTTACCAGGAAGGGACCAAAGGCCCTGTTCATGCACAAACCTTATAGTATTATACCAAGTATGTCACTGGAGCAGGGACTAAACTGTTCCCACAGCACCTGGTAAATGAGCCAAATGTAACACTACAGTACAGCTTATTTACTCCCAGCTGAATATTTATTTAGCCCCCAGCAGATGACCATTCAATGGAATGGCCTGGGCAGAGGAAAGTCCTACATCAAGTTCCTGCAGCCATTCACATCGTGGCATGTAAATGTTTTAAATTTTTTTCCTTTTCTTTTTTTTTTGGTCAAGGCATGTTTTTTTTTGCTTCCCTGACTTCCATATTCTGGATGAAGGCTGGCACTGTTGAGTAGGGAGCTTGAATGCACAGATTTGATTTGGCTCCTCTCTGAGGCTGGTGAAAGAATTATTCTTCTTCTGATGTTATTTGGACTTATATGTGAGATCATTGCCAAGGAGGTTGTAGGTGTCAAAAAAGCACAACCTCACACATGTCCAATACATTAGCAAGCACTGAGAGGTACAGACCTCAACAAGGCTATGCTGGGGTGCCTTAAATATCAGTGACCTCCAGGGTCAGACAGCCACCTGTGAGTCTTTCATGTGTGATCTATGCTCTATATTAAATAAATAGATAAAAAACAACATGAGAACCTTTATGAAAGATTTTTTTATAATTGAAAGAAGTTTTTCTAATAACTAAGAAGGCAGGAAATTACTTGAGATAGATCTTCCTTCTTCTGTGCCTGACTCCTTCTGGGGTTCAAATCCCTCATAACATCTCAGGAGTTCACCCGTACCAGAAGCAGCTGCAGTTTAATTGTGCAAATTCTGCACTCTCTCTGGCTGGTAAGTGGTTTTGGTTAAGTGCTTTGGGAAAACGAAAGAGAAAATTCACCATTTTAACTACTGTTATTAAAAGGCAATACGGGGAAATACAGTACAATAGTTTAACTCATGAAAATAGGAGGAAATATATCAAATTTCATATTTAATTACTTTCTGTACTGAGTATGGATGGTACACTCCAACAGTTTTTTAAATGTTCAATGTAGAGAGTATTAATGGGCAAGTATGAGCAGGCTGTGCCTTGATTAAAACACTTAGGAATGCAGTAGATGGCAATGAAAGCCTAATTCACAAATTCTATGGTTTCACAGCTTGCCTTGCAAATAACTCTTAAACAAAGTAAGAGGCACTCAAAACGCTTGACCAGAAAAGGCTTTTGTATCTGGGAAAGACAGTTCTACAACATTGCTGGTGATAATGTACTGCAAGGAAGACTGAAAAATGTACTTAGAGTATAAAATATAAATATTCTTAAAAGCAGAGTTATCATATCTTCAGTATTTTCAGTGATACAAAAGTGTGTGTTATCTGCCTGCAAGCTCTGTAAGACATGCACGTGTTGGGGGTTGTACAACAGGAGTTCTTTGTGGAGATTCAAACAATTTTAACCACACATAGGCAGGGATTTGGAGGGGTAGATGTTTAGGTAGGATTAGTAGAGCTCCCTCAACTGTTTTAAAAACATATCCCTATAATTCTTTTAAAGGAGCTGTCTGAAAGATGTTGAAATGCTGAAAGATCCCCTTAAAGTGTAGCACTTTGATGTATTGACCAATGAACAACTGCTATCAGTGAGCTCATGTGCAATGACTATTCCAATGATAAGTTTGGTGGAAGAGTCCTGAAACAGACAGATGAAGACTGAGGGGATTGGTCACTGTTTAGAAGTTATGGAAGACAAGAAAGGAAAGAAGTTGGACATTTTATGTTCTTGGTGCCCTTTCTATGGACACAAGGGTCCTATATTTTATTTGAATCCACATAAAATGTATTGTCAATTCCACTGTTTTTATCATAAATATGAAAACTTTCAAATTGTTGTATTTATTTCTATACTTACCATTTTAGTAAAACTTATTTACAATCTACAACTAGAAATATACCTACAAATTCATAAGCCCTGTAAGTTTTCTCTTTTATAGTGCACTAGTGACTCACAGAATTTGCTAATTTTGTAACCTTATGTCTTTTAGATATTTTTCTCTGTACTTCCTGATCTTGCTTCCATTTCTGTACGCATTTCAAGACTCACCTTGTCACAGGAAGGAGGCTCCATCTCTAACCATTAACAGAATGGGACAACACTGTATTCCTGAGTAGATCCAAAGTTCCCTGAGGAAAAGGCTGATATACCCATTTTGGGTTGTTTCAGCCAGTTAATTGCCATGGTGTTGTTCTTCCACTGTGTGTGCCACCCAAAGTTTTCTGAGCTGTGTGCGGCCCGGAATGCTGTGGGTGTCTGCACTTAGCAGGTGCTGTTGGATCATTTGAAACCAAATTATTAACAAGCCTGTGGCAAGATCCCACAGTTAGACCCTGTCAGCACCTGAAAAGATTATTGAGGTTTGTGCCTGCCTTTGGTGGTTTGTAAAGGGTTCTAGGATAATACCAGATAGCAGCAGCATTTGTTCCGGTACCTTGAAACCAGCTTTTCAAAAGGGGAAGTGGCACTAGGTACTTAACTGCTTGATAAAAAAACAGGCAATTGAAATGTTTTCGCAAGAACTGAAAGGAGAGATCAGAAAGGGGACACCAACAGGCTGACAGTTTCCTAATAAACCCTTGTATATTATATGTATATTTATATATGGCAAAAAAAAAAAAGCTACAAGATAGTAGCTTACTGGATATGCCATAATGAGGGCTCAGAAGGAGGGGCTGCATTTATAAGAGAAACTGGAATTAGACAAGATAGTTAAATGGAAGCAAGAGATTGTTAATCTTTTCCCATTATTGTCATTAATCCCCCAAGTGAAGGACATAAACACAAATCATACCAAATTGGAGGGAGGATTGCAAACCATTATGGGACCAATTTGGCTAAATCATGACCACTTTGTTGACCTCAATTATGAAGCAGAAACATACAAAACCTGGAAACTCTGTCAGGCAAAAAGTAGAAAATAAAAAAATAAAAGGGAAGGGAGGTACAAAACCAGAAAGGCAAAAAACTGAGATATAACTAGCAAGGGACATAAGGAATCCTTGTCTGTCCATTGGGAGCAGAACAAAGAACAAGCAAAGGGTAATTCTGTTACCTTACAGAGGGAGGTATAGATATGGTGACCACTGAGATGTCAGCTGAAAGGGAGAACAACAAATAGTAGTAAATATTGGATCCTACAGCAAAGCAGGGAGAGGAGAGAAAATTCTAGGCCTGAACACAATTTGAAATGGTATCACAGTCATTAAGAAAACCCAGAAAATATCCTGGGGTTTTTGGATGTGCTGATGGCTCACAATTGTCTTTCATTTCAAATGAAACTTGTTTAGTAAGCTGGAGAGTCCCCATTCTGCAACCAGTCTTTACTGTGTTGGTGATTGCCAGTGACCAATGAGTGAGCTGGTGAAGGAGCTAATGTTAGGACTTTTTACTCTAAATATTTTGTTCTTTATTGTTCTCCATATCTTTTCATGAACATAAAAATATAATTTAGAACATGAATACAGAAAGATCACAGTTATGTTGGCCAAATTATCCTACTTTTATTCCCTCTCTTACAGAGCTTCCTGGCTGGTTCACTCTCATTTGGGAGCCTGCAAACATGGCAGATGCAAGACTGAAATACTGCATCAGTCAGCAAACCTGGCCCTTTGCTCCAACATCTTCCATATTTCTTCAAGGATGCAGTCTGAGGACCTCTGCAACCTTGTCCGGCCTTTCTGTCTCTTAGACAGAAAACACAAACAAGGGAAATTTCTGACCTTGTTTTTAGGCTTTCCAGGTGTACTCTTTTATGAAAAGGCCATCTTTTCAGTGAATCCAGAGCTAATTATTTCTCAAGTAAATGAAGTGTAATTCTGGCTTTATTGAAAGACAAGGCAATTTTTGTCTAGACAGCTATGGAATCAGGATAAAATGGTTCCTTCTCTTCTGTAATTGAAATGCCCTTTTAATTATTATTTCTACAGAGGTAAAAAACTTTTTTATTAAATTTGGTGAGATTATTCATTTTACATTACTCTACTATAGCCCAGGGATTTCAGTCAGAATGTGGAAGAGAGCTTCTGTCCCGAAGGTTTTTCAGTCAAAAATAACAGAAACACACAAGGGGAAAATAAAGGTGTGCAAGGAAAGAAAAGTCATTCACAAGAGAAAGAAACAGAGCAGAGATGGGTGAACATCTAGGTGTCTGTATACCTATAACTAATAATAATTATTATAGTCATTAATTTTTAATTAATTCTTTAATTGCATTTAACATTACTAATATTCTTACCTCATTTTGCCTAATTGACTGCTAGAATGAGATTTATTGTATTTGCCTATTTAATTCCAGAAATCCTAATTCACACATTCGGTTTAATCAGTCCCCCCTTTCCATTTCTATTTCATATTCTATTACTCCTTTTTGTTTAATGTCTTTTGTCCCTTACCTACTGCCTAAGGGGATTTTTCACAACTAGCTATGAAGTACTTCCATTATCCCAACTTCCCTCTTACCATCAAGGCACCCTTAACCCAGCACAACTTGCAGTAAAATAAAATAGGGAAAGTATTTACAAATTGAAATAGAAAACACATTGCTGCAAGTGTCTTAAGAGGAGTTAAAGTAAATGAAGAGAAATCTATGTACCCTATACGCCTTAACACTTAAGAGCACCTTAGTAGTCTCTTTGCAGGTGAAATGCTATCAAGATATTATTTTGCTTTCTAGTTATGGAGCTACTTCTTAACTAACTCCTTCATCTTTGCTTTCTTGGAGGATGATGCCACCTTGGATCCCATGTTTTCATGTTTGGGGATCTCTTCAAATTCAGTTTCTTTCCTCCTTATTCATCACTTCTTTATTACCAATTCAGTCAGTATGCCCAGTACTGTGTTGATTTGTTGCGAGATCAACCTCTTTGTTAGGTGGGGCAATTTGAAAATCACAAAGTAGTGTTTTTTTCAGACAGAGCAAACTGTAGATTGCATATAAAAGCAGAACTTGCTAATCATGCTCTGTGAAATGATATAACTGTGATGACAGCACGCAGAACTTTACTTTTTTCAGACCAGCCTCCACGTCAAGAAGACCAATTTTAATCAATGATAATTTTGTTGTAATTGTGCTTTAGCCCTGTCTGTGACAGATTTGCCCTCTGTCTTATTTCTTGAACTAATACTTTTGATGGCAGGACCTCCTCAAAGAGTCTGTCCCCTTTCCTCTTCTATACATTGTTCCATAAACAAGGGCTCATGGACCCGAGACACGTGGTTTCCTCTGTGCCTGACCTGGCTTTACAGGCTGCCTACGGGATCACATCTCTTTGGAAGTCCCTTAGGCAGATGGGAAAATACATCACAGATGAAATGACATGTAATGGAGCTGTGTAGCTAAAAGCCCTCTTTTGACAAGATCCACAGACATTAATATATGTCATAAGGAGTTTTTCAAAATTATTTTCACAAGCATTGTAAGCACAGAGAAGATGCAGGTAGCCAACTGTAATCTCCATAATTCACCCCAGTGCTCACTGTCATTGCTCCACAGTCTGTCGAATAATGTTTAATGTCCGTGGCTTTTTCAGACTTTATCAAGCAGATATAACCCAAATCTCCCATCTGTCAGTGGAGTGTATTGTTAAACAATTAATTAAAAAATAATCGTATTCCTGGGCAAAGGAGCCAGTCTTTTCTTTGGACAGGCACACCTCCAAGAGAGGGGACGGGACTTGTTTCTCTCCAGGCCTGCCTTCAGCTCAGGGTTTAGCACACCTTTACTGGGAGACAGAAGCCGTGAATTCTGAAACCCAAAATAACTTGCTGAGGTGTCATCGTGCCTCAGTGAGACTGCTGCCTACAAAGGTCAGCAAAATCTGTCTTTGTGGCAGAAAGGGTCGTTTGTGGCTGTGAGGTTTTGTGCTGAATACGAGTTGTGGGCAGAGTGGGTGCTTCATACAAAGTTTATTAGAGAAATTCTCTTGTTGAGTCACGAGGTGCAGAAAGGACCTCCTTGTTTTCTGAACTCTGCAGAGAGGAGCCCAGGTATGGCTGGGTCAAACCTTAGTCCCAGATTTTGTCAATGGTTTATGTCTGGAGGCTTATACAGATGTAACCGGACTTTTATACAGTTTTGACCTGCAGGATTAAGGATGGCAAACGTAATATATTTATATGAATATATTAAATTACTTATTTTAATTGACTACAATAATTATAAAGAATAGGAAAAAAGAGCTGAATCAGAATTATTTGCTAAACAGTATGTATAGCTATAGCTGCTAGTATAATGCACTGTTTTTGAACTGATATTGGAGCAATTATATTAAAGCTATCAAAACTTTAGTAAAGCTCTATTTAACAATTTAATAAAGCTCTATTAATTAGAGCTTGATATTACTCACCCATATCAACGACTGCTGCTCAACTTTGAGGAGTAACTCAAGGGGTGTTCCCATTCCAAAGAAGGATCTTCACACACCTCAGGGTGGTATGCTAGAAGTTTTCCCTGTGCAAAAGCAGGACTGGCTTCTTAGAGTATTAAGTGATTGTCAGTCATATGCATTTTTTAGATTATGTGTTATCGCATTTAATCGGCAAAATATGCTTTGTGCTGAAAGAGGCGTAAGCAACACTGAAGTTTCTGCTGCTCAACACTTCTGACTCTCAGCTCCATATCAGGGCCCACGCATCCTTGCTGCTCCCAGCCTCGGTTGGGGAACTTGTCTTGCACGTCCTCATGGTGGGGTCTGATAGTCTCCTTAAACTGATGTCAGCATTTTTGAACATTAAGAACAGCAGACCCTTCTTGCTCGATCTTATCATTGATCAGCAGACCCTCTTTGCTCAAGCTATCACTGATAAACTTTTAAAACAAATTTCAAGCTGCTGTATCCCCCACCAAGGCACAGTGTTCTGTTTCAATCACCTAAATGGTGGCAAAATTTTAGATGCTTCTTGGTTTTTTCTGAATTACCTAGAGCATAAGTGAGGCCTTTGTGCACTATGCTCCTGGGTGCTAGAACCCAAATCCTCTTTACAACACACTTCATGTTCTCGGGGAGGTAGATTTTCCTTCGGCTGTGATAATATCCCAAGGTACTCTGTGACAGTTCAGCATGCTGCAGCCAGCTGGTCTGTGTGTTCATTATTTACTTGCCTGCTCAATTTTCCAGGCAAAAAATATTTCAATAGGGTAGGAGCAGGGAATTTAATGTGTTCGGTTCAAAGTATCGAGAGGAAAGTACTTTAGCTATATAATAACTATAATTATGACTAGTGTTAAATTGTGTGTAATAAACTGGCTCTTGACTAACCTCTTCAGAAGTTAAAAAAATATATTCGAGCTATTGTATGTACATTAATTTCTATTACACTTTATTCTTCCATTATTTGGGTGTTGGCTAGTTGACAAAAGTACATTTTTCAGAAAGTGTACAGATTTTAACATTTCCTTATGTATTATGTAAGTAATGGCCAGTCTTCGCGAACGAAGGTCCGGGGAAGGTCTTTACACCTTCCAGCCTGCGCATTGGATTTTT
>JAWMRA010000078.1:138241797-138411817 GCA_035584735.1 Pseudotriccus pelzelni
CCCTGGCTGGGAATCGAACCCTTGGCCTCGGCGGTGAAGGTGCCGCATTCTGACCACTAGGCCACCAGGGGCTCCCTCCTTATGTATTACATGTATGAATTTAACCACACACATTACGTGCTTTTGAGATAGCTCTTTAAGGTAACAGCACAGCAGTAAGGGTCCAAATCACCTGGGCCAAATTAAAGTTAGCAACATAGTTTCAAACCCACAAAAGGTGCTCGGGGAGCTACACTTCATCAAGAGGGAAAGTGCACTGCAGAAGTTCTACCATCAGCCATTTGCAGTGATCCCAGTGATTTCTATTGCAAAGTAGAGAAAAGAAGGAGCAGAACGAGCAGTGACAATAAGCAGGAAGAGAGCCCCCAAATTGGAAGCATGCTTTTAAGCACATATATGCATTTTTTCTTGTATGTTACTGTTATTTATTAGCCCTGTAACCAGATGTGTCTTATCATGGTACATGACAAATGCTGACTTTTTTTTAAGACATAGCATTAAAAAAAATTACTCTAATTAGCAGTTGTTTCCTACAGATGCATCATAATAGGGAATCAGTAGTGGGAATTACTGAAGCCTTTCAAGGTCATCTGCTTCATGGAGAGAAACAGTATGGCAAGTTTTATTAGGCTGTCTGTTCCTAAGAGCATAAGCTAATCCTAGAAAACCAGAAATAAGAATAGAATTATTTACAATAAGATTTATTTACAGCAGAAAAGATCATTATTTGGAAACTGGCAAATATTACATATTTGTTTGTATGTGTTGCAAACTAGCAGGACAACAATTCCTGACTTTTAACTTTTCTTCAGCCTGGGTATGCATAAATAGCTAAAAAGTATCTTCTGCTTGATGGAGAAAACTATGTTTGAAATCACTAAAGATGTCCAAGTTTGCAAGATTGGTTTAAAATAGCTTTATTTTTTAACTGATTTTTTTTTTTTGTTCAATAGTGGAAGAATAAGCACCAGGAACAAAAGCAACAAAAAAGGTAACAGTGGCTTTTCCCAAAATTCTGCTTAAGTGTGGAGTTTTTACAGCTTTTTTCATGGAAAGAAGAAAATTCAGGAAAAAAGGAAAAGTGATCTTAGGTCATGATTAAAGGTTGTGTTCTTGGTGCTTCTCCAAGACTGCTTGGTTCTGGCTCAGATAGAGAGATTGATGCTCTCAAAGCTACAGTACAGAGTCGCGGTTCTGTGCTTGCACATTCATGATTTATAGTGTCTGTTGACTCTTGTGAAATTGCCTCTGGGAAATTAGCTGGGGATAAGAAAGAAACTCAAGTGACCACTGTTGCTTGCAACCCTTTTTTAAATGGGTTTTTATGGTGGGATTTTTTTTCAGGAAACCTTTTGAAAGGATGTATTTGGTTTGGGAACACTGAAGTGGAGTGCAATTATCACTGGCATGTTCCATAGCACAGTGCAGTTCACTGCTTCACTTTGTGTCAAGACTGGTTGATTGCACAGGTTTCCAGAAAAAAAATAAGTTCAAAAAACCCTGCAGTTAGACCTCAAATACAGGAAAAATATCTGTCAATGAATACTCAATATATCCCCCATGCCCCCTGTCAGATCTGAGAGAAAATAGGCAATCATTCAGAAAGTTTCGGTTTTCTAGTTTAGCTTTGAGTATGAATAAGAGATGAATAAGAGATTCCACACCTTTTATTTTAGTAATTATATCATTGACTACTGCATCTGCAGGAAGTCTTTATTAGTGTTAATAGGCTTTTCCAATGTGATTTCATGCTGATAGAAACAACCATCGCTAAGTTGTTTAGTTAAATATATAACTGAACACCAGTGTTAGCAACGTTATGTTATTTCTGCATCAGCATTCCTGCTGGGACAGTAACCCTCCCACGAGGAAATGTAGAGGTCAAACCCAGAAAGCATAAAATGTTCTACAGACAAGGGGTGGGGAAAAAGATAGCAATGCTCTACACAAGGAGTAGCTGAAAATAATACCTAAAACTTTAAATCTGAAAGCAGAGGCAGGCAGGGAGCTGTAGTGAGTCTGAGCCAAGATCTTATGAAGGAGCCCAGAGGATGTGAAGTCTGAGCAGGTTGTAGGGCAAAGAAATATGAAGGGCAGAGGAAATTCACATTTTTATATTTGGAGCTTTCTGAAGCTTAATTTGTGCATGTAGTCCAATTAGGATCTCAGCTGTAAATGGGGCATCTGAGACCCCCTGTGCACAAATGAATCCTGTAGTAATAAACCTCATTATTATGACCCACTAAATCTCTATTTGGGAAATGAGGACAAACGTATCCTTATGGCTCTTTTCAAATATTAACTAAAAATAGCTCTCAGCATAACTTTATTTCCTTATTAGTGATTTTATTCAAAATTGTCCCCTGCATATGATAAAATAAACATGAAGGAGAAAAAGGACAATTATGGAGTTTAAATTACCATTTGTAAAGTGCTATGCATATATTCTATTATGTGAATATTTTACTATAGTTATGGTTTTTTATTACACAATAAAATAATTTTTAAAACGTGTCCTCTGTGAAAGAGATACTCTCATGTGGTAACTTAGACATACTTGACTTTCCATTATAAATTGATAATTGTAGTTTAAAATTATAAGTGGTAACCCCTGAATTGATCTAACATAGTAAATTACTATTTTTACTTAATTATGATCCACTTATGGTTTTCTTCTTTGGATGATGAAACATTTTGGTCATTAACAACAGATTGCCTGAAAGAGTTCCCCTTTCTGTGAGGACTAGAGGGTTACTAGTGTAAGGTGAAGTCTCAGACCTATCTACCTTTTACTGAGGAATATCCTGTTTTATAGTTTGTGAACAACTTTCAGACACATAAATCCAGATTCATAAAGGGATTTGAACATAATAACCTTAACACTGCTACATCAGTGTTGCTTTGGCAATGGACTTCACAATCCCACGCCAAAGGCGTGAGTTCTCTGGAACAGTGGGGGTTTTTCCAGCTTTTGAGAGTGTTGCTCTCTTTTGGCTCACATGTCTTCGTACAATTTTCCCCATATTTGCATGTTTAAATTAAAAAAAACAGATCAAGCTCAGATCAAATATAATTGCTGGAAGACCTGGGTTCCTCTAGGGTAGCAGAGGGCAAAACCCAGCTACAATCATTAGCTCTTAATGTAAATTTTGGTGACACTCCCTGCCCCAGCTGAGCTACTGCTGGCAGTTAATGACAATTAGCCATTCCTTGGCAGCCTGAACACTTGCTGAACACTAATGACTGCTGTTTTTTACATTCTTATGCTGAAAGAACGGCTGCTGCCTTATGAGAATAGGAACACATCTCCGAGTTAAGGTGTGGAAAAACCTTGAGTAGGACTTCCTGACACCTCGTGTGCAAAGGTGAGTTCCTTGGTGGACAGGATGCAGAGCCTACAAAATGCAGGGGATTGGGAGTCTGATGAGTTTGTGTAGCCTCTTCACTAAGATGGCATCTCTGGGAATGTGCCACGGTGTAACTTTTAACACCATAAATCTCTCTAGGGAAGGTTTAAGGTCCTAGCTGTTGGGCAGGAATTCTGTGGGTTGCTTCTCACAGTTCAATTGTGCCTCAGCCCCACCGTGGGCAGGAAAGCACCTTGGATCTTGTGCAGATTGGCTAAGCTTAGATTATGGAAGAAATTGATGCTCAAGTATTAAGCATGCCATTTGCCTGAGCACATATTTTTTCCTGTTGCTTAAAGCTCCAACTTCACCAAATAAGTGTGGGCTCTGGTTACAATATGTTAACATGTTCTCAAACACATGCCAGGAAGCACTGCTATTGAAAGGAAACTGTCTTTGCCCTCCCATCATTTGTGGTCACTTATCCATCCCAGGAGAGGTTGCTAAGGGAATCACCAGCAGTTTTTCTTGCCAGAGATTCCAGGCATTGAAGTGATGATTCAGACCACATCTGCGTGATCACACTGCAGAGGGCCAAATCTGTATGGTAAGTGACAGCTTTCAGCACTGGAAGGGAGAATCGTACAGCAGGATGAGTGAGCCAATCCATGGGGATGTGCTCCATGCAGTGACTCAGGATTTTGCACTTTGGAAATATTGCACTACCCCCATATCCTACATTGCACTACAAGTGGCTTTGGAAGGATGAAAACATTTATGCTGTCTACACTAAAATGTTTTGTCATTTTAAGGATACCACTGACATTTTTTTCCCACAGTCAAAAATCCTATACCATTTGAGATCTATCTTGTGATCACTTCTGTGTGCTGCCAGCTGGTCTGATTATCAGGATATAACTGTATGCATACATTGGATTATTGAAGGAATGGTTCAGTGCTAGACCTGTTAGTGTGGGAGACTGTCAGTCATCTCAGAAATCGTACAGGACTTACCCAATGAGCATCAAGATTTGCGGGTACATATTAAAAATCTGTTTGTTGGTGTGATTTTCCTGGTTTGCTCGTTTATTTTTTAAGTAAGAAAAAAAAGAAAAAAGTAAAATAGGTTTTAAAAGTGATACCCTAATGACTGAGGTGTAGCAGACTTTCAGAAAAGCCGCTCTGAGATTTTGGAGTTATACAGAGTAGCTGGAGTTGCCAGGACTGCCCTGGTTGTTGAAAGTAATGGCATACAAGTAAGCCAGGTGTTCATTATTTGCATATAATTATTGGTATCTTCCATGAAATCTTGTATTTGACAATAATCTTCATGAGCTAAGAGTTTGAGACTAGTCCATGCATTCTCAGTGGTGTCTGGTAAAGCACTTAAATTATACAAACATGAAATTACAAATCCTGCAAGGGTAGGAATCCAGAATGCACAAGAGGGATTTATCAGCAAAGATTTATCTTTTTGCGTATCTTCCAGCAAAGAAAAATTGCAGATACTCTAGAAACACTTATGCTGAGTGGGACAAATGCTTTGTTTATCTCTCTTTCATCTGCATTATCTACTTCTCTCTGGTAAAACTGTCAAATTTGCTAAAGACTTCACTGATTCCTTTCCTTCCTCGTCCCCTTTTCATACTGCCCACCTGAGGGGAAGATTTATTTTCTCCTTAAAACAGCAAGTGTTGCCTTATACCTACTACATAAGCAGGAGATGAAGCCCTTTGTGCCTCATGTTTTTACAGAGTAGTGTAAGGATGGTTGATTTTACATTGACTACCAATAAAATATGAACATTTTCCAGTTTTTACAACTTCACATAATAGTCCCTCAGACAACACTTCTTTTTCTCCAGCAGGTTGTGAAAATGTAGTATCGTTATGAGTACCATTGTGATTTTTTTCTAGTCTACAGAAACACTGCTCTCCTGAGAAATGAGGTGACTTTCCCAAACTTCCAGCCTACATGGGATGACACAAGAGGTCCTAGTGTCATGCCCTACCTACTGGCGTGGGGCTGGTGCTATTATCTTCTTCATTCCTCTCTATTATTTTCCTTTCTCTAGGGAATAATTAGCTTTTCGCTGAGTGAGTCAACACCACGAAGAAGTAACAGCACTACCTGAAATCACAGCTCTGGTGACCCAAGTGTAATGAAAAGGTAGTAGCATTAACAGGATTGAGGGATTTTCAGCTTCAAGAAACAAGGTTTGGAGAAACTGGATGGAAACTTTGATTCTGAGACCCAAATCAGTCTTTGTAAAGACAATGATTCTTTTCATGTCATAAAAAGTCTGACTAAAGAGCTATGCAAGGACATTCTGAAGACTTCTGACAAATATCTACAAAATGTACTGCAAGTACTACAGAGCACATGAAACCATGACCTGTGCAAACTCTGTTAGAACTGCAGTCAGTCCTTGGAGAGTCTGTTTTTAACTTGAGGTGGGAGTGAGAAGAGCCATTGCTCTTCCTCAGTTTTTTTCAGCCATAATTTTCTTTTTTTTTTCTTTTTTTTCTTTTTTCCTCTTTTTGTTTACTTGGTTGGTTTTATTTGTTTGGTTATTTTGTGGTTTGTTTGTGTTTTTTTTTTCCTGGAATCTCACCATATCCACCATGTACAATACTTTTTTGGGGTATGGGGGAGCACTTGAATTAGAATAGTCTCCAAATTCTTGTTAACACTGTACACAGCTTACTGTATGTATAAAAAGAAGCTTTCTAAACTTTCCATTTCAGTTATGTGTTACCCTAGAAAGTAGAACTTCAGTTACTACAAATAACTGATCTTAGTCAAAATAATTACAATTCCAAACTCTAAGTATAACCATATCACTCTTTCTAGCAAGATTGTAATTTAGAATCTGTCAGAAGTGTTTGTCAGTAGACGAGGGAGAAAAAATTTTTGTGATTCACAGTATTCTACATCAAATATATCTCAAATTTTCATGTTAGGAGGCTGAAACAAAAATGTATTTTTCAACGAATGTTTAAATCAATCATTGATACAAAACAAACTACTTAACGAGCAGTAATAAGATACTGATTCTCTAAAGTTAGTGGAGTTGTCCGACACCAATGATTCCTGTTCCATGTGTTGTGAAAGGATGCATGAAGGCCCAAAACTGCTTATTTTGGGAGCGTCTTTGGATAACAAACAGTACTTTTGGGAAAGAAGAATCTATTCCTAAGGAAAAGATGGGGTTTAAAAGCAGAAGAGACTTTGAAGGCTTCAGGACCAGAAGTCTTGAAAAAGTCTTCCCTCTTCACCCAAAAAAAAAAATCTTTTTGGGAGAGCTGGATCACCTGGGACAGATTAAAGGTATTGAATGGGCAGGTGATTCTTCAGGTAGATCTGAGCTTAGTCTGAGGGTTGCTGAGAAGAAAAGAAAGGCCTCAGCCAGGATATAGGTCTCAGAGGAAGAGATGAGAAACTCCTTCTCTTTGGTTGAGGGGGTTAAAAGGCAGAGAGAGGGGTTGAAGTTGGAAATATTCAGCCAAAGTAAGAAGACTATGAAGATCTCAGGGTGGACAAATTGGAAGGGTAATTATACAGCTTGAGAAAAGGGCTATAAAAATCTTGAAAGGAAGCCAATGATAATTTAGGAGCTGGATGGCTTTGAAGATAAAATGATAGTGGAACATTTCCTGGAGGACAAAAGAAGCTGTAGCAGGAAGTTGAAAGATAGACTGGGGTGGGATCCCTTGGGTTCTCTTCTTTAGTCCCTGTCATCCTCAATTCCATTTGATAAATGCAATGAAGCCTATCTTAAAGGCAGATAACATACATATTGTAACTTTTCTTTTTATTTTTACTATGATTCATTTACTACCTTGCTAAAAATTCCCTTTTCCAGCATTTGGGAACTTTCTAACTTCTGTTTCTTCTGATTTCTGTTTTCTGCCTGGTGCTCTGCTAGTCTGTATATCCTTATTCTTAAAATGACACTGCTTTTAATATAGGTAGGTCTTTTCACCTGGAGCATGTGTGTCTTGTGCATGTGTGTGTGGGTGGGCTTTTCATTTACAAGAGCAAACTACCCAAGCTTTTTAGCTGCTATTTGGCGTGTAAGCTGTGTATTCCCTATTTCACCCAAGTTCCTGCTTCTGCTCTTGTTTTTTCACTAAATTTCTCTCTAAATAGGAGTTTAGAACACTGAAGTGCTGAAGTACATCCAGTGATGGGCAACAAGGCTGGTGAAAGGCTTAGAAAACGTCTCAACCTTATGGCTGAGGGAGATGGGATTTTTAGTCTAGAGAAGAGGAGGCTCGGTGGGACCTCATTGCTCTTTACAGCTACCTGAAAGGAGGTTGTAATGAGGGAGGAATTTTCACTGTTAGGGTAGTCAGGCACTGGAATAGGTTGTCTAGGGAGGTGGTGGAGTCACCATGCCTGGAAGTGTTTAAGGGGTGTCTGGATCTGGCACTTGGTGATACTGTTTAGCATTTTAGGGGTTATAGTGGTAGTGCTGGATGAGTGGTTGGACTGAATGATCTCGAAGGTCTCTTCCAACTCTGCTGATTCTATACTTCTAGTCTCCTAAATGTGATGCCTTCAACAGTTGAACCACTTTTGTGTGAACCATTCCCTTATGTGTGCCTAAAGCAGTTCTTCCATGAATCCTAGAGTTGCATCACCTTTCCACATCAGTGACCCACCACCTCATTGTCATCCTCTGATAAAAACTGTACATATTTCTTTATCTTCAGCTCTTTCCAAATGATGTGTTGTGTGCTACTTGATTTGATTTCTGTCCATATCTGTGATTCTTATTCTCAACCAGCTTTCGGTGTAATTTTTGTCATGTCTGTGTTGATACAAAATTTGGAGGTGTCACTGGCAGATTTTATAAAAAAATTCCTAATTGGCATTTTTGAAAATGTTAATTTATTCTGTGATTAAGCAGACTTGTCCCAAGGTGGCAGAGTTCAAAATACGTGCCTTTCAGGTTACATTTCCTGGCTTTCAAAACTGTTTCTTGCTTTGCCTCAGCTCTTTCGTCTACAACCCTCAGTAACTATTGCCACTAGAAATGCCTCATTAAAACCAGCTTACTGTTATCCATGTAGATGAGGTAGCTGCAGTTTTGTGCCTGCTTCTTGATTGAAAAACTGTGAAATTTATCAGGTTTTTTTTTTTAATAGGAGAGTTAAGCTATGCTTCTGAAAAAACATGTCCCATCAATACAATAGCCAAATAGCTGCAAACATGACAGGACATACTCTCTTTCCAGGAGAGCTCAAAACCGAGACTGACGTAAAGAAGGAGGATCAGGGCTTGATGTACACACAGAAAAGGTCAATAACAGAGCTAAGAGCTGAACTCTCGAATCCCTGTTGAGTGCTCTTTCTTATCAAGATTCTGTGTATCAGGGGAAATAGTAGTCACACCTGTACAGAGACACTGAGACATCTGGCCCAAACAAGACATCTCTACTTCCAAGTTCTTTTACCATTCTAACCCCAAACTGAGTTCTTCAATAGGACTCTGGCTTTTTTGACATTTGATCCTCTCTTCTTCTTCCTTTTGGCATTGCTTCAGTCACAGTTCCTTGTAAATTAGTTCAGTGTTGGATTTACCAAGCTTTTAAGCTGTGTAGGGAAACTTTCCCTATAGACTTCTTATTCTTCAGCTACACCCTTTCCCATCATTTTATCTCTCTTCTTCCATCAAAATCTGCATGAAAACATTTTTTGTAAAGGGTCTTTGTTTTGTCTGCTAAATCCCTTCATATAAATTTAACTCTACAATGCAACTAATTCAAAACCAACAGGCATCTTGTGAAAGCACAGGGAAAAAAAGTCTAACACTGACTTCATTGAGCATTGTTGAGCCAAGAGGCATATGTTTCTTCTCCAATCACTAACATTTTATGTCTAAACTTGTTTCAAAAGAATTAGAACAATAAAACACATTAACTTAAACTCATAAACACTCTTCTTTCCTGCTTGTATTTTAAGAAAAAAGTAGCATACATTTCTGTTGTTGTTAAAAAATTGTAATTAAAAAAAATAGAAAGGAAAATGTGCATTGAACATCTGGCTTTCGGTGAGGTCTTGCTCTTTCCTATTTTTTCCAGCTGTGTTGGCTCTTTACTTTGATGGATCCTTGCTCAAACAACCCTAAAGATCATTTTCCTACTGCTTGGATGTCCCTTGGCTGTCTTCCCATTTTGAGGAGAGAAAGTAGGAGCGGATACCACACATGAACTTGGCTTAAAGGAACTAAACTGTCCCCTCTGCTTTCAGGCGCAGCTGGAATGACGAACTTGAAGGTATAAATAAAACCCACAGAAAGCAAACAAGAAGTCCCAGTCAGACAGCTATGTCCACTTTGGAGAAACAGCGCTGTCTGAGTACCCTCACCTATTCTTTAGAGCTCTTCAGTCTCCTGGTCAGGGCCAACCAGGAGGAAATGGAGTCAGGTTAAAGATTCACCAATAAGCAGATTAAGAGAAACATGGTTGGCTGAGCAGGAGGCTGGAAAGAAAGGTGGTTTGGTTTGGGTTTTTTTAAACTGTAAACTCACTTTCCTAGTTTATGCCTATATAAATGACATCATGCTGTTCTTTAAATTTCTACCCATTTCATGGGGTACTTCCTTTTATTCCTTTGCCTATGGTTGATAGCATTTTCTGAAGTCTCAAGAAAGTTCCTCCTTAAAGAATAGGAATGAATTAGAAAATGTCAATTATCCTAAGGTGGAAATAGCTGTTGTGATAAGGCTTCCCAACAACTTTGGCTGGGATTTCCTAGGCAGAAATATGCATTCTACAGCACATGTACACATACGCAATGAACATGACACATCTGGGAAGGGCTGTATAAAAAATGTATTGCTGACCTGGGGCTGTATAGTCAGACTTCAAGAGGGCCTTTTGGGTTTATGTGACATGCACACATTATCAGCACAGCATGCAGGCAGTCCTCTACATGTGCAGCAGGCTAGGAAGAAGGTCCAGATCTTTCCATTTCAGTTAGGATTTTACTTAAATTATAGGTGGAAAATAGCACATATTTGGAAAATGTAGACATATGGCAGTTGTACTTAGTCTCCTTTAATCTGACTTCTGCAACAAAGGCTAAGAAAAGTCAGTTTCCTGCATTATAATTTCATTTTGACCTACAGTGTATCTTCTAAGAATAGCAGCTTGTCTTGATATGAACAGATGGATGATGCACCACAAATATGTAAGTTGTTCCAATGGTTATTCTTGTTAAAAACACTCACACTTCTAAAGCTGCATCTGCTGCATTAAATCTCATGGCAATTGTCTTTTGTTTCTGCTACCTGAACTTATTTTGGAGAGCAAGTGGTAGAAAATGCTTTCTGACTGTTTTAGAGGATGACAGCAGTGTTTTTAGCCTGAGCGGTGCCCAGGGAAGAGCATGTGTATTGCAATATACAGCTCTTACAGTTAGGACTTTTTGTAGGGATGCTCTTATGGTCTACCCTTGGTAAAATAGCCTGGATAACAACGGCTGTTAAAGCAGGAGGGCTTGTACATGTGATGGGTGAATGGGACACCTAAAACTGTCCAATGCTGATGTGGTGGATTGACCCTGGCTCGATTCCAGGTGCCCACCAAAGATGGTCTATCTCTCTCCTCTTCAGCTGAACAGGGGAGAAAAAGTATAACAAAAGGCTCATGGGTTGAGACAAGGGCAGGGAGTGATCACTCAGCAATTACCATCACGGGCAAAACAGACTTGATTTGGGGAAAAATTAATTGACTTTTTGCCAAACAAATCAGAGTAGGGTAATGAGAAAATAAAACTAAAATCCCTCCCTTCTTCCCTGGCTCAACTTTGCTTATGATTTTCTCTACTTTCTTCTCTCCAGTGGCACAGGGGGATGGGGAATGGGAACAGTGGTCAGCTCATCACATGCCTCTGCCACTCTTTCCTCAGTGAAAGGATTTCTCATTTCTTCCTCTGGTCCAGTGTGGGTCCGTTTCCATGGAGTGCAGTCCTTCAGGAGCAGTCTGCTTCAGTGGTCACAAGCCCTTCCAGCAAACCTGCTCCAGCATGGGCTCCTTTATCCATGGAGCCGCAGGGCCTGCCAGGAGTCTGGTTCAGCACAGGCTTCCCACAAGGTCAACGCCTCCTTTGGGCATCCACCTGCAGCGTGGGCTCCTCCATGTGCTGCAGGTGGATCTCTGCTCTACCATGGATCTCCAAGGGCTGCAGGGGCACAGCTGTCTCATCATGGTCTTCACAACAGCCTTTAGGAGAATCTCTGCTCCACTGCCTGGAGCAGCTCCTTTCCCTTCTTCCTCACTGATCTTGGTGAATGAAGAGTTATTTTTCTCACATATTCTCCACTCTTTGGCTGCAATTGTGCAGGGTTTTCTTCCCCTTCTTAAATACATTATCCCAGAGGTGGTACCACTGTTTTGGTGGTGCAATGTTACATTTATGTTTGGACTTGATGATCTTAGGGGTCTTTTCCAACCTAAATAATTCTATGATTCTGTGATCCTAAGAGTAAAAAGTCAAGATTGAAAAGACCTGACCTTATTGAAAAAAAGGTGGAAATCACACAGTTGATGAACTTCAGATGAATCTAAACTAAATTTTGAGTGAAGTTACTCCAAATTACTACACTGAAGTGTTCAGTGGAGTAATTCAAAGACAACAAAATTGCTTTTCCCCTCTACTGTCTGCAATATAGTTTTAATACAACATGCAGGGAGGGGAGCATCCACCCGCAATGTTGACTTATTTTTTGCAATTTTATATTTGAAATAAAACTCCTTGTAGCACTATTTTAATCACTTGGTTAAATGAATGAGTGTGAAGAAAAAAATAGAATAAAGAAAAACTGTAAAGTAAGCACAACTGTGATTGAGCAAGGACTCTTTCCCTTCTGTGACAGCCTGTACAAATAAAGTGTGTACTCAATGTGAGAAACACTTTGCTGTTGTTGATATAAGCTCAACGCCCCCCACAGATTCTGTGAATGAATCCTGCTACAGGGTTATGGGATGTGTTTTTATGCCTTGCAACGGTTTCCTGGGGCTGATGAGAGTCTGGAGTCCTGCAGAGCTTGTGGAAGCCAGGGCAGGTCCCTCAGCTGGCAGGGATTCTGAGCAATTCTTGCCATTGTCTTATCAGAAAAGGCAGGATTAGAAAGCACAAATTTGAAAGTGAGTAAGGACAAATATTTCAAAACCTATGCACATCATGCCTAAAGCAGGCTAATGAACTCTGTTTTCTACTAAATAACTTTTGGAGGGCTGATAAAACATTTGCACTCTGCTTAGAGAAGTTCTATTCAGAAATATACTGTGCAGAGTCTGTGATGGCTTTTTCATACAACAATACAGCTGAGAAATGAACTCTAGCATGCTACTGCCAAACTGAAATCATGAAGAAAAAAACCCAAATCAGCTGAAAACAGTGTTCAGCCTGGCTATGGATCAAGAACAAAGCAGAATTATTTCGAACCCAATGCAACAAAAATGAAAGGTAAATTCTGTTTCTTTATTCCACGTGAATCAGCTGAGTAATTTGCTTTCAAGTTGTATAATGCAAATTAACGATGGTAAAACTTCATCCTGTTTGAGACTTACTGTTTCATAATCATCACAAAATTTGGTTGCAATTCCATATCACATTATCTTGGCTTTGTACTAGACAACAATTTTTGGTTTTGCAGTTTTGGCTTTAGCTGAGCTGGAAAAATTGTACAAGGGTATCCTTGAAAATACGGTCAAAGAAATCTGATTTCTTGTTCCTTGCATGAAAAGGCTGCTTTAAATTAACATTTCTTCTTCCAAGAAAGAAATTTTCTTGACAATTATTCTAACATTATTCCAGTGTTACCCATTTGTTTGTAAAAAGCTACCAGTCTGCTAAAGATGACTGTTCCTAAGCAATTTTTTAAATGCACAATTTAAGCCATAGAAAACAATTTAGCAAACTCATCTATACTAATACCTCCTTTCCCTCCTCCCCAAAGGTCCAAAGGAGGCAGTTGTCAGTTTTGGCTGAAACTTAGGTTGTTGTTTACCTCACTTGGCTTCAAGGGTTTATAGTAGCTCTACAAGATGTGCCCTCTCAAAGTGCCAGTTGCAAATCAAAGGCTTTGGATAATAGTCTGGGAAGTGAAAAACATATGGACATATGGATATGCTCACATTGCTTGGGTGAAAATGTTGAGAGATGTCACAGGCTCATTTTGAGGATCTGGGCAAGAATCTCTCCTCTACAGTTAAAAGGTGATGAAATAAAAGAACAAGATGGCACACCCCTGCTTCATAGGCATTTCATGGTTTATGCACTACCTCATTCTGCTGTTACTGGTTTTGCTTTCCTGTCTGCAGATAACACTGCATCAAACTGTGTCCTGTTCTCTGTAACAGATGGTCAGGTCCCACAGAGGGATTTGGGCTGGTAACCAATAATGACATTTCAGTGCAGCAGGAGCAGTGTGTGTGGTGTATTGTTAGGTGCAGTGTAATATGGAAGAGTTGTTTATTATAAACTGAGGTCCCTGATGCCTTTTTTTCAGTGGTTGTCCAGGAGGGAAGGTTAAAGATCTCATGTCTACCCTGTGTCAATAGTGTAAGAAAAGATCTATCTAGTCAGTGCTCCTTTTCTCAAGAGAGCAACTTTGTTGGCCAGTGTTATCTATTATTCTATAAAATGACCATCCTGTTTGAGGTTTTGTTTGTAAAGTACACAGTGCAAGATAGTCAGCAAACACAACTCTTGGTTTTTTTCCATTCTGAAAATCCAGGTGAAAATTACCTCATCACTTCTGCTTGGCGTGTGTTTAACTGTACTGTTTCTTCATTTGGCTTGAAGATTTTTGGATGCGGGAATATGCCTCAACAAATCAAATCTGGTCAAAGTGTGGATGGCAGAGGTTTATCTGCACCTATTATGTTTGCTTTAGTTCACAAACCAGGGTCCTGGGGTCAGTGAAAAGGCTTTGGACAATGCTCTGAGGCCATGTATGCATGGACTGGATGTGACCTTGGATGTTCATATCCTACCAGCTGGCCAGCAAGTTGTACACATAATATAGAGTTTGAATGTTTCCTTGCAGAGGGTGCTCTGCTCTCTGCCTTGCTCTCCTAGGACAAAAACTTGGTGGGACCATGGAAGAGTATAATGTACAATGAAGGGAAGGAAAAGAGGAGCCAGTGAAAAGGAAAATCACTGATTGATATTTTGGCATGTAACAAAGATCTTCATAGATTTTACATCTGTATAAAACAATAACTTCATTTATCCCTCTGAACTGTGTTCTCTATGTTCTCATCCGTAGCTAAAACCCTTGCCTTTAGGAATTAGTCCAAAAGATCAGAAGATTATTGTTCCATTATGGACTGCAAATTGTATGTGTAGATTTATATGCTAAAATTGCCAAATTAATTGATGTGTTATTATTTTTTAAATCTTCAATTGGCTGCTTGGTCTGTGGCTTGGGATAACATCATGAGGTCTCTAAACACAAAAGACAGTGCTTTGGAACACAAAGTGCCTGAATACTGACGTCAGGTCACTGTGTTTCAGGTTGCAAATCAGTATATCTTTTTGAAGTGACCGGCATTTGAAAAAAGATGTGTTCAAAGCTTTAATTGGTTTTAAATAAGTAACTGTAACTGAAAAGCAAATGGCAATTTCATGACAGAATTTTCACCAAGTCTATACTGTTGGAACTTAAATGGTAAATTTAAGCAAAGATAAACTTTTTAATGTCTACGTAACGGCAACATTGGAGAGATTAATGTACTGAAAGCAAACAATGATATTGTTGCTTCTTATCATGTCTTTTTAGGGTGTTTGGGACAAAGACCTCAATCATTTTGCTCTTCTCCTTGTAAACATAGTGACTGCTTAGATAATAGTCCTAGTTCTGACATTCCTTAGCAACGTACTGTGAAAACACAAACATGCTGTTTTATTAACTGTCCCACCTTAACTGTGTTTTAAGTGCATTTGGAGGATGTGTTCTCAGACAGTCATGAAGGGGGACATGCAAAATTTGACATCTGGCCATGAGGTGCATGCTGCTGGAACCTGCCCTATTGGCATCACAACTGTAAATTTTGGCAGAGTAAGGGCAGCATGGGAGCTGCACACCCAAAAGAGTGGGCTCATTAGGTAGCAGGCAATGCAAAGCAGAGAGAAGACTACTGGCAATTTGCTGTGGTGATAAAGGATCTGGGGAAGTGGGTGCAGAAGGGCAGGTAGTATGGCTCATGTGCTAGGAAATATGGGCAGATGAAGGTTTTGAATTGAAGGGTTTTGATTAAGAGGTCAGGTTGGTACTCTTGGCAATGGTCTGGCTGGGAAACTGGAACCTGAACCAAACCTGCAGAGAGACAGTGGTGTGTAAGAGCATGGGCCACCAAAGGGACTGCAGTGGTTGTAGGTGTTAATGACACAATTCATCAATGTGAATATTAGTCTGTATTTTCATACACATGGAATTGAAGACACTTATTGCTGAAGAACAACTCTCCCTTCCTTCCCTTCTGTTATTATGTTTTAGTGAGAATGCTGAGCTCCCCTGAAGCAAACAAACTTCTCATTTGCTAAAAAGTGTGGTCTCCATTCCTGAGGATCCCACTGTAAATGTTCAACAACTGTCCTTTTTATTTGGCAATTGCTAATATTGCAGGGAAAGCTGAACAGCATGGAAATGTACTTATCTATTCAGTGTCTATGAATGCACACTTTATGAGCATTTTCTGTACACACAAAAGATAATAAATGTCAAAGAGAATATGAACATGTTGGAGGACTAATAAGAAAATTAATTGCTGTGTACATGTACTCAGATAAAGAACAGGATATTCATCTAATCAAAGATCTGCAGAGGTTGTTTTAGCTGCTTATATTGATTGGTAGTGTTTCATTGTTTACCACAGAATTTTCCTGGAGAAACTGGCTGGTCATGGCTTGGACAGGTGTAATCTTTGCTGGGTAAACTGGTTGGATGGCCCAGCCCAGAGAGTGGTGGCGAATGGGGTTAAATCCAGTTGGCACTTGATCACAGATGGTGTTTCCCAGATCTCAGTACCAGGGCCAGCCCTGTTTAATATCTTTATCAACAATCTGCACAAGGGAATCAAGGGCACCCTCAGTGAATTTGCAGCTGACACCAAGCTGGGTGGGAGTGTTGATCTCCCAGAGGGTAGAAAGTCTCTGCAGAAGGACCTGAGAAGGACTGATGGTCTGAGATCCGTTGTATGGGGTTCAACAAGGCCGATGCCAAGTCCTGCACTTGGGTCAAAATAACCCCATAGAATCATAGAATGATTTGGGTTGGAGGGAACCTTAAAGATTATCTAGTTCCAGCACCCATGCCCGGAACAGGGATGTCATTCCCTAGACCACGTTGCTCAGGGCTCCATTCAACCTGGCCTTGAACACTTCCAAGGATCGGCCATCTACTTCTGTGGGCAACCTGTTTCAGTTTCTTACTACCCTCTGATTAAAGAATTTCTTCCTGGTATCTGGTCTAAACCTGCCCTCTTTCAGTTTAAAATCATTGTCCCTTGTCCTGTTGCTATCTGCCTGTATAAAAAGTCCCTCTCACTCCTTTTTAAAGTCCCCCTTAAGGTACTGGACTTCAGTGAGGTCTCCCTGAAGCCTTCTCTTCTCCATACTATACAACCCCATTTTTAAAAATGGAAGTGATGTTTCCCTTCTTCCAGTCATCAAGGACTTTGCCTGACCACCATGAATTTACAAATAAGATGGAAAGTAGTTGGCAGCCACATCAGCCAGTTCTCTCAGGACCTGGGGATGGATGTCATCAGGTCCCATAGAAGTGTGGCTATTCAGCTTCATCAAGCGGTCCCAAACCCATGTTTCACTTATAGCGTGAGGAACTTCACCCACACCCAGCCAGAGGATCAGGGATGTGAGAGAAGTGGGAAGTGTGACTGTCAGGGAAGTCTGAGGCAAAGAACCCACTGAATACCTCAGCCTTCTCCATACGAGTCACTACCAATTCACCCTTCTTGCTTATTGGGGAGGTACACTCTCCTTTGCCTTTCTGTTCTGACTATGTACTTATAGAATCACTACTCCTTATCCTTCATGTCCCTTGCTAAGTCCTGGTCCACTTTTGCCTTGGCTTTCTTCATCCAATCCCTATACACTGAAATGGTACCCCTGTACTCTGCTCAGGTCATCTGTCCCTGCCTTAAATGGCTGTGCATTTCTTACTCCTCCATTTGAGGGGCAGGGGAGTGACCATTCCCCTTGCTCTGCCATGCTGTTTTCCAGCCTGCCTGGCTCAGTTTCCTACACACTGGTATAAAGAGCTCTTGCACTCTACGTGCAGCATTACTGGCTTGGGGAAGAGTGGCTGGAAATCTGCCTGTCAGAAAAGGACCTGAACATTAGTTGGCAGCATGCCCAGGTGGCCAAGAAGGCCAGTGGCATCCTGGTTTGTGTCCAGCAGGACCCAGGCAGTGATCATCCCCCCGATCATCCCACTGGTGAGGCCACACCTTGAATCTTGTGTTCAGTTTGGGGCCCCTCACTACAAGAAGGACATTGAGGTGCTGGAATGACACCAAAGCAGGCAATGAAGGTGGTGAGAGGTCTGGAGCATATGTCTGATGAGGAGCGGCTGAAGGAGCTGGGATTGCATAGCCTGGAGAAGAGGAAGTTCAGAGGGGACCTTAGAACTACCTGAAAGGAGATTGTAGCCAGGTGGGGTTTGATATCTTCTCCCAGGTAACAAGCAGTAGGACAAGAGGAAATGGACTTAAGTTGTGCCAGGGGAGGTGTAGATTGGATATTAGGACAAATGTCTTCACTGAAGGGTGGTCAGGCATTGGAACAGGGCACTCTAGGAAGTGGTAGAATCACCATCCCTGCAAGTGTTCAAAAGTCATGTGGATGTGGCACTTAGGGGTGTGATGGTGGACTTGACAGTGCTGGGTTCAGGTTTGGACTGGGTGATCCTAAAGGCCTTTTCCAACATAAATGATTCTATGATTCTATTCTATGTGTCCAGTGTCCTAACCACGGTGACTGAGTTCATCATTTGAGTGTAAAACCACAAAAACACTTGCTTTAAGAAGTGCTGCAAAATTGTTTTTGCAGGGCTAGTCCCTGCTTTAGTTTTAGTACAGATTTAATTTTTTTCAGTACAAGGTAAGTAGAGCTTGTAAGGCAAGAATAAAGAAAAAACTGAATGTAACACTAGCCTGAGTTTTTTGATCATATTGTTTTTTATACTATATTATGTCACACTTGTCCCAAATTTAACTGCTGTAGACACAGACAGCCTCTATTTGATATATTTTTAATTGGTTTTTGTCTTCTTTTCCCTAATAAAATACCTCCAAACCCTTGTAGTTCTCACATAATGCATCTAGACATGATTTCAACTTCATGCTTGCCAATTTGAAAACAGAAAACAGACTACTTGGAATGTGAAAAATAATTTTGTTCCTTACAAGCAAGAAGCTGGTATTTTTCTCTATTCTAGGGAGATTGCTTTTTATTGACTTCAAATGTGTTCATTTAGTAGGGCGTCTGAAGGGGAGAAATAGCTAATGCTGATGAATTATCTTGCAATGCGTTAAGTAACAAATGTAGAAAGAAGCGAATTCTAGAAGACTTGTCAAGAAAACCAATCACAGAGAGCATTCACATTTACAGGTCTAGTTATCTGTCCACATTTTTAAGGCCTCTACACTTGTTGTCATTCACACCACAAGTGGGATCTGCCTATTTTATCTTCTTCTAATACCCTTTTGAACTCGTAATTGTATGTTCCTATGAAGTTTCAGCTTTGGAATTAACTTTATGGTCTCTTTAGGCTATTCCATGTTTTTTTCTGAACACATTTCAGGCAATGAGTTAACAAATGGCGTCACTACCGTTTTCTGGGCAAGGTGGCATGGTTTGCCTCAAGGCTGCACCTTGGTCAAAAAGAACCACGATGTTTCATCAAGGTCTATAGTCTTTGCTATCTAGTTGTCACAAAACAGAAGCTGGAAGAGATCCAGGGTTATGGTTTACCTGAAAAATTGTTTCTGTAACCTGACCAAAGTTGCATGCAAGACCTCTAAAAATTCACTCAAGATAGTCAGGAGCTAGAGACTCATCTGCAGCTACTGAAGGATTGTCTGCATGGGGAAATCACTTGGCAAATGCAGAGCAGTATATAAGCTTCATCTCTTGCATAATAAGTACATCAAAGTACTCCCTTCATTCTCCATATCTTCTAGCAACAGGACAAGAGGAAATGATCTCAGAGCTGCGCCAGGGGATGTTCAGATTGGACATCAGGAAGAATTTCTTCACTGAAAGGGCTGTCCAGGATTGGAACGGGCTGTCCAGGGAAGTGATGTCACCAACCCTGGAAGTGTTCAAGAAATGGCTGGACATAGCATTTAGTGCTATGGTTTAGCTGGCCTGGTGGTGTTCAGTCAAAAGTTGGACTCAGTGATCTTGGAAGTCCTCTCCAACCTTAATCATTCTATGATTCTATGATTAAAACCTTGGAATAAAAATTATGTGTTGTGATTTTTAACTCCATTAACAAAGGTTGGAGCTTTGCTTTTTCCCACAACAGTGGCAAATTACAGAACTGATATTTCAACACATAAGTGCTGCTGTTCTACCTTTATTATCTGACTTTATCCTTCACTTTTCACAGAGTAATTAGCAGTAATACAGTTGTAGGCTGCCCCAAGACAGATGTCTCCAAATAAATTATTGCTTCAGAAACTACAAGAAAAACACTTCTTTCCAGTCACTGAGGGCCTACATTTATTTGTAAATATGCAATGTTGTTTTGGCTTATTTAGTGACTATACATATTTATAAGGTCACTGCAAAAACTTCCATCTAGATTTCAACAATCTCTAAGCATTTTAGATGTTACCTGCAGATATTTTAGCAAATCCTGCAATAATTGCTCAAACCAGTGACTATGTAATGTGCACACATTACTGTGTTTAACTCCATGTTTACTCTAAGAGTATAATCATCAAAACACTTTTTGAAACTCTTCAATATCAGCTCATTAAAAGCACAGGTAAAAGGAATAGCTTCAGTTCTTCAGCTAACATCCCTAATTTAACCTAAAAAGAATTATTATAATACATTTCTGATACTTTAAAAATTTTTGTCTAAGAATTTAATGTTGTAAACAATTATTTTGGCCATCAGTTTCATAAAGCTGGGGAAAGGCAGGAATTTTTTTCCATTTTTTTTTTGTTTGTTTTTTCTGCCATGCTTTATATAATTTTATTCTGGATTTGGATAGCTTGTCAAAATAGACCTATAACCAAAGTGTAACAGTTTCAAAGCCTAACAAATATGAAATGAATACAGCAATATCGGCGTAACTACCTCATTGTAAGTGAGTATTGGAAGGTCAGTATTTTTAGTTCCCAGTAAAAATAAATGTTACCTCTGAGCTGAGATTTGTGACTAAAAATGATACTGTGAAGAATATGACTTACACCTGATAAACTGAGCTAATAACCTTAATTTTTATCAAAAAAGAAAAAAAAAAGTTTTCCTTTTCTTAGGATTTGTCCTCCCAGAGCTGTATATTCCAGTTCATGCTTATCTTCCTACTCATGAAGAGTATGATCTGGTATAGACTTTAAATACCATGAAGGATATTTATGTGCAGCAGATGAATTTCCTCTTGTATCTTTGCTCCACTGATCAGAGAAACCAATTTAAAAGGGGAAAAAGGAGGCAAATACATAACATATGTGTCTTGTGTCAACATAAAAGTGTTCAGTGAGGAGAGATAGTTCTGAGCTCGAATTTTCAAATCTAAGTCCAGAACAGCTGTATGGTTTGGACGGGGTTCAGATCCCATACAGTCATTCCTATAAGGAAATGGAGATTTCATATGAGCTTAATGTTTTGATGACTGTGTCTTCTCTCTGCCTGAATGAAAGTCCACTGCTTCTATGTAACAGGGTAGTTGAAAGGGATCTCAGATTTGTCATGGATTGAAGAGATCACTGTCAACAGACTTTGAGTGAGTACAGGGGTTTTCTCATGTGCTTCTCTGACTTCAACACAGTTTTGGGTGAAAAATGAGATCATTTTCTGGGGCAATAACAGACCTTTTTGCTGCTTGTGCTTTCCAGCTGGTTGAGACCTGCCTTTCCATACTGAATATTATGTATTTTTTTTGTTTACTGACAAATAAGAAGAGTATTGTGCAGGTTCAGCTCTCTCAGGATGTTTGGAGAGTTTTTTTTACAGACACCCTTAGCTGTTCAATACCAATACTTGTGGGAAAAAAAGCAAGACATATCATATTCTCCTATATTATTTTGTCAATTGCCTACTTTCTGTGGAAAGCATCTAGCTTCTCTCCAATTCCCAAAACCATGCTGGTTTTAGGGCACCTGATTCTGTTTTTTGTTTTAAGGTGTCTCAAAATTAAGATTTTTACTGCTTCTGTGAACTGAGGACCTTTTGGATTTTGTTTTAATATGACTCAAAATCGAGACATTTTCTGTTTCTCTGAACTGAGGACCCAGGAGGAGACAAAAAGGAAGCAGAGTAAAAAGTTGTATGTCTAATGTAGTTCACTATCTGACCCAGTGAAAAACGGATTGAAGAAGAAGTAATAGGAGGGATGATCAAAAGTGAGAAAAAAAATGGAGCAGAGAAGTTGTGCCTTGATTGAAAAAGAAAATACATAGTGGTGGCTATTGTAGGAGTGCTCAAAACCTTAGTCAAGCAATGGTTTCCCTGACATGCAGGGCAGATCCCGCAGTGTGGGTAGGTGAAAGTACTTCTTTACTGACTGCCCTCAAAGATGGGAAAGTGTTGGGTCTCGTAGTCTCCATCAATTGCAACTTCTGCTAAAAAGAGAGTAGCCAGTGCCTACAGAACTGCCTACCAGTGCCTGAAGCTAAGCAGTGACAATTTCCTCATGTCCAGCACCTATTTTGCAGGTGCAGCAGGTTTACAGTGAATCATGAAATGAAGTCTTACCTTTGCTTTGGTCCTGGTTCAACATCGGTCTCCAAGACTTTCTGTGGCTTTATCTATATGGCACAATGCACTGTAGTGCAGAAACAACTGAGCTCAAGCTGACCTGGGCTGCTAGAGAAAAATGCAGTTCTAAAGAAATTAAAGCTAATCAAGGTTTGAAGGTTTTAATACTTATATTTGTATCTCTGAAGATACCCTCCACTGCCCTTTCTCCACACACCCTGTTTGGACTGTCAAGCTTTCCTCTTCAGTGACCTGAGGAGCTCCTCACTGCTTCAAGTTTGTCATCTCCATCATCTTCATTTCTTTACAGTGGTGTTCCAAGATCTTCTTAGCACGTAGGAATATATCCTAGTGACTAAGGGAGATGAATACACACTTTAGTTGTTCCTAACTATGGAGTTATAATAGGCAACTTGGAAGTAGGACGGAAAAGGTCAGCTGGGAGACATTGTCTATAGCAAGGAATTATTACAGAAATATTTCAGATGTTTAGGTAGCTTATCTAGTAATTTTAAGGTGATGGAGAGAGTCCACATTATATAAAATCAAATAAATGTCACTCCTGTCTGGTCTGACAAAATACATCATTTTCTTTCCCTGTGGCATCAGCCACAGACTGCAACACTACTGCTTGGAAACTGGAATAGCATAGACATGAAAGGAAAAGTTTCTCTCTGAAGATGCTCAGGGTGGCACCCTTAGAATACAGAATCACAGAATTGTTAGGATTGGAAGAAATCTCTGGAGATCATTCAGTGCAACCCCCCTGCCAAGGCAGGATTACTCAGAGCAGGTGACACAGGAACTCGTCCAGGTGGATTTTGAATGTCTCCAGAGAGGGAGCCTTCACAACCTCCCTGGGCAGCCTGTACCAGTGCTCTGCCGTCCTCAGGGTAAAGAAGTTCTTCCTCATGTTCCAGGTGCAACAGTGTCCTCATGGGTGCAGGAAACTGGTGAGGGTTTGCACTGTGGTACACAACTGAAATAAAATTTTAATTTTAACACAGGCACAAGACAAACAGAACACAAAAGATTTCCCTCTTACCACATTGTCCCGTCTTACCAGATGAGACACTTCTCTTGCAAAAATATCTTCATAGACTCTAGTCAGGTGGCCCTCACAGAAGAGGTTTAAAAAGTCAGTTCATGTAATTGTTCTGCTGTGGTGCATTGTATTGCCTTTTTGAGAATAGGGACATGGGGAACTCCCTCGACACTGCCTTCTCTGACCACAAAAAGCAGATATTAGAGAGCATAGACTACAAGTGTGGTTTTTTTTGCACACCACAAAGATTTGAAGGCAATTCATAGTTAATATTAGATGACCGGTTTTCCAAGTGTTAAAATGACAGTAAACAGGCTGACTGTGAATCTGTTAAAGGGGCTGTTGCTGTGGCTATGACATACTGGTTTTGTTAATAAAGGATTTCTAAAATCTATACTAATTTTGCTAAGTATTATAGAAGAAGGGCTGAAAACCGATAATTTCCTTAGCTTTTCATTGAAATGATCATTAAAATGCAGAAGATGAATAAAGCCCTGCCTTCAGGCTAAAGAGTCTGGATGGCTGTCTGCCTGCGTTTTCTTTAAATCTGAAAGTAATTCTTCTACTTGAATTTCTATTTGATTTGATTAGTTTTAGGGTTGAGGGTTGTGGGTTTTTTCTTGTTGATTCTGTTTTAGTAAACTGCTGTAGAAATTTTTCAAGTATGGTCGAGAGAGTCTTGGGACCAAATTCAGACTTTGTCTAAGTGAACATTTTGTTCTGCATCTCACCCTTGCCTGGGCAGCAGCACTATGAATCCTTGTCAAGTACTGAAATATGTTCACATTGTGCATAACTATTTGGAGATGACAGTCCTCAGACTTTCTAGGACACTCAAATGCAGGGGCCAATGTTCCCAGTGCATTGGCATCATTGACAAGAACTTTAATTTAGAAAGCAAACATTTCCTATGAATTATGTGTAATATTTAGTATGTCAACAATTTGTATAATATTTTAATTCCTAATAATATACTATTATTGATATTTTGAATATCCAAATTTATTGTAAATACCTTCCTGGCTGGAGAGAGAAGATGTCATTCTGGTGGGAGACAGGTCTGTGTGAGTGAAGGTTGTTCGTAACAGCCTTTCCTGAGAACACGCCTGGTTCCTGCTAATCTTGTTCAGGCATGAGCTGCTGAAGGTATAAATGCTGATAGAAATCTTACTTGTTTTGGCTGGAAATACCGTCATCTAGGATCATAAATGTAAAAGGTGATTTTATAACTGGAAAATATTGTGTTGAATCAGTAATTTGGTGTAACAGAGGGTTCAGAAATATTAATACAACATGGTTTAGACTCACCATGGAGATAATTTCTAGAGTAAGGGTCAGGAATGAAAATATATGTATTGTACTGGTATGATTCCTAGGCCATGTTATACACACTGTGTTCAGGTGATTGCTTTAAAATTATATACATTTTAAAGAGGATATCAGCTTGGTGACACTTTCAGAAAACAGCTGTTTGTTTTGCAGTTTCACATCCAAGGAATGAAGATTGCTGTTTTCCACCTCTAAAACTACTTAGGAAGTGTTCACATACCATTATGGTAGAAACTGTGGGATTACAAAGATTACGATAAGTCATCCTGGTTTATCAATAGCATAAATGCACAGATTCACCCAGATGGATTATTTTGACTTCTGATGTGCCTGCAAATACTGTAAAAGTAAATCCTGAATTTCTATTGCTATTCAGTCTTAAGTTATGGAGAAAAAAAATTAAAATATAATCTGCTTCTTATAGTTTATGCTACTCACTTCATTTTGAATTCTGCTTAAAAGAATCCAGGGGAAAAAAAATTGCTCAAACATCAGTGACAAAACCTACTCTGTCAGCAGTACTTCACAGTATAGTCTGTCATTCTATGGATAATGTAACAACATCAGGTATTAAAATAGGTTGCCCATAGAGGTGGTGGAGTCCCCATTCCTGGAGGTGTTTAGGACGTGTTTGGATCTGGCACTGGGTAATGTGCTTTAGTGGTTTAAGGGTTATGGTGGAAGTGCTAGGTGAATGGTTGGACTGGATGACCTTGTAAGTATCTCCCAACTTTGATGATTCTATGATTCTCTGGTGATTAACTTATATTTGCAAGGAAATTGAATGTGAATGTTAGTGACTGTGAGAAGTTTTATCTGCAACTTTGTATTTCCTTGTTTGTTTTTTGTTTGTTTGGTTTTTTTGTTTGCTTTTGGGGGTTTTGTTTGGTTTTGTTTCTGTTTTAATCATGCAGTGTAAGCCTATGGGGAAATTAAATGCCTCTTTAAGCTGATCAAGAATTCAGATCCTAATGGGGCAAAGACGACAAATGCCTGTACTGAATATACAGCAAAACCCAGGCAAACATTCCTTTTTAATGTCTTCTGAAGCTGCTTAGTTTTAGTATAACAGGGCTGTGTGGACATTGATAACAAGCATAAACTGCCTTGGGCTGGTGGCCTGGGTCCTGCCTCCTGTGCTGTGGTACGGTCTGGTCTCCTGATACCGAGCAGAGAAGCAGTGTCTTCCTATTTGGCAGGAAGCACATTTGCAGTGCTTGGATTATTCACGTGTTATAATCACAGAAATTTCAAATTAGCTTGAAACAGAGATAAGCCAGACACTGCCAGAAACTGACTCTGTGTTGAAGAGCTTTTATTTATTCTGTAACCTCACGGTTTCCCCACATCAACTCCTGGGTTCCTATGAACAACACACTCAGCACCTTTGTATGGTCCATACACCTTAACAGAGCTCAGAGTCTATTTTGATAAAATACAGGGAATACTAATGAAATTATTTAATCTTTTTTTGACCAGGAGGTACTACTATTTGTAATGCCAATGGTATTGTCCAACTACTGTGAAAAAACATAGTTGATTTTTGGCACAAAGTTATAACTTAAAATTATTCTGGAAATTAATCATGCAAGCTCTTGTTCACTCATTATTTCTTCTTAATATATGAGAAATAAATATTTACTAAAAAAGCTAATCCATGAAGGAGAAAATAGCTTTACTTCATGATACGTTTTCCTACTTTATTGTTCTGAGATAGAAAAAATATTTCATTGAATAAAGCAATTGTTTCATCCAGCTCAAAAGCCTGTCTTCAACACTGACAATTACCAAGTAATCAGTAGTGGTAATTGCAAATGACGAAACATTATCTTCTGGTAAAGCTGCTCTCCAGCTCGGCAATAATTTAGATAGGGGAGGAGAAATCTGCCAGACTTGCAGTTTAAACAACTCCATCTGAAGCTACAGGAAATATTTTCAATTAATTAAATGATGGTTTTACTGAGCCACTTAACTTATACCCTAAAGTAGAAGATTTGTCAAGCCTTGTAATGATTATTATGGTTATCAAAACTGCAGGTACTGGTCTCAATATGTAAACATTCTACCTTTGCTTGGATCTCTACAAATAACCTCTCATATCACAAATGTTTCAGAATATTTATAGATTTTCATTAGCCTGGGAAAAAAAATTTAAAAAAATGAACCTTCTCAAGGAAGTTCATGTGTGGATACTCTCCTAGTTCTTCTAAAGCAAGCATAAAAGTTTAACAAATGAACACATGCCTAGTACTTGCCATGCTCCCAGGGCTTATACATATAACCCGATTACTCTTTGAAAAGAGCTATTACAAATAATTAAACTCATATAAGAGGACACTTATGATACTCACAAGTGACTGGGTAAAGAGAACCACTTTTTAAATGTTAACTGTTGCACAAAAGCCCAACCAAACCAGCTAATAGTTTGCTTACCTTTTTTATGCATATGGACCACTGAATCCTCGTCTGGGTCTGTGATAACAGGAATTGCGTTAACATTTCTCTGATAAGAGGTTGTGCGTGGAAGCTGCATTTGGAAAAGGGAAATTGCACAACACAGCTGTTTGGTCAAAGCAAGTAAATGTGTCCAAGAATAGTTCAATTCCTAATGAAAACCTTTCTAAGTACAAAGGTCCAGCTTGGCTGACCCTTTGTCTGCAGCTCACGGGGCATAGAGGTGTCTCCAATTCAACTGCTCAGCACAGGACCCACCAATAATGACTGGAGACTTTGTATTTGGAAGATGAATAGTATCTCAAAAGCAGAGTGTCAGCACTGACGAGCATCAGGCCTTTACAGATAGTGCTTTTAATGAGCACACTAGTAAAGGATTTGAAGTGTTTTGCCTGCTCAGTGTGCTGCATTGCAGATGAGAATATTCCCTCTTTTCCTGGCCAAATGTAGAGGACTGTCTTGATTTCAGAAATGCATACTTACTGCTTTTTGTGTGTCTCTGCAGTCCTCATCTAGAAAAGGATTAAAGCTGTCCACTGGCTGGTTTGGAGGAACCTGATGTGTGTCCCCAAGGCTGGGGGAGGCCCGCACAGACCCACACAACATTTGGGGCAATGCTATGGGGCAGAGCAGCACAGACCTAATGCTCTCAGATCAACCAAAGATAACACAGAACCAACTGAGAAGCAATTTTAAAAACAATTTAGACTTTTTGCATCTGAACTCTACCTAGCTGCTGCTTTAGACACCCAAGTCTCACTTCAGACCTTTCCCTACATTTCTTTTATGTTTAGAAGCAAAAAACCCATGTTGCTGCTCAGGTATCAATTTCTTTAAACACTTGGTTACATCGTGTTTGCTCCTAAAGAAATCTGATTTGTACTCTGGTATTTTTCAGTCTGCCACAGCCACAGTTAGAAGTAAAAAGCAGACTAAACCTCAGAATGTAACCTGGAACCTTTTAGAAAAGGGAATTTGGATTTATTCCACTGGAATTAAGACAAAACCAGATATTGAGATCAGTTGGACTGCAAAACCAGACAAAGTTAGGGTGTGTTGAGAACAGTAGTTTGGGCTCAGACAAGTTTCTTATCATGAATTATTCATGACACTGGACTATTAAGAAGATTTTGATTCTTTCCTGTAAGACATGTAACTTTGGGGATGAAATTACAGAAACTTGCAGTGCTTACCAATTCCCAGTATCCCTAAGACAAGTTTTTTTCTTTTCTTTTGAAGCTCAAGTTCAGTAAGTTTTTTGAGAATCTGGTGGCTTTTAATGCTGTGTAAATGGAAGCTGATGCTTTTGTAAATGGTCTTTTACAACAAGGTAAAATACACAGAACATGGAGCAAGAAATGAAGAAGTTCTGATTTTAGTAGCGTCTTAAAAATGTATGAGCATTTTGGGCTGGGCTAAAATCAAAATGGAAACCTAGGGTGGGATCTGGCCCCAATACATATGATTTTAGACACAAGTTTGGCAGAGGCCTCCCTCTGGAGACTGGCAGACAGTTCCTCCTCTGCTGGCTATAAAGAGCACACAGGCACTCACTTCAAATCTAACTTTCAGGTACCTGAGAGAGGAAGATTTCTGGTTAATTTACAGCAACAGACCTTGAAACCTTCCAGGTAGTGTCTTTATGACTTCCCAATTATTTTTTGATCTGCAAGCAAATTAAAGTATATAGGCATACATGCAGAAAAAAGCATGTTCTGTCCAAAGACATGTCCTGTAGCAGAGGCAATGCCAGGTGTACAAAAAAGCATTTGCAGACTAATGGGTTAATGGTATAAACCTTAAATGGGGATTTGCATTCCTGACCTCGTAGGTAGGAAGCTTCATGTGACTGGAGACCAAGCTGTGGAAACTTTATTCTGCAGGAAGGGGAGAAGAACAAAAATCATTGTGGTTTTGGGTTTGCTTTAGTTGTTTGGGGGGGTTTTTTGTTTGTTGGAGTTTTTTGGTTTGGGTTTGGTTGGTTTATTTTTTTTTTGTTTATGTGTTTTTTTTGTTGTTGTTGTTTTGGTTTGGGTTTTTTTTTTATTTTTTAAAAAAAAAAGAAGGGAAAGAAGAACTGAACATGCATTAACAAATTCTGCAATGTCTTATATTGACTCTAAGTACTCTCAAAAATTTTACCCTGTATTTGAGAGAGACCTGTGCTGAAGGAGATGCCTGATCCTTATGTGCGTAAACTCTATTTCCAGTCTTTTTCTAAGTGAATAATCTGCACTGTGAAAAGTAGTTGATCAGTCGTTAACTTTCTTCTTTCCTTTGAAAGAGAGCAGATCTGCCAAATTAGACTGAAACCTGCTGAGATAATCATGCTGAACTGGAAGAGGACCTTAGCCTTAAAACCCCTCCTGCAGCTAAAGGCACAGCTCTTGATTGAGGTGGTGGCTGGCAACAAAAGTGGGGGTGCCCTTAGGAGACGAGCTAGACAATTCCATTATGCTTAGGTGGCCTGTAACTTACTCCTGCAGCAGGCAGCAGTACAATATTCCCTCATATGTGTACAATATTCCCTCATAATAACATGCTCAAGCATGCACAATATCAAATATTGTGGCTATCTGCAACCAATGAGCAGATCCTATCACCAATTTTGAGACGGCTCGTCCACTCCTTTTTTTCATCAGGCATTGTTTCTGTATTGCCTCCCAGGGGGCAGTTTTCTTTACTTTCTCTTTTAGACCTCCAGTGGCTTCATTTAAGGATCATTTCATCCAGGGAAGATGTATTATGTTTCTGTGTAAGCTATTAGGAATTGGCTTTAGAAGAAGCTGCGAGAGGGATACGGAAAGTATGGTTTGTGGAAGCTGTCTGCAATGATTCCCTCGTGGCAGTGAAGGGGTGATAAGAACAGATAAAAGTGGTCCAGAAACAATGAGCAATAAATTGGGAGGTGCCTTCAGAACTGGAGAGTAAACAGCTGCTTGTCTGATTCACTGAATTCATGTTTTTGTATCCTTTTCCTGTGGAGAAGAAAAATTATTAGTATAGGTCTTCTGCAAAATGACAAAAGGATCAGGGATACGCCTTTGCATGTGCTCCAGGTGAATTCTCTTCCGCGGAAAATGTAGTGGGAATAAAATGGCCTCCACTTCTTCTCCTGTGGTTGTGAAGGGTCAAGGAGCAATTGTGACAGCTGAAATATGTTCCCTCAATGGACAGAAATACGAGCATGAGATGTGAGAGCAGGAGATATCTTACCAAACTCAAAACTGACCAGAAGGAATGTGTATTTGTGTTCAATTCTTCAGGTGTTCCTCTGGAAAAGTCACGCAAGATTCTTATAAAACCAACGGGATTGTCAGTTCAAATCAATATTTTCTCCATTCTTGGCATTTCATAAATGTCCAAGGGAGGAAACGAACTGTCCTGGTCACAGCCACACTGTGCAGGCAGTGAAGCACAGCCAGCACCACCTCACCCACCGAGGGTTTTCTCCCGTGTTGTCCTCAGGGGATTTCCATGGCAGCTGCTGCACAGAAGCCCCCAGCGCACCCCATTTTTATCTTGACTAAGGGCAAACTCTCTTGTAGGTTTGTGCTTGGCAGAAGGCCACTAATTGACTCAACGCCACCGTTTCTGCACATGATCCTGCTGCTGTTTCTTTACAGTGCGTGTGGATGTGGTACGCACTTGGGTCCTTCTGTCCTTCTGCTTGTTTGCTTTTGATCCTACCGATCATTCCTTTGTATTTGCGCTTTTCAACTTTTATTGGTAATTGCAGGGGTATAATGATATAATTGTTTGACAGAACTCTTTTGTTTTAACCCAAATTTATGGCCCGTTATCCACAGCTTCCCTCAATTCCTTTTCAGCAAAATCCCTTTGTTCAGACTTGAGCCAAAAGTATTTTTTTCTGGAAAGCATTGAAAGAAATGGTCCTGGCTGCCTCCTTTTGACAAAAGATAGTTGGAAAATGTTAGATTTCTCACTTTACTGAAAGATATCAAACTTTTTGTAAGAACTCCATTTGATTTTGATGAACATTGAAGGGATAACCTTTATTCAACTTCATTCACATCCAGTCATTGCTATTGTTTGTATGAGATACCCCCTTGCTCACAGAGTTCTGGAAGTGGCTATTGAGAGGAAAAGCATTTGTGGAACACACTTGCATATTAACTTAATTCTTTTAGTTGCAAGAGAATGTTTTAAAAATATTGGAGTTTTCAAATTTTTTTTTTCATACTTTTTCTTCTCCCAGTTTTTCTTTTCGAGGAAAAAAAAAATATATTTTAAATTTTTTCATTTTTTTGAATTTTATTATACTGGAAGAAAATTTAAGAAAGGGTAAGAATCTCTAACTCATAAAGAAAGATTTTTCTATACAAATCAAATTCTAATCTGTCTTCAGCCTCTGCAGAAACCTTGACCAAATTCCCAAATGAAGTGTTTGGATCTGATTTTAAAATTTCCCCTAAGAATATGTCTTTAACACATTAACTCAGGTTTCAAGAAACATCACTTTGTCTACCTCCTTTCAAAACAGAAAGTTGTATGCAGACACCTGGAAAATATTATTTCCAAAATGACACAAAACTGGAAAAACTTATCATTCCATACTCAGAGAATTTCATTTTTTGTTTTAAGTAGACAACAAATTTTGCTCTCATTACCATTAAGTTATGTCTGTGTGATGAGGAAACCTAAATGTTCCAAAAGAAATCAGCAGAACAAAAGAGGAGATTTGAACAGTACCTGAAAAGACAGCTGAAACTGTAATTAAAAAAATCTGGTTTTTGTCTCCTGTGGTGCTTCTCTCTCATGCCTGCCATGCACCATGGGCTATGATCATCCCTTACCACCTTTTGCCTTTTTTTGACTGTGAAGTGTGCAGAACCAGGGTCTGTCTTTAAAATTTTGCAGGCTGACATGGATATCGGTGGTTCTGTATAAATATGGCTGCGGCTGCTTGTACATTCACAGTTGTTATGATGGTAGTCCCACACTGCTGTGTCTGTCCCGTGACTTTAGAAGCATCTGACAAACAGCAAGAGCCGAGGAAAACAATCCCTGCTCACTCACCTGTCAGGGCTGACCTTGCCAGCTGAGCAAATCCAGTTCCACCCAGTAGAGGTATTTGTAGCAATTTCATACCAATTACAAAAATATTATACAATTAAAAATTACCTTTATAAATTGTAATCCGTGTGTATATACAGCAGCAATTCCTTTGAGTGAAAGTGCAAAATGTTCATGAACGAAAGAGCCAGTAGTGTTAAGTACGTGAAACTGAACTACAAGGCCTGGGAATGTGACCTAATAAATGAATGATAAACCAGCCAGCCAGACAAGAAGGGCTTTTTCTCAGAGCTCTGTAGCTCACACAGCTCAATCTTTGTAAGGGAGGGAAGTGTTGCAAATGCTGCCTAATATTTTTCTGAAGCTCATGTCCTCTGCAAAAAAAACCTAGTAACCATGCTGAAATGATTAGTGTGATTGTACCATGAAATGGCTTGGATTTGCTCATCTGGCTTCAAGTTCAGAGGAATGACCAACAAGCTGACTTATGTTCTTAACAGTGTAGACCCAGAAGGGTTCGAGCAGATGTTGCAGGCTTACTCCAGGCAAATACATGAAGTTTTGTGGTTTCTCTTAAGTGTTTGCTAATATCTACCACATTGCAAAGTCAAATGTCCTTTCTCAACAGAGCTGACTATTCATAATACAATACAGATGATTTAATCTGTGGTTAGGACTTTCCATTTCTACTAGGGCTGTTTAAAGTCTGAATTGCTCAAACCTACATTACACTGACATACAAACCAAAAAGAAAGAAAAAAAAAAAGGCCAGAAATTCCTATCAGCCCCAAACCCTCAAACTCTGCCAGTTCACATGTCTGCGGTTGGGTTGGGTTGTGGTGCTGTGACCATCTGCATGCCCAGGTGCTATTGTGACATTGCCCCTTCAAATCCGTAACTGAATGAAGTGGAAGCTTTTTTATAAAAGTTTTAGAAGCAGTTAGAGGTTAGTATATTTTCAGAATTAGTGACACCCTGATCTTGCCTGTACTTGATTATTTTGCTTGCATCAAAGGTTCATCCTCACTCCTCTCTTGTTTGTGGCTCACACAAAAAATGAATGGTAACTTTTCATGTTGAAAATATTATCTGCAATTCATTACCAGGTAAAGCCGTTTTAATATGATCATTCCTTCAAAACTGATCTAAATTCTCTTTGCAGTCCAGACCATGTTGTAATCCTGGAGATATTTGTGCTGTTTTGTTTTTTGTTTGTTTGTTTTTTGTTTGGTTGGTTTTTTTCCCAGAAAAGCAGTTTATACCAAAAAAGCGAAGTTCCTGAAGGACACAAAGGAATCCTTTTTGAGTTTGGTGACTGTTTTTGGACAAAAGCATTGGGTTACAGAGGGTTAGAAAATCCTTAACAATTTGTTTTGACATCTTTAAACAAAGACATTTATTTGGTTTTTTTTTAAAACTGCTTTCGACAATAAATGAAGACAGAAGACTGAGAGATTTGAGTCCCACAAACAATGCACTTTGTGTCAGAAGAAATACCTCTGCTGACAAAAAATGTATCCTGAGTTTCTTTTGGTTTAGCAAAGCAAACAAAGGGTTTTGGTTGACTGAAGATTATTTTCTTTTTATTTTTTTTTTCAGTTTGGGCAGAGCACCAAAAAAGAAATCAATTTCATGCATAGCACTGCTCCTGAGTAACTCCCAGAATGAGGCAGAACAAAATAAAGTTTATATCTTGGTTGAAACACTGGCCACTTTGAAATCAATGGCAGAATTCCCATTAATTTCACTGGGGTCAGGCTCTTGCCTTCATCTTTAACTTACAGCTCAGTTTTCCTTCATTATACATTGCAGAAGTGAAGGAGACTTCTTTCTGGTCAAATCACTGCTAGTGAATCTGTCCCAAGAGAAACATGCAATACACACTTCTCCTTTCTGTCCTAAAAGAGCACTGGAAAAAGCACATTTCACCAACTTTTATAATGTATATGGGCGTTTTCAAATGTATCTTAATGTCTTTGTCTGTAGTAAACCCTGTTTAAGATGTTAATAATTTTTGACAAGCACTTCCCTTGTGTCTGGATTTTGAAAGGAAACCTAGAGCATAAAATGGCCTTGTTCTAGTCATGCAGTGGATTGAAACCAGCAGAAGCTGATAGCAAACAGCTTTTCTCCAATGTAAGTTTGGTTTGCTTTCCCATGGATTTCTACTTTGCCTTTTGCTGCAAGCTGGCAGCACTATTTAAAAAGACAGGACAAAAATCATACACTGAATTCTCTTTTAAATACTAATTTATTTTTTTTCATAAGCTGCACTTTCTTCCTGACATCCAAAAGCATGGGAAAAAAAATTGTATTATTTTTAAAAAAAGCCTTTAGAGAGCTTTCTTTATAGCATGGAGCAAAAACAGAGAGCTCCCAAAGGGGAAGTCTGCACCCTGGAGGGTCAGAGCAGCTATTTCCATTTCTGGGGCAGCTCAGCATCATGTACCTTCAGTTCTTTCTGTTTATTGAGTCAATGGCAAGTCATAAGAAAAATACATTTTTCACCTCTGTATGAGAATAAAGCAACAATAATTGCATCACAGTTTTATTTTTGTGCAGATTTAAGGCTGTGGCCTATCTGAAAGCTTTTGAAAATTCAGCTATTTTTATGACAGAGTTGGGGATGCAATGAATTTTCTAGGGCTAAAAAGTCATCCATCAAGCCATGGTAGCTGAGCACGTGCTCTTTGTTATTGAAACTTGACTGTCTATTCGAGACCTCGGATGCCTGAAAATAAGTCTTAGTGTTGTGTGTCTTCCTATCTTTCAAAATACACCTTTGTGAGAAAGCAAAAGGTAATGTGGTCAATGGGCATAGAGTGGGATTCATCTCATCCTACCCTAAACACTTTCAAAAGGCAAGGCATCCTGTCCTCATCTGCAGTGACATTGTTGATGAGGTCCTTACTGATGGTCATGAAAGCTGAGACTGATCTGGACATGTAGTTCTGGGTACCCTCAGAACTTTGGGAAGATATTTTTACTCCGTTTTCTCTGCTGGCATTCTCTAAATTAAGACTTGGATTAGCTGCAGACATTTATTTAGTTTTGAGCATGTTATCTACATAATCATGGTTTTCACCAATTCTATAACTGCTGTTATAGGCAAATTGTTCAGGTCTTGCCTGTACTGAATTTGGTTTTCATTTACTCATGGTAATATCTGTTTATGTTTTTAAGTAAAATCATTTGCTACTTGTGACTGGAGATTCCCCAGAGAGGTGAAGCTGATAACAGCTCTCACCTTCAACCAAATCAGGAACATAAGTTTTTTCTAACACATTGTTAAAAAAAACCCAAGCAAGCAAACAAACAAAGAAAACAAATTGAAAAGCAAGTGAAATTCTAACTTCACATTGTTTGACAATGATACTGAATTTATTGATGAAAACACAAGGCTCATGTTCAGGCATCAGGCTATAAATGCTAAGATGGCATGAGACATCCTGCAACGAGAGAGAAAACAATTACAGAACTTAGAAGTTTTCTTTAATGTGGCACATTAAAGTAACTATTTTAGCTTTGCAAGGAATCATTTGTAAATATAAAAATACATCCTCTACCACATGTTTCCTCCTCCCTTCCTGCTGGACCAGCCTATCTCTTCTTCCCATTTTCTGCTGCAACAGGGGCCAGGCTTTTCCTTTCAGTTGCTCTGGCAGCTGCAGTCCCACCCTCATCTCGGCACTGAGCACACCCAGTGATTACATACGTCTATTGCAAATGATCATTTCCCCCTCTGCCTCCCAGCTACAAATTCCCATCACAGTATACCCCTCTTTAAATCTCTTCTTTATTGAGTTTCATCAGCATAAGGCCATTGTTAATACATCTGTTTGAAATAAAAAATAATTTCCCTGTGTCTGCCACCCCCTCTCCACTAGAGAGTCTCACCCGATCCCAGGTTCCAACCCTGATTAGCCAGCACACATGTGTTTCAAATAAAAGCTATCTGCTCTTCACACACCCCTCCTCCCTCTCCCAGCTGCGGACTTCCCTGCTGCGTTATCCTCACTTGTAACTTTCCTGCCATGTTTCAGCCATACTCTCTCATCAGTGTCTTCCCTGTTATTTATATTTGCTTATGGATGTGTTTAGCACCTTTCTTTTAAAGAAGAGGCTCTAGAAGAGATACAACACTGTCACGGTCTCCATTTTAGACCAGGAAACTCAAGTCGGACGAGTTGGAGGAATTTGCCTCTTGCTCCAGAGTAGGCACAGAAGGCTTGGGAAGAGCATCTGTGATGGCACCAAATGCTCTACTGGTGTAAACTGGAGCTGGAAATCAAGATATTTGGGCCAATGGGCACATGCTGGATTGTACCCCTTCCCTTTTCAAAGATTTTACTCTTTTTGGAGGTAGGTGTCTTTGGGAAGCATCACTTACCTGAGTTCTATGTATAAGACTTATGGTGGGTTAGGGAAGTGGTCGGTTTCAGGCCTACAGGCACATCCTTTCACCTGTTATTCAGTGGCCAGAGATAGTGCTGAAGTTGTGGAAGACCAGGGCATGGGCCCATCCTTGCTCCCATCTGCACAGCAGATGCCTTATGCATGTCCCTAGTTTAACCCACTGGGATTTTGGGTAATTACCCTGGCTGCTCGTGCCTCCCACTGCAATTATTCACACCCAAACTATGTTTCAGTCTACTATGCAAAAATTCTCAACACTGAAATACTTTCCCTTCCTTTGCCTATTCTGCTATGAACACAACCACAACATGATGGTGCAGACGGTCCTTACACTTGCTGTTTATATTGCATCCCAAAACTGGTATTGTCAACCCCAGCTTCTTAAAAATTATGAGTTGTCCTCCAAAGCATTACCAAGACAAAAGAATTAACTAGTAAGCAGTTGTGCTTGTTTGTCTGGCTTCTTGCCTTGAGTCAGGATTTTCAACTCTGTGACTGCAGTGTCTAGATATGTAGATTTTCAAATTTTATTTTTTTTTTTTTTTTTTGTAAATGGCAGCTAGAATTCCAGTTTAAGATCCTGTTTTGGGAAGGTGGTGTTTTAGGAAGGAATCACACCCATTGCTGTGGGTTTCACTAAATACTTAGAAATGTTGGGAACATGCTGAAAGACTTAATTCCAAAGGAAAATTTATGCATATACCAGATAACATTCCACCAAAGGTAAAATTTGCTGGTCATCTGTGTCACATGTTAAATGTCACTATTTAAATGCCAGCAAAAACTGTGAAGAAAACCATTCACAGCTTGGTATTGTTTTCTTTCTAAAATGTTGTTTTGAATAAAAAAAATTATGCAATACCACAGTATTACATAAAATATGTATAACATATATATATATATTTAAATTTATAATATAGATATATAGTCTTTTTACAGAGAGAGTAATCAGACATTGGAATGGGCTGCCCAGGGAAGTGGTGGATTCTCTGTCCCTGGAGTGTTTTAAGATGAGACTGGATGTGCCAGTGAGTGCCATGGTCTAGTAACCACGGTGGTGTTGGATCAGGGGTTGGACTTGATGATCTCAGAGGTCTTTTTCAACCGAGTTAATTCCATGATTCTATGATTAATATATTTACATAATAACACAGTATTGACAAGTAGTTTATGTCTTAAATCATTTAATATGAAATAAGTATATTCATCTTAAAATAAATTCCCCCAGAAGAAAAAGGACTGTGGGAAGGACAGTTAACTTGAAGGAGATAGGTAGAATCACAGTATCAGAAACTATTTTTCTGACTATATCGGTAGGAATGCCTGTGAGTTTCTTGATTTTGCTTTTATTTTGTTGATTACCTTTGTGGCTGACAAACTCACAAATTATTATTATAGAAAAAGAACATCTTAAACGTGGGACTTAAACACTCTTAGGCTGGATTTGCCCCTGTGGCCTCAACCAAACTGGATACTGATAAACTGAATTTGTCTGAAGTAGCAGAACTAGACTTACCTCTCTCACTCCTTCACACTCTCCTGCTTGATTGACCTAAAATACCAAAGGTGTCTCTGAGTTCAAATTATGATGGAAGAGAGCCCAAACTAAAACCTGAGTTTTAGTTTGTTACTCCTATTAAAAGGTGGTAGACAAAACCAAATGACAGATGATCTCTATAATACTGAGGACTTTACAACAGACAATCTTCTCCTGGATAACTTTTCCAGATGTTGGCCAAGATGAACAATTTAGTCTTAGATGTAAAGTAAGAAATCAGGTCAAGTTAATACTGACTTTCCTTTTGCTGCTGTAAAGTAGGGAAAAGTGTAATTTTCCTTTTCTGCCTTGTTTTCTGCAGATTCTTGAAGTTCTTTGAAGACACAATGGAGGGTGTGAGTTCAAAGGAAAATGTAACTGGAAATGTTACCCTTCCATGAAAAATGCTTATGCTCATTTCCTCAGCACTCGTGAGTGAACTCATCAGAGCTCTCTTTATAACACTATAGAAAAAAAAATTGTGGCTGTGGCTCATTTATTGTTCAAATTGTTAACTGATTTGCAAATGCAAGACAAAATACTTTTCTGACTTGTGCCTCTGCAGGGACAAGAAGGTTTCTTGGGATATGATCAAAAGAAGAGAAAACAAAGCAAGACTTGCAGAAGTTAAAATCTGTCTCCAAACCTCTTTTATTTTTTACTGCTGGAAGTGGTACACCAGCAGGAACCGAGAATAATACAAGTCTGCAGTCTGCCTTTCAAACCCCAGCAGAACTTTCAGGCCTGATGGTTAGAAGTGCTTTATCCCAAATCACGACTCATGTCATTCCCTCGCTGGTTCTGCAGTAGTTATGAGAAGTAAATACGCTCACACACGCACGTGCGTGCATCATGTAGGGTGTGCACTGCAGGCTTTGCATGATCAGCAAACATTTGGCAGCTATCAAACGTAACAGCTTCCTCTTCTCAAGTCTAATGACAGCCTTTTCTTTTGTGCTGCAACCATAATTGTTAATGCATTAAAGAGCAATCTATGCTTTCAGACTTGAAGGCATGAAGGTTTTCATACTGAGCCCTATATTTGATTCCTTTCCAGTTAGTCCACATACATGCAACTGGTTTCATGGCTGGGTTCTTCTGCTCCTCCAGTGAAGGGGAAATACTCTACAGATTTTTTTCTCACAGTCGAGCTCTTCATGCGTGTTCTTAAAAATGTGTGCTCTCTGTCTGGATCTGCTGATAACTGAGGAGTGCTGTTGAAGCCTTTCTGCACCCAGAATTACCCTACCAGTCTGTCTATTTTCTTTGAACTAGTACTTTGATGCCATTTTTTCTTAAAATTGACCAATTGTTAAAAAAATAGCTGTGGAGATAGACACACTCAGAGTATGATGAGGCAAATCTTGTTCCTTTGACAGACTGGACTAAAACGACATCTCAGTATGCTACATGCACATCCATCTTCCTGCATGGGTGCATATATCCTACACTGCACCAGGTCCATTCAAGGAATGGTGTGTGTATTAATGTGTATTTAATGCATTTTATGCAACAAATTATGCAACAAAATGGGGGATTCCCCATCCTGTTAGGTCTTGTTGCTGTTTGTCTGTGCAATAGATCCATTCTACCAGTTTTGAGTCTTCTGTTGCCAAAAGCTCGACAGCTCTCACTCAAACTTTTTACAAGGTGTCCTCAGGCCAATTCACACACAGATTTAATGAGAAATCACTTCAGTTTTTTCAATCTGTTTAAAAGCTAGATTTCTAATTGAAGGTAATATTTGTTTTCTCTACAGTCAGTAAATAATTGCTTCCAGGAGATCACTCAACCCAAGAGAAAGAGACAGAACTACATAGTGCTATAAGTAGTGGTAAATTTTCAGACCAGTCAGTCTCACCTATGTCTCTCCAATGGCTGGAGAGAAAACTTATATAGGCAGAATGTGTTGAGACAAAATCTGGACCTGCTGCCTTCACTGGGAGTTGCTTACAGCCTTTGGAGGTGAAGTCTGTCTCCAGGTAACAGAGTCCACGTGTTGAACTACCTGTGGTTGTGCCATGCAGATACATGACCACTTCTGGCTATGTTATGGCCATGGCAAATTCCTTTCTGTTAGTGACACAAATGGGGGTTTAAAAGAAACCTTTTTTTTTTTTTTCATGTCGTTTAGTCATTTGTCTTCTACTTAGAAAATTGAGGGGTTTATGGTATTGCCTCATCACTGTTTCATTGCTTCTCTCCAAATCACTACCAGAGATGTGCCAATAACATCAACTTTAAAGCAGGAATTAGTGTGTCAAAACTGATATTGCATTATTTCTTCTTATGTTAGCATGCACTGACGAGTGACAAACTGCACAGAAAACAGGGTCTCAATGTTTTCTGAAAAAGACTGCTGAAATACTTGATAAGCTTCAGTCAAACCAAGCTGTTTTCTTCATTTTGAAGCCAACTTGCCAAACAATCTTTCAACACTTCATGGTATTTTATGTAGGATTCTTCAGTGTAAGAAAGTGTAAAAAGTTCAGTGTTAGGTTATACTAATCCTCTCTGCTATGTTGTTGTAACAGCACGAAATGTTGAAGTTCTCAGCTTTTCAGTCACTCATCGGAGCAGCTTCTCTTTCATAGCTGTGTAGTGTCACACAGATATGCCAGATATTAGATATGCTACATACAAAGCAGTGCCAGCATAGTGTACTTGGAATACATTTACCATGCACTTTTTAATACCTCACCTCTGGTCCAACTGTTCCTTTGCTCCAAATACTTTCAAACTACTGTAATGGCTCAGGTTTTGTTCTTATTTTTCTGAAGAGTCTGTTTCTTTTCCCTCAAGATTCAGTTCGCTCTGTTATACTCAGTTTTGTGATCTAATATCTGCTGTCTCTTGAAACACTGTGAGAATTTTCCAAACACTCCCAAAAGCACAAACTAATGGTCCCAGCTCCTGTCAGTGAGACTAATTATTACTGTGTTTAGTTTATCAAAATTAAGGTTCATGCCTCTCCCACCTGTTATTGCAGGGTCTGCAAGCTTCCAGGACCTCAGCCTACCTTCTTGTGTTCCCCACACTCTCTCATTTCCCTTCCCTTAACCACATATCTACCCTCTTTTGTTCCATGGGATATCCAAGCAGCCCCTTTACACCATAATTCCAGAGGTCTCCCAGAGCCGCTTGCCTACCTTTTCCAAAGGCAGCCACCCTTTTCAAGAAGACATAATTCATAACATTTTGTATGGAACTGCACTTCTAGAAAGTAAACCAGTGGTCTAGCTAGACAGCTGGAATAAACCAGTTGTCTAGAATAAACCAATAATTTGTACCTTTGCAAATTACTTTTCTACCAAACAGGACTAGACAAAAGAGAGGCCAGGCTTTCTATTACATCACTACATCACTCCTCTGGTTCTCACAGAACCTTTTAACTTCTATCCCAAAAATTGTGTTTCATAAGGGAAAATAAACATCTTTCACCGCCGACCTCTAAGGTAACAGTTTTCTCTCTCTCATAATTTTGTGCTGTGTTGTTTTGGTCAATTCTCTTGTTCTCCAAAATAAGGTGACAAGAATTACTGGTAAAGATGTTGAAATCTAAAATTTCTGAAATTACTTCTTAATATCATTCCTGCTTCCAAATCACACTCATGCTATGTTTAATTAGCCTGAATTTAGAAATTGCCAGCAGGTTGCTCTCAACCTCATCTCTTCCAAATCAGGCAGCCCTCCAGCACCAAACCAGCAAGCTCCCTAAATCCTGACTGTAGTTAAACAGATGGGAGAACATGGCCATGTCACATTCAGCACAGTGGTGTGAAGGTCTTGTTGGGCTTTGCAGTTTGCCTGTACCCAGATGTCTTTTCTCGCCCTTTATTCAGTCTTATTTTGGGGAGGGTGGTGTTCTTGCTGGTTAAAGATTGTCCTTTATGATCCATTTGTGCAGCATCTGTCATCACTTGGCCCACAGCTGCAACTGAAGGGCAACTTCATTGTGTGGCTGAACAGAAATTGGATTAGGAATCTAGAAATCCAAGTCCTTTTGATCTCTTTTCTGTGCAGTAAGTTCTCACCATATGGTTATTTTTGGTTCTTTTTTGACATGAGTTCAAGGGGGCAGGACGAAGACATGGGTGATGCTGAGACAAGGCCCATAGCTGGTCAACAACAGGAAAAAGAACCTTCTCATTGTGATCCTGATTGTTACAGCTACTTTCAGCTTGTTAGAGCTCAATGGAGACTTCTGGTTTTTAAATCAGAAAAGTGGTATTGGCTTTCATGGATATTGATATTGATATTGATAGGAGGTGTCCTCTAAAGTGTCCCACAGATCCCCCTGTTGCAGAAACAGGAATATCACTTTTTTCCAGCCTTGACCCAGCTGCTGCCATATGCTACAAACACCTTACCTCTACTCTGTCAGACTTCCCAACAAATGCAAGTGAATTTCCACTACAGGCATCATTTCCCGTTTTAACTGTTGACAAGATCTGTCCACTGTAGCTTCTGAGGGAACTGAAGGGCTTCTCTGAGCTGAGTCTGTCTGTGTGGTCTGGGTGCCAGCTGAACTCAGTATAGTTTGAGGCTTCACATGGTAATTCTTTATTGGAGCTTCTACACCTGTGTTCAGTTTTATGTGTTATTTCAAGGCTAATTAACATTGAGATCTCTAATGTAATGATTGGAATTAGAGAAAGATCAGTTTTAGGAGATCTTAACTCCAAGAATTTCAAAGGTGATTAAAGACATTTCTGTGACTGACTTCCATCAGAGTTTCCACAAGTCTTTGAGGACCTGGACATGAGCACCTTGGCTTCGGTCAAGACTTCTTACAAATAAGGAATAATCTGAGCTCTGTTATATCTTTTCCTCAACTCTTTTTGCCACACAAACCACTTTCTGATAGCCCAGAACTCTCCTTAACTCTTTGCTTTAGTCTTTGTCATTGACTGAACATTTGAGGAAGGGATAGAGGGAAGGAGGGGAGTGACTGATCTGATCAACTACCCATGAAAATCATGACTATTTCTACTGGATCAAGTCCCTCACAACTTCTTCCAAAATTAATCCATATATAAGTGAGTACATCATTCTTAGCACATTCAACTTATTGTGGCTCGTGACAGAACGGATAAGGTATGAACATTGAGCTTTTGGAGTAATCTATTAACTCTACTGATAAATTCCTGAAATTTTGGTCTTGGGTTTTAAAACCATGACCCTGAACTTGCAGGAATGACCATGAGGTTAAAGAAACAAGAGTTTTACAGAAGTGTATATATATTTTTGATACCCAACTAGAAAAGAATCCCAGATGGAATACAAGTATAGTGAATTTACTGCAATTTCACTCCGATTTCCTAACCAGCTGTGAATTTTTACATCATCTTTGGGATTTTTCAAGAAACATCTCGCTTTTTAACGAGTCATTTGCAAAGAAAAACAATCAGACCATTTTTCCATCTCTCTTCTATTCTACTATTGTGTTAAAGTTTGAAGAATAAGCAAAAAGAAAGAAAATAAAGAAGGAAAAATGTGCCAATGAGTTATTAATCTGTCTATTGCATGTTGCCAGCAAATAGGGAGTGACATAATTTTTTCTAATTTGATCACCAGCACTTTCTTTTTGCAGAAAGCAGAACCGGAAAGGAAACCCCTCCGAACCTTGTCAACATCCTAGGGCTCCTCCAGGCTTTGGAGGAGGATCTGAAGGGCTCTGCTGCACCTCTGCCAAGCTGCTGAAGTGCAAAGGTCTCTCTGTTCTCTCTTGGGACTCATCTGTTTCCATCATGTATACAGACAAGGCAGAGGAGTCTTTCAGTTTCAGACAAACAGCGGGAGGCCTGAGGGAAAAAAAAGTGAAAAAAAATAAAAAGCCTGAAGCCCTCTTCAGAAATGAGTGCTCCAGTCCAGAGGCAGAGACAGGCAGGCGGCGTTATCACAGCGCACCCGGTGCACGTCTGGCAGTGTGTTTATACGGGCCATGACACCGGACATGCTGTCTGGCTTATTTGTCTTGGTCTCTTTCTGCTTCTTCCATTGAGAAAACACTTTTCTCTGTGTAATTCTTCTACCCTCAAACACTCCTGGTAGCCTGTTCTCACAGTGCCAGAGCTTGTGATCGCCAGCAGTGTCTAAACAGGGGTAGGTTTGGCCCCAGTCATGGGCAGCGCAGCCTTGCATGGATCAGAAATGCCTTGTCTAGATATTTCGTGATGTAAAGAGGTGGCAGAAAATGCTAAGGTTCTTCTCCCTTCTCCTGAACACAAGAGCCGAAAGACATTTTGGACTACACTAGTGTGTTTGAGTAGATCTGTCTTTTTTTCCTGGTATAAGTTTTCACCCAGTAGGCACGACAGCTAGGGGGGGGTCCTGTTCCAAGCTTAAGACTTACAGACCGTCTTCAAAATAGAAAATAATAGAATCATAGAATTGTTTAGGTTGGAGAAGACCTCTAAAATCCTTCAGTCCAACTACTAGCCCACCACTGCTGAGTCCACCACTAAACCATCTATCTCCCTAAGTGCCTCATCTACACATCTTTTAAATGCCTCCAGGGACGGTGACTCCACCACTGCACTGGGCAGCCTGTTCCAGTGCCTGATTACCCTTCCAGTGAAGACATTTTTCCTAATATCTAATCCAAACCTCGCTTGAAACTATTTCCTCTGGTTCAGGTGCTTGTTACCTGGGAGAAGAGACTGATCCCCCACCTGGCTACAACCTCCTTTCAGGAAGTTGTAGGGAGCAAGAAGGTCTCCCCTCAGTCTCCTTTTCTTCAGGAAACAGTCCCAACTCCTTTAACTGCTGTTCAAAAGACTTGTGCTACAGATTGTTCACCATCTTTGTCAAAAACCTTGATCTAAGCTGCCAGCATGTGCATCAGACAGGACTGTAGAAGCAAAAATGTGGTGGTGAGTTGACAAAAATGTGTGTGGTCTTCAGGATGTTTACATTCATATATGATCATATAAATCACAGAGCTACAAATGCCATGTGCTTTTTGTTCTCAGTCCTTGGAAAAAGACACTGGATCAACTAATAAAACTTATTTTTAGTTTCAATAAACTCTATTCCCTTATTTATCATGTCCTGCAGCAGAATTTCTTGCTGTTTGAAGAAAAAACCCACTGATTTATTCAAAAGAAGGTCAAAGGGTTTTTTATGCAGTTTGAATCTCTTCTTATTGTTTAAATACAGGTAGAATAAATGACTGCTTGCGTTTCTAGGTTGTGCAAAACTTCTGGCTAGTAAAAGGCTTTGGTTCTGTTCACAACTATCTAAAACACCTGTATTAGATCCCTACTTGAAAAATAGTCTGAAAATACCATGTTCTTCATATCCTTATGCTATATCCCTCCACTAAAATAGATGCTGACAAGATGTTTGTTTGAGATGCATCTGAAACCAAAGAACAATGCTCTTGAAGAGCAGTTTTATGTTTGTAACAGAAAATCTCTTCTAAAACCAAAAAAATTACTTAAACATGCTCCAAACTTACATTATTCTCTATTCATTCCAAAGAGTGGATTACTTATAATTTCTGCCTCTATAATTTTTTCTGTAAGATGCATAGTTTCCTTCTTCCCACCAATGCACTTGATGTATATAATGTTTCATAAATTAGATACTACAAGTTGTGAACTATAAAGGTTATTAACAGCCTTAAAGAAGACAGCTGGGATAGCAGCAGTAGTTTGGCTCTGGGAGCACAGAGCTCATTGCAGCCTGAATTAGTTCTCCAAGAAATAAGGAAAATTATTTGAAGACTACAGATGTTTTGTTGTTGTGGTTTAACCTGGCAGGCAGCTGAACACCCCACAGCTGTTCACTTACTCCCCTCCCAGCAGGATGGGGGAGAGGATCAGAAAAAAGGTAAAACTCACGGGTTGAGATAAAGATGTTTAATAGGACAGAAAAGGAAGCGGAAATAATAGTAATGATAGAAGAATATGTAAACAAGTGATGCACAATGCAATGTGCTCACCACTCACTGCCTGATGCCCAGCCAGTCCCCCAGCAGTGGGCAACGACCCCCCAGGCAACTCCCCCCAGTTTTACTGTTCAGTATAATGCTGTATGGCATGGAATACCCCTTGGATCATCTGGGGTCAGCTGTCCCAGCTGTGTCCCCTCACAACTGCTTGTGCACTGCCAGCATTCTTGCTGTTGAGGTTGTTGGGTGAGGAGCAGAAAAGACTGTGGTGCTGTCTAAGGGCTGCTCAGCAATAACTAAAACATCAGTGAGTTAATAATATTATTCTCAACCCAAATCCAAAACACAGCACTGTACCAGTTACTAGGAAGAAAAATAACTCAATCCCAGACAAAAACTGGCCAGTTCTGTATCAATTCTGGTACCCAAACAAACTTTTAAAACTGACCAGAGACAACTATGTTGCAGTCCACCATGTGAACATCTCTAAGGCAAGTTCTGGATTAGGAAAGTTTGCTTTCTGATTCTTACAGTAAATGATTTTCATATATTGAGGAAAACTGTGTCTTCATTCTCTCCTTTAACAGCATTGAATTCCTTTACAATGACCATCAACATAAGGAGCATTTTTACTTAGTAGAAACTTGATTATTTTGTATGTTAAAAGTTTTGAAAAGACTGAAGTACACTTACAATTAATATGCCTCCTTTCCTGCATTCATCTAACATCTGCTCTAATAGCATAGGCTGAGAGAGTGAGAAGACAGTCCGTGCCTGTTACTGTTCTTCATGTCAGGAATTGCATGCTTACACCTTCTTTTTCCTACATAAAGGGGATTTGCAAAGATGAGGAAAGTAAAAAGGTGAGAGGCAACAGTCACGAGCTGCAAGAGGAAAATTCAAATCGGGCATAATGGGAAAGTTTTTTTACCACAAGCGTGATTCAACACTGGAACTGGTGCCCTCAAAGTCGCACCCTTGGAGTTTGCAAAGGTGTCCTGGATATCAGGTCCTGTGACAAGCTTGGAGGTTAGCTCTGCTCTGGGGAGGGTAGTGGCCTAGATGATCTCCTGAGGTCTCTTACATTAAATTTTGCTATAATTTATGATAACAAAACTGTAGAATCAGCTTAACTAGTAATTTGGAAATTATTAATGTTAAAAAGTTCTGAAAATTGTAAATCCTATTTTGATGGGAGGCTTTTTCTTTATTTCACAATCCTTTCCTAATTTCTCTATGAAGTTTAATTTCTAAGGTGTGGGAACCACATATATGATGCTATAATAAAATATTTGATGGGATGTAGGCAGATAGTGGGGAAGCAGTGGGCATTGACTGTTGGCCTTGACTAATTGCTGTGTTTGTGCTCAGACAGGAAGAATTTCCCTGGAGTTCAACAAGCATTTTGGACCAAAGGGTGATGGCAGAACTAACAGTCAGACAACAACTTTTTTTAATCTGGCCCACTGAATGGGGTCAGTGGTGTTTTTGCCCCACAAAGAGGGCCTGAAACAGACTCAGCATTACACTGTATTGTTTATCTCTGATTAAGTGGAATCTGATGCAGGGTGAGGGAAGAGGCTGGTCAAGAGAGGTGATTCTGCCCCTCTAGTCTGTTCTCATGAGACCCTGCCTGGGCTGATACGTACAGCTCTGGGGCTCCCTACATAAGAAATATATGGACCTGTTCAAGTGAGTCCAGAGGAGAACCACGTAGATGATCAGAGGGTTGGAACAACTTCCCTATGAAAACAGGCTGAGAGAGTTGTCCAGCCCAGAGAACAGAAGGTTCCAAGGAGACTTTATAGCAGCCTTCCAGTACCTGGAAGGCCTGCGGTAACAAGTACCAAGGGCACGTGGTGATAGGGCAAAGGGGAATGACTTTAAACTGAAAGAGAGTAGGTTTAGATTAGATAATATGAAGAAATTCTTGACTCAGAGGGTGGTGAGACAGTGTAACAGGTTGCCAGAGAAGTTGTGGATGTCCCATCCCTGGAAGCGTTCATAGTCAGGTGGGAAGGGAATATGATATGAGCACTCTGATGAAGTGGAAGGTGCCCCTGCCCATGTCAGGGGAGTTGGAATTAGATGACCTTTAAGGTCCCTTCCAACCCAAACCATTCCATGATTCTCTGATTTAATGGTGCAACGAATCCAGACGGTGTCTGGCAGCGCTTGGAGCAAATTCCTTCAACCCCCCCGCTCCGTACCGGGTGCAGTCAGTGCACGGGGCCGCTCTCGGTGCGGAGGGAGCGGTGCGGGGTGTCGGGGGGAGCGGTGCGGGGCCGCTCTCGCTGCGGAGCCACGGCGGGGCGCGGTTGCCCGCGGAACGGCGGCCCATCCATCCCCCTCCCGCCCCCTCCGAGTGGGACGCATGTGATCCCTTTTTTTGTTCCTTTTTTCTTTTTTTTTTCTTTTATTGCTATGGAAACAGAGCAAAGCAAAGGGTAAATACGCGGACAATGGCTAAAGACAATTTTAATTTTCATCCCCGATTAAATGTCACAGGTTTTTAGCGCGCAGCCGTTGTAACCGGAGCCGGCATCTGCAGCCCGACGGGAGAGCTGGTCCCCGAAGCCTGAGGAATACAAGTCCCTCATTATTGCCAAGTGGGATCAGAGCACGTAGGTCTGTTTAGACACTGCGATGCATTGTAAGAGGGCTCCCTTCAGGGACAGCCATAAAAGCCTCCTTCTTCCCTCCTGTTAGAAAAGAGCAGCTGTATTCTTCTAACGTGGACCCCGCCGAAGGTTGCCTGTCTCCGCAGTGCAGGGGCTCTGGGTCAGTGCGTAAAAGCAAACTTAATTTCACTGTCTGAACAGGGTTTCCCAGTGCAAGCTCGTGTTTTGGATGGGAGCTGCGCTCACCCCTGTGCACATGTCTCGGAAGAATTGGTGAGGAAGATTTCTGAGGCTGTGTATTGCCTGTCTGACAAATATTTTAGCAGCTCTGAATTAGCTTTACAGTACAGTCCTGAGCACTCTCATAGACTGGTGAATTTCAGGCTATTAATTACCTGTTAATGGCGGCTCCGAATACCTTTCACATTAAACTAAGACCATAACCACTGCTTATTAAACAGGAGAGATAAGCCGTTTTACCATGCCAGCACTCCCTAATTCTGTATTTGGGGCTCATCCTAGTTTTCCCTTTTCAAAGGCAGTGACAAAGTGCTCAATCAGTGATATAAATAAACAGAACTGAATTGGTTATTTTATAGGTGCACGAGTGCCTCATTAATTGCTGAGCGTTACAGATGTGAACAGGGCGCTCTAAACTGTTTACCAGCTGGTTCTTGGAAATGAGACTTCCTGGATGACTTTCCTATTGAGATATGCTGCCCCTCCTTGTAAATCCCTCTCTGATTCCTGCTTCTCAGGAAGACCAAACTCCCCATTCACACGCAGGATCATTCCTGGAAATGCCACCAGAGAAGAGCTCTTGTCGGTCAGCTGGAAGATACTGATTGCTCTGTGCAATTTCCCAGCACGAGCCTGCTCATGGCACTCACAGCATCCAGAAATGTGAGCCACGCTGTTTGCGACAGGGCAAACCCCAGGAGCCGGTGGACGGCTCTGCTGCATCTGGAGCCAGGGGTGACGTTTCCTGAAAGGACGGATTGGCTTTGAGGCTGGGAGTCAAAGTTCTGCTGGATTTCTATTAATTGTATTAATTGCAGCAGTCTCTCCTTGGCACTGCTTTACTTGGAAACCTGTGTGTGCTCACAGACAAAAATCTTGGCATGTGAAGGCTGGATCTTCTGATTGGATTTGAGAAGGCAGAGGAAGAGGACAATAGGGACTGACCAGCAGAGCTCCTTTCAGTCGAAGTCACTTCTGCTGCATTCCAGTACCGCAGCGCTGTGCTTCACAGACGTTCTTGCTGCTAATTAAACGGTTCACATACACGTGAAGTAAGACAAAAGGACAGAGGGAAAAATCAAACAATCCACATCAGATTGTATATCAAGGAGAAATATTGTATTGACATGGAGAGGAACTAAATGCTTTAAGAAGTCTTTTTGACTTCAAAACCTTAGATTCTGCATTCATTTTCAAGGGCACATTTTATACAGATGGAAGAAAATCCCACGTTTTGTGTCAACATCCCTCATCCACTATAGTTATGTGAATGCAAGTGCACATTCTGACTTTTACTTATCATAACACATAACAGTTTGGACAATATCTTCTTCGTTGATGGTTTCCTGGTTTGGAAAGCATACAGTTATTACCAGATACTCCCAGAAGGAAAAATCATATAGAAAGTCACTGCAAAAAAAGGTTCTGACAGTTCTCCAGCGCTGTGTTGTGAGATGGGATTTTTTTCCCCCACAGACTCACTTATTACTTATGTGAAAAAAATCAAAGGGTATTTTGCTATCAAGGGATAGCAATTTCTCTCCAGGATTTTAGGAGAACATCCAGGAGCCATGTTTGCAATTAAAATTAGTAAGAATAACAACTGATTTTAATACCTCGGTATAGAATCAGGAATCTTTGTTGTAATATGTTGTATGTTTGTCTGTGTTGGGTTTGTTTTTCCAGAAAATCACATTTCACTATTTATTATGAATTAAAAAAACCCAAACCAAATCTATCATTGCTCTCCTGGTTCTATGCAAGGTTGAGTGCCTGGTTAAATTCCAGATGAACCCAGCTGTTTCAAGGCATTTAAATGTACTTTTGACGAAGATACTCATGTGTTCACTGGATATACTAAATGAATGCAAAAGTTGAATTTAACAGAGTCAGACTGATGTTCCATTATCCCTCAGGGAACCTCTGTCTAATTGTGTATGTACCATGAGAGCAGGCTCCTGAGATGTTTGTTTAGATCTCTCATATGAAATATCCTTCTCTCTTTCTCTATCTCTCTCACAAACAAATCTCTGATTTTAGGGCATAAAAATATGTCTGTAGATTAAATCCTGGTTTCCTGGTAAAAGAAACCATACATGTACCCAGAAGGATTTTGGCAAGTAATTGAAATCTTTCAAATAGGGAACTGAATTAAGAAAAATCCCTTGTTAACGTAAACTGAGCTCTCCAGAGGTCTGTAGTACAGGGACTTCCTGCAGCAAAGGGTTTGTGCAGTGCTCCCAAGAGCTCTGAAAATTCATTCAGGCAAAGGCAAAAAGGTCTTTTCTGGAAGTGCTTCTCACTCTCCAGCTCCTTACTTTCATCGGGAGCTCTGGCATCATGAAAACTTAAAACTGGGGGAAGCAGAACACACGTACTTGAATGGACTTTATCAGACCCCCCATCTCTAGGGGGTCACACCAGCCAGCCCTTCACTCTCTGTTCACCTCTTAGACAGCAGAATCAGATTTGATAATTGAAAAAAAAAAAAAAAAGGATTATCCCTCAGTTTGATTTGGTTTAGGCCTCTGGAAGACATTTGACCATCATGAACATATTCACCTTGCAGTATTTCTCTTAGTCCAGTCACTGCCATATCAGCATCACATTGTCTCATTTGCAAAGTTGTGTTGTAGTGCCTAACAGCTTTCATTTAGTTCAACATATTTTGCCATACCCTTAATTCGTCTAGTTTCTTCTGAAGTGACCATTCGCCTGATTACTCAGGGCAGGCATATAGATCTACCAGTTCACCTTAGCTGAACTCTATTCTGTATTTCAAGGTGTTTTTTCTTACTGAAAATATCCTAATGAATTACCACGCGTTTTCAGCATAGCAGTGCTGTGTCTATTTGGAGTTTGCCCCCTGTTTTTTAGGAGTGCAGGGCTGCAAGGACACTGTTGCTGATACATGCTTTTCCCTTCCCTGGCTCTTGCCAAGCAATCAGGTTTGTAAAGAGCTTTTTATTTTTAATTTATTCATTTTGTTTGCATTGACATGTATTTTGGACTCCATTGACACGGCAAGTTAAAACAAATAACTCCTCCAGTAGCCTGTCAGTTTATTTCCAAAAATTTGTCTCTGTCTCTACAAAGTAATTATTTTTGCTGGCATGCCATCTACCTTTGCTAGTTTTCAGATGGACTTGCTGTCTCTTTCTCTCAGTGTGGGGGCTTTTGAATGCCTGCCATTGCAAGATTTATTTTTTTTGTTGTTGTTGTTGCTACTTTTGCCTTTCATCTGGTGCAGCATCCTCACAAATCACTGAAATCTCGTGCTCTCCAAACCCCAGCACTCTTGTGTTTCCTGTTTTTGCAAATCATAGCTTTATAAATGGCAATTTCCCCCATAATTTTTGTTACTTTTGATATGTTCCTGTCTAGAGGATAATATCAACTACCAAGAAATGTACATGACAAATTGAAATCAGCATCCTCTCAGAGACTGTTGCAGATAACAGGCAAATATGGTTTAGCATTGGGCCCTTCGATTGCCTGCTCCAAAAGGCTTTAGACTGTGCACCATAACAAAGCATCCCTCTTTAAAGACCAAACTGGTATCAGTTGCCATCACTTCTAGTTTTCAGTTACTAAAACCCTGCTACCATATATATATATGTCTTCATAGCTAGAATATATATATTACCAAATATTTCATCTCTCTTGCTGTAGTGACCCATCTTTGTCCCTCTTATCAAGGCTCCCCCATACCATCTGCAAACTTTGCTGACTGCAAAAGGGTGAAAACCCTCATTTCAGGGGTATTAGGAAAGGCTTTTTGTGCACAGCACTATTAGATTCTGTTCATTGAAATTTTAAGCCTCTCAGTGTCTGTAATTTTGAATTCCAGCAGGCTCAGACACATATGATGACACACAAACTGAATATTAATCAGTATTTCATTCAGGCTGAAGTGATCTATGGCTGCTTTTCCATGTGCATCTGCCACACTGCACTGGAGACAGTTTGCTTTCAAGCCCATTGATAAAATGGCAGTCATCTCTTAAGAGCTACATCTATATAAGAAACTAAAACAATGCCAGGGAAAACTCCCAGGCACTGGAGATTGACTCTCTGTACAACTAAATTCAACATTTAATTCACTAGGATCAACACAGTGGCTCTGACAGTCCACCCCTGGTAGTCCTGCCACCTCTGACTTAACCTCTACTCTTCCTCCCTGAGCCCCTTGGTCAGAGGTGGCTGCTTTTTGTCAGTGCACCCAGCTGTCAGTTCAGCCCAGCTCCTGACATCCTCACTGCAGCTATCCTGGCTTTTGTTAATCAGACAAGCAAAAATTTAACATCCATCCTGCTGAAAGTAGCCTGCTGATTTCAGAGGGAGCAGGATGTTGCCATAACAGTCTGATTATTCACTTCATGTAATATTTTTATTTTTTGACAAAGGTGTTTACTTTTCAAACAAAGGCCATTGGCTAAGCCATGGCAACCACACTGTCTGTGTAGCCAGAAAACACTTAATATGTGGGTGGGTGGTTTGGATGGCCTTGAATACATAATTAAATTTGTTTTTCCTTTCAGCTCCCTGTGGTGTGTTATTTTTTTATATTTAAAAGTTATCCCTCTTGAAGACAACTGGTTTTTATTATTAAAAGGGCAGCTTAAATACATTTAGCAAAAGCAAGTCTCATTCCTTTTATGTCTCAATCTTTTTTCCAGTTAAGGAAGAAGTCCTTTAGTGCCTGTGATCAACTTCCTACAGCCAAAATGTTTCTCTAAACAATTTCTAAAGGTTTAGTAGCTTTGTACACTTAATGGAATAAGCTCCACATTTCCTGATCCTTAAAATGTTCAGCATTAGCTTGTATGTTTTATACTGCATCAGCAAAATTAGGGATTTGGAGTGTTTCCCCAGCTGTAGAAAAAAGAAGCTCCTGCATGCTGCTTCTGGCACAGGTAAAAGGGAACAGCACATAAATAAGGGACCAATATGGCAATAAGCTGAACTTCTGCAGTCCCTGTGGGATGCACCAGTACCTCTGAACCATGACTTGTCAGCACAAGTGGAGGCCTGTCAGTTTTGACAGTGACAACCCAGTGGGCTCTGTGGGAATACAGAGTCTGTCAGATTGGGTAGGTGAGTCAAGACAGACAGGTGGAAATTCTCCAAGAGTGAATGTGATAAGGACAATTTGGGGTGAGGATTAAACCCACATATGTAGAGCTGGAGTAATTGGCAATGAAAGCAGCACAGCAGAGTGAGTTTGGAGATTATGATAGACCTATGATTAAATATAAATATAAAATGTCATTTCCTTGTGAACCAACACCTTTCTTGTTCCAACTATTTTTCTCTGTTTGTTACCCAGATTTCATTAGAATCAGAGTCACAGAATGGTTTGAGTTGGAAGGGACTTTCAAAGATAATCTAGCGTGGCCCCACCTGCCATGGGCAGGGACATCTTGCACTCAGTTAGGTTGTTCAAAGCCCATCCAGCCTGGCTTTGAACATTTCCAGTGATGGGGCAGCCACAACTTCCCTGAACAACCTGTTGCAGTGCCTCACCACCCTCACAGTAAAGAATTTCTTCATGTCCAATGTAAACCTTTCAGTTTAAAACCATTTCCCTTTGTCCTGTCACAATAGGCCTTGGTAAATGTTTCTCTCTTTATATATAGATAATTTACAAAGAGGTCTCCCCAGAGCCCTCTGTCCTCCATGTTGGACAACCCAAGTCCCTCAGCCTTTCTTCATTAGGGAGGTGTTTCAGGAGTGTCAGGAGTGTCATAGCAAGGTTTAGATAGTGTAGCTAAGCTGGTGAAGGTCGAGCCCTGTGCCTGGGTGATATGGAACACAAATATGGAAAGCCTGAAGGAACTGGGTACCTAAAAAAAGAAGGTTGGGGAGACTATGGTATGCTTCTTGTACATTAATATTGCTACAGGGAGGACAGGAGACCATTGTGCTCCGTGTTCACTGGTGACAGAATAAGTCTGTTCACAACTAAAAGTTTTCTATTAGAAAGAAAAAAAACTTTAAATACATATGGGCTCTGAAACAATGGCTGGCAAAGTGAAAAACCTTTTGCTGAATGTTTTCAAGAAGAGGCAGATGACCCTCTCCTGAGGAGGATTTAGTCTGCTTGATCCTGCCTCTGTGCAGGTTATTGGGCTACAGTTTTTGGTGTGTGTTTCTTTTTAGCCGCCAAGTTCGGTAATGTACGCGCTCCATGGACAATCTGGGAGAAATTAGAGTTGAATCCAAACAATCAGGCTGGGACTGGTACTCATGTCTAGATGAAACAACCCAAATATGAAGGCGGAAATTCAACTAAGTAGCTACTATTAAAAAAGGACTATAAATAAATTGCCTAGAGTTTGAGACAGTCGCATTACTGTGGGAAACCATGAAAGAACAGTTATTTTTAACTCTCCTATTGACTTTTCTATGGCAGTTGATCTGGCGATTTATTGAAACACATTTGTAATGATTTCACTAATATACATGTGACATGATGAAAAATACCATGTTTAATGAGTTTTATGTGATTCATAACAAACTGCAGACAGTAAAAGCCTGATGACATTTTTAAATTCTACAGAACAAGAAAAATTTTAATTTTAAAAACAGGAAACCTAATTCTGAGAAGTGTTCCCTCTTTAATTTGAAATTAAATCCAGGGAGACATGATCATTTTAGAAGGTTCTCTAATTAAATGTTAGTCTATTGTAGTCAGTACTACAAGGAACTAAAAGTCAGTTGGGATTAAAAAAAAACAAGCCATCCAATTATCTGGAACCTGTTGTTCACTGTCTCTTGATCTTTGCCAAGCGTATTTCACTTTTACATGGTTTTTGTGTTTGGTTACAATTACTTCTCACATAACCAAGTAATATTATAACAGAAAGGAATAAAATCAGCAAATGTAATGTTCCTTTTCTGAAATGTCATATTATGCCGTAAAAGGCACTTAAATTCTAAGAGCTAGTTACAGTTATTTAAAAAACTACATTATTTTTTGCTTTGTATGTGGATTCTTTCACCATTTTGTCCCAAGCTATAAGTCTACACAACTAATACAGCTAATTGCCCAGCCATTTTCTCATCTCCATTAAAATGGCTCAGTACTCAGATAGAAATAGATACAAATGGGCAGCCCTTTTAAGGTTTGGAGGTTTTTTTCTTTACATGCTTAACAGTAGGCTTTTCAACTTTTCCAAAGTAAGAAGAAAAGGGGCTTGAATCTCCAGTGACTAGCTTACTATAGCTTTAGTTCAAATCTGAATCTCCCATTAAGGTCATCTCTGTAGTGGTTTGAAGTTTTCCTTTTCGTTAACCTCTGCATTGAACTGAATATTCCTCAGATTCCCTAATTAGTTACAGTTGGAGCTTTAGAGACTTTCAAGACTTTCCTCTTTGAGCTAGGAAGAAAAAGGTTCAAACAATGGTCAGGAAACCCTAAAACCTCTTATCTCTCAGCAGTTCGATTAGACAAGAAGAGTACTGTCTTGACGGATTGAAAGTGCTCTATGCCAGATAAGAACAGGAAAGATAAGAACATTAGAGGTCTCTTTTTTTTTTTTTTTTTACAGAAGAAAAGACTGCTTTCCTTTTAAGCACTATCTTTTCTTCATTTACACATTGCAAGATAAACAGAATGTGTTTGCAATTAATATTTATGCTCACACACTCATTGTGCCTTGCTTTTTTAACAGTCACAACAGAACAGTATAAGATCAAATAACTGTCAAAGCAGCCAAAGCTTACTAAGTGCCTTATTATATACTGAGCAATCCCAGTGGTGCTGGAAATGAAGGTAGAAAAGGTGATGTTATGAAAAATAGAAAAAAATTATATTTGTCCAATGTATTCATATTTAGATAGCATTAAAAAGTAAATAGAGGTGTGAGAAAGACACTGTCTGCCCTGGAAAGATGGTTCTGTAAATGTTCTATTTACTTTTCCCCATTCAGTGGGTTGCCTGTTGCTTTTCTGCCAGTTGCTTTCCATTAATCACTTTGGTTCTAAAAGGCCTTAGAAGGAAATTGTTTACAGATATTTTCCTTTGCTCTGACAGAAATATGAACCTATTTTCAATCAGTTTCCTCCCGTTCTGCATTTGTGGCCCAGCCATTTCCCTGTTTAAGTCAATCAGGACATAGCCATCGACTTAAACTGGAGCAGATGAAGTTCTTTACCTAGCAGTGGCTAAAGAGCCAGAAAGATGAATGTTTTCTATAAGCAAAAGCATATTTTAATAACTTAGATTTTTTTCTAGTTGATTTTAACTTTGTCTTCCAGTGTTAATATAGAGAAAGAGACCTTACTGGACTCCATTTAGGGAGCCTCAGGGCATCATTTGTTCTCAGGTGCACTTTGGACATTTTGCATTAAACAGTTCCACTCAGAATTTTTCTAAGACCTCATGGCCATAACCTAATGAACGTCACTTAAAAGGCAGAAAACATCGTAATACAGCATATAAAGCTTTTAGCTGTATGGAGTATTTTTTTTTTCTGGTCATTGTTTAAGAGCTACTCCCTGGAGATCTCTGTAGCAGCTTTATGGGAATCTATTTATCTTTGCATGATGTTAGTTCAGATGTTTTCATTGAGTTTACATACTTCTTGCCTCTACATTTATAATTGAGCAAATTTATGAAACTATGAAGTTCAGAAACTCAGGCATTCTAGTGCAGATTAGGTTTGGGCCAAAGTGGCAGATTGTAGCCATAATTTCTAATACCTTTCCTATAACTTTACAAGACTAAACAAAACAGCTGAGATGGCCTGGATTCCGTAATATCTAACTATTTACACATGAACAAAATCAACTTGAAAACTCAGAAAGACTTAAAGGAAATGGACTAAATGGCAAGTTTGATTCTACAATCACATCTTAATTACATTTCACTCATCAGCTACTGCTGGCCTTTGATGCATGAGACAGAGGAGCTGGTTCACACACATGTCTTTCTTTGCTTGCAGAAGAATAAAGAAATCATCAAATAAAGAAATCATCAAAACTTTTCAGGGGAAATCTGGCTCCACTGGGAAAGCCAGGGGAAGTCAATGGCAAAACTCCCACATGCTTCAGCAGAGTGAAATCTTTGGGCTGCAATCCTGTCCACAGGCAGTTATAATAACAAAATGGGAAAAATGCTTTGGCTAATGAGACATCAGGAAGAAGGAGCTGGAGAAGATTTCTGGGAGGTGGTGAAGTGGTAGTGATGAGGATGAGGAGGCAGAAGAGCTAAAGAGAAGGAGAAGGCAGAATATGGAGCAGAAACAACAGAACAGCAGTAAGAGGAGGCAGGGATGTGAATAATTGAGAATAGAACTGAAATAAGGGATGCTGCTTTCAGATCAAGGAAGGGAGTGTGTTTTAAATTGGTTCCTTCAAGAGAATGACTGTGGTGTGGTGGGAGAATTGAAAGAGTTAAAAGCCTTCAGAAAGATACAGTTCATCCAACCACTGGCCTGCTCTCAGGTAACTTTTACTTCACAACTCTCACAACTGGACTGAGATTGCACCATGAGGCAGATGAACAGAAAAGGGCAATCCATGGGACAGTGCCTTCAGGCCTCTTTCCTGAGGACCCCACAGCCTATGGCACATGGTCCATCATGTCCTATGACTAAAATGTTGGCTTCTCATACAAAGAGGTGAGAGAAGGGGGCCCACGCGTCCATAAGATGAAGAGCACCTGCACAGGGCGTGTCAAACAGATGCACCTCTGATTATATGGGAGAAGAGGTGCTTCTCTGCAGGCAGCTGTGAAGCTTCCTGCAACAGCAGCAAACACCACAACACTGCACTGGTCTTTGAAGCCAGACATTTGGGCTATAACTGTCCCACTGAGTGACGTGGACTTAAGACTGTCCTTGGGCATTAAGGCCAGCTGGTGTGCATAAGTACTTTTCTATCTTTCAAAACCTACATACAAGCTTATGAAAGACAGACAAAGAGATTCACATGACTCCCAAAGCAAAGAAAGGTCTGCACCCAGACTAGCAGTGCTCCCAGGCATGTGCTAGCTCCTCCAATTGTTTCTCATCTTGGTAAAACCTAGTTAGTCAGGCCAAAGCCTTGTAAGGACAAGTCTACTGGCTGAACAGCACAGATGGTTGAATCACTAAGCATGAGAACACTCTTTGGTGCTATTTAACTCAGTATTACAGAAACATAATGCTGTTTTTCTACGAATTAATCTTATTGATTTACTCTGAGAAGGATCATTCACAGGTTAGTTTAAATGCTTGTAACTTCAGTAATAATAGAAGTCTGGGCATCCTTTTGCATTTCAGGATGTGATGATCCCAGATCAGTGTGAGAATGAAGCTTATTTCCAAAGGGCGTAGAGGGAATCTGATGTGTCAAGTTCTCCGAGCCTGGACTACTTTCCAGGACCCAAGGCTGGAGAGCTCACCACAGACATACTCTTTATTGAAACCACCAGAAGGCACATGCTCTTGGTTCTGTGTGTGTGGTATCTTAGACTTGCATGATCACCAGTTTACAGCAGTCAGCTCAGAAGGTGACTTCAGGAACTCAAAGATTCCCCATTGCTTCCATCGGGTGCCAGAGAAATCCTTGATTTAGCATGGCCCTGTGCTCACAGCTGGAGAGCTGGCAATTGCCTTCCTTCCTTGGCTGCTATCCAACACTGAGTCAGATGGTGGGACTAAGAAATACCACTTCACATGCACTTCTGTTGCTTTCTTTCCATTCACAAATGTAAAAACATCCTTGATTTTTTCTGACAAAAATGTAAACAAGGAGACTAGCTGGCCCAGCGGATCTGTAATAGGATATAGAGCCTTTCACCTCTGTCTTATGAACAGAATACCGTATCCTTCTGATGCACATCTTGTGGCTTGTGAGGAGAAAGCTGGTGGTCCGAGCCCCAGTGTCATGTGTCTGCATCAGGAAGCCACATGATTTGGGACTGATTAGCCCCTTTGTCGGCACCGGTACCTCCCGTGCAGAGATAAGACATGCTGATTGTACAAGGGAAACTGTGATGTTGATCTTGTATTTGTCCCTTGACTAATAGCCAGTCTTCAGACATCTATTGGAAAGCTAATCCCGAGCCTGAATTTACTTACAAAAGACTGTGGTGAAAGACAAAACTGTAAATCACACATATGCTTTTTGTTGACTCAGATATGCAACGCTGTATCTGGCAGTGTTGTTTTGATGAGTAAAAAAGGAGGTTTAATGAAATGGAGGCTAAAATCTAGCATTGCATCACTTGGCTCTGAACAGTCCTTCACTGCCCTCTGACTGCAGTGGCTGGAGACCTGTGACTGCTGGTCCCCACACACAGGTGAGGGAATCAAACCTGCCTTGTGCTCACAGGAAGGAACTGTGTCTACCCTCTGTAAACAGTGGGGCCAGCCCCTTTCACACTGCACAGAAGGAATAACTCCAACCACAGCACTTCTGTTCTTAGGGCTCTGAGGCTTAAAATATCTATTATCTGTGGATATTCCCAAACTCAGCAATATTTGTAGATTAGATTGGAGCTCTTTGCTTCCAGCTGTTAAGTACATAAACAATACCTGCAAATGCTCCTCTTTGTGTTATTCTGTTAAAGCACAGTCCTCAGACTCCTGTTGATGCATCAGTGTCTCTGAATACTTGAGTTCTGCCCTGCCTTCAGACTGCTTTCACTTGAGCACAACTCTACTGAATTTGGTTGGATTCTTGGATGCTGCACAAGTAAATATCTAAATTTCAACTGGATATGTGACTGGCCATTTATACTTGGGATTAATCATGCTGGGCTCTTAACACCCCTTGACATAGACAAATGCATTAAAGTAAGGCCAGGTGTATTTCTGTGGGCACTTGTCACTAGTAATAAATAGTAAAAACTCTATCTCCAAACAACAAAGTAGAACTGTAAGAGAAAATACTTAGAGACAAATTTTCCATTATCTGTGGTGGTGCATCAGGCTATTGCACCTCCTTTGCTGCTGCTTTCTTGTAAGACACTGCTGCCTTGAGGACAGAGTCCTCAGCTCCTTCAGCAGAGGGTCTGATGGCTTAGCTCCAACCACCTCCTGCAGAAGCTCAAACTGAGCTTTCAGGGTTCAACCAGCTGTGGGGGGGGAGTAGAATAATATCTTGAGCTATATCATCTGTTCACTAAATTAATTTATCTAGACCCTGAATTCACCAGGAACCCGAAGAAAAACACTGTGCTAAAAAGAAAGCAAAAATAGACTGACTATTCTGAGTAAGACTAGGATTGCAGCTCCTCTGTGGATCCAGTTCCAAGACATCCTCTCATTACTGCTCTCCCTTTCTGCCTGGTCACAACAAGAATTTGCCCTCATTTATCTAGAAGTCAAGTCTTTTGTTCTGTTGAATGCAAGAAAACAGCAAAGACGACACAATACCGGGCACAGTAACATGCAGAAATAAGCAAGACCTCTCATCAAGCCTAGAAAGAAGTGGGCAATAAGAAGCAATTGACAGAGGAGTATTCAGATTGTGGGTCATCAGACACATGACAAAGCTTTTTTCTGCATTTAGTGGTGGGAGCCAGCACTGGATGGATATGTTACACGATTACTGATTGACCAAATACACCAATAAAGTAAAAGTCAGCCAATGGTCCCCTCACATGAGCTGATTCAACCAAATTCCTCTGAAACTTCAAAACAATGCAGCCAAAGGATCTCTGAGGGTATCAGCATCCTCTCTGTGGGGTTTACAAGTTCTGGTTTGCCTGTTCTAATGGAAAAAAGACAACCCAAAGCACTGTGAGAAGAGCATCCATTGGGTTGCCAGATGCCTGTCTGGGAACACAGGATGTCAAAATCCCCTAAAAATCCAGTACTCTCTAGAGATTTCTATCTCAACTTTTTTTAGATGAGTCTTTCAAGTCAATTTAATTCCTAACCAACTGATTCTCTTAATAACCCTGACATTCATTGCCCTCACATTTATTTAGTCTGAGCTCTTTCTTACTGCTATTCTGCCCACACTGTAGACTTCAGGAACTTGATTTAAAGAAATAAAATTAACATTTGTGGATAATTTAATTACAGTAACCCCCCTCCTGTGTTCTTGATAATTATCGAGACAGCAAAAAGGCCAGAAAGATCAGATCTGAGAAAGTTCTTAAGAAGCCAAGTCCAAGAATGCACATTTCAGTGGTCATGTATGAATGGCAATGCTTTAAAACTCACCCAGAACCTCCCTAGTTTGAATGTGGAACATTTCATCCCAAACACTCTGGGAAAGAACCTCCTCTCTTTGTAGGCCCCGAGATTCTGTGTTTTTGTTTGCATCAGGGCACAGATCCCACTGAAAAGCAGAGGGAACCTTACTTAGCCAGACGGTTTAAGCATTTTCTTATAGGCAAAGCCATGGATTTGAATCTCTTCAATCTAAACTACTTAATGGGTCAGTGGCCTATTGACAGCTGTGATAGGCAAAATGGATATAACACCAAGGTTGGAAATTTCCTTGTCATGATCCTTCAGACTCAGTGAGAGAACCACCTGACCTGCTTCAGGGGCCAGCCTTGAAGGGGTTGAGGATTCAATCATGTTTTTTCATAGTGCTTCATACTAGTTACATATAAATGCTGGTTGAACCTCACTCTGCTGAAGGGCCTCTGTGCTGAAGAGCACTGAAGATTTATTCAAGAGAAGTTTTAAGAAGTTTAAGAGGTTACAGTTTTCTGCCACTACTGCTCCTCCTCTAAGACTCTCTTTAATGACCAAAGAAAAGCTGGAAAAATGGTACCTTCTCAGATCTCGGCTGTTTCAGTGAAAATTCTTTAATTTATGTTAAATTGTTTAATTTATTTGAACATACTTTTCTGTCACAGGAGTAGGTTGTTAAGTCCAGGAATGGGGTAGAATAGAGGACTCGTTCTTACACTGCAACAGTTGAACTTGTTATCCTCTTCCTTATCTCTCCCCTGCTCTCTTCAAATTTAGATTCTGAGAACCTCGTGCCTAAATTTAATGTTATAGTTCTTACTTTGCTGCTCCCTGAAGCAAGATCAGATAATTCCAAAGTACTCGTTAATATATCGTCATTAAAATTTTCCACTAACACAGAAAACAAGATAAGCACTATCTCTAAATTACTTGAAATGCTAGGACATAAAAATATTTATTCTCCTTCACAACAAACCCCACAAATCTATCTGATCTTAGCTTTGTTTAGCTCCAGTTAGAAAGTTTCCCTATGTCTCTTTACCTGCCTTTTCAGTGGGTGCCCTCAGTAAATCAAAGTCAAGATGGAAATATGGTCACGACAACCATCAGAGAACAGTGTCTGGCAAACTAATGTCAAATGCCTGAGTTTGGGGCTCACAGCCATGAGAGCAGAATATCCTCCAAAAACCACAGGGATTGTATAAACACAGCTATATCCTGCAAGACAGATTTTCTCTTTTACAGGTTGGTGTGTGAGTATCACAACAGTTGTGATGTCCTGCTGCTCTTTGGGAGATATGAAGGTTCACTTTATTAAGGCATTCATAAGTTTTGGAGGTGCTAATTGATTGCCCAAGCAATGGAGTGCTCTGAGCCCTGTATGTTTTTGTCACCTATCTGTTTCCTCTCGGGTTTGTTAACACAGCTGGAGAAATTCATATGCAGGAACCCACTTCACTCCAGAGTTCTTTAAAATCTAATCCCCATCTCTGAATGTCCAGTTAGACCAATCTAAAACAATTAGGGAACTTACAGTTAAAGCAAAACAAGCTGCAAAGCAGCCTTTGGAGGGCAATGCTAACTGCTGTGTTTTTGTGGCACATGCTGATTTATTAGGATATACAGTGATGATAAGATAAAGTTGCAATGAGGTTGGCTGGGAGCCCAGAGGTCATGATCCCTACAGTATCACTGGATTTATCTGATCTATATCATGAGGGCTTAATGGCAACTGTTGTTTTTTTAAACAATACCTTTTGTTCTCTGTTAAGGTACTTCTTGTTGGCTTTGGACAGCAATATAAACAGTCACAGCCAGCTGATGATAAGTGTTGGCAAGGTGATAATCAGTTTGTTTGCCTTGTAATCCCCACAGTAACAGATGGAATAAAAAAACCTAAAGGGTATTATACATTACCATAGAGTAATAATGATAATTCAACTGTTTGTGAGGAGACAAGGTTTGCAAGGAGAAGCAATCTTTTACCAGACTAATTGGTACACTTGCAAACAGCAGAGAATTTTTCTGTCTCACACTTTAGTATTATGTTTTTTCCCTTTTGTTTATGCTGCAAGCACAGAATCTTTTCCTTTTTTTCCTCTAAAATCCCAAATGGGGACATAAAATACTCAGGAAAAAAACAGTGAAGTCCTTGCAGGGCACCATGTGCATCCCAGAGCAGGCATGTTTTCTCTGCCCTACATGTGAGAGGTTTGGTGGAAGGTGCCTGGGTACAAGGACCCTGCAAGCCAAAGAGAGGTCTAAGGAAACTGAGCTCAAGCGCTTTAAACAGAAGGAACCTTTTTTCTGTCTGTGATGAGTGTTTTGGGCCTCCTGGTCATCAGCAAATCCCTCTTAGGTTGCAAAATCTATTGTAGGCATAAGTCTGGTTTTCTCTAGGGGGATTTTGTTACTCTCACTGTTTGACATGGCCATTTCATTAAATAAAATTTAAGGTAGCTTATAGTTACAAATATGTGTATGAACATGACTGAGTTTCCTGTAATGCCAGTTCAAACACCTGTGTCTCACTGGATCACACTCAACCCCAGCGTAGCGAAGGAACATCAAGAGATGTAGGGAATTACTTGTCGCATCCTACAGAAGATGTCTTGCCGTGACTATGAAGATTGTAGGACAATACTGACACCCTAAATCATCTCTTCCACAGGTTCTAGCTTCCTACTATATGTCATCTTTCCTCATACAGGAGTCATTTCACATCTTTAACCATCTTTCTTGCCCTCACTGTATCTTACCCATTATACTATAGTCTTTTTCTTTCAGATGGGAGAACCTTTTTCGAGATAAGCGCAATTTCCATTCTTTCTGGTAAGTTCTACTTTTTGATCAGCTTTTGGATTTCTACTGAGGTCTACCAAGTTATTCTGCAGAATTATCAGTAATAACCCATTACTGCTCAGTAATGTCAGCTTATTTTACATGCGGAGTAAGGAGTGTTTTACCCCACATCAGTTGCTTTAACTTGCAGCTGCTTGGATTTTGTTTCAAATTTTATCACCTAGGCACTGCAGGCTCAGTGTGGCTGGCTATAAACAGACAACCTGTGCCAGTGTCAGTATTGGAGGACTTCCCAGCCCTCTCCTCTGCTCTAGGAAGTCTGCTGGAGCTCATGGGTCACATCTGTAAGTGTTGTGTGGGCATCTCAGGTCCTCAGGTCTCTTGAGTAACACCACGCTCTGTGGTCAGTGTACTGAATTATACCTTCAGTCTCTGAAAGCCCTCACAAAGTTGTTCCCAGTCAGCTTACCTTGAACAATGCTGAATTCTCATCAAACTTCTCACTGCCCTGCTCAACCAGGTCACTTATGAATATGTTCGAATTGCAAGTACTAGATTTGGGCATCAGTTTGGAGAACTTTTCTGGTATTCTGTTGATTTGACCATTTTTAAAATACCAGAATATTGTTTTCCACATTTACAGTCCTTTAAAACAAAGCAACCTCTATGCATTTTAATCAGTGAATAAAGTTTATTCTTACAGATGCAACCCAGATTTCTCCCGGATACTTAGTTTCAATGACTTTTATTATTATCTTACTTCAGAAGGCATTCATATGTCTGCCTAGCTCCCCTCTTCATTTGTTTAGGTCAACACACTGATGCAGGAAAGATCTGTAACAACTTCTATCAGTTGTATGGACAGAAGTATTTAGCATGTAAATTCAGCAACATGACCTGGAGACCCCTGTTGTGACTTTTTCTCAAAATCTCTGGCTTCTTAAGGACATGGTGGTGTCGCTCACAGTTTAAGATGTTGTTTTGTAAGACCTGCATGTTTTCACAGTCTTCACAGAATGCTAGTTGTACAGGGAGGTTTGCAGTATCAAAAGACTTCTTCAATAGAAGAAAGAGCATAATTTTACTGTTTCTAGACACAAAAATGGCTTTTGTAAGGGAAAATTAGACCAAAGCTCTGGAATTCTTTAAAGAAAGGAAATTTCAGTGACTCAGGAAGAAAGTAATTCTCTAGGCTGCCTTCCATTATTTCTTATAAATTCTCAGTTCAAATTCAGCCCTGGAGCAGGAAGATGGATTAAATGGCTTCCTGAGATGCTTTACATTTATTTCCTGTTGTGACTTTTCAAAGCTTATGAGAAATGAAAGTAGAATGAAAGGAACTCTCCCCACAGTTGTCATTATTCCAGACAGTCCCTGAAATGTGTGTTTCCATTAATCTATTAGTCTCCAGGTGAAGAACTGGTGGAGTTGGTACAGGTGATCATTTAACAAAAAAAAAACAAAAACAAACAAACCACTATTCAATTAAAAAATAATAATCACAGAGCCTGAATTGCAAAACCAATTAATTTTATTTTCACATCAATAAAAAATGGCATAGACAGTCTGCATAATGTGCTTATCCAGTTACTTTGCTATGCAATAATATGCAGCAACTTGCACTGTTTATGTGAAATGTGAATAACCATGTTGAGTGATGTTCCTGGTACAGACATAATAGCAGCATACCTACTAGTGAAACAAACCAAAGAAATTATCTTTTCTCCAAAAAACATACGAGATGACAGGAAGCAACGAGACTAAACATCCAACTTGACAGCAGCAGTGGTTTTCTAGCAATGAGGATAAATAAGACCTGAAATAGAGTACTTAGGAAAAAAAGGAAGGGGTCACTTTTCGAGAGGAAGAATATATGTGAAAATTACATTTGTACAGAAGTCATCTATCCTAGAAGGATCTTGCTATGACCCCTTATAGAATTGAGAAGGTAAACTCAGGGCACAAAACAGGCTGGCATGAGATTGGCTCAGTTTCTGACTCTGTAGCATACTTTCTGAATTACTTTGGGCTGGTCTCCAAGCTCTCTGTACCTTGATTTTACCACCTGTAAGTTGAGGCTGAAGTTGTGCTGATCTGTCTTATCATTTTGTAGTCTAGGAAGAGAAATGGTTGTGTAAAAGCAATTCCTGCAATGTAGCAATACCTAGAGCTCCCATCCTACTACCTAGGCATTGTCTGCTGGAATTCTGTGGATCATACCTTGCCCATGGAACAACACTACCTCCTAAAAAACTGAGAGCACGTTCCCTTAATTGTCTGGGTTTTTTTCAGTGACAGTGAAATGTGTCCCTGAAAGACTGCTATGATAGCAGAAAGGAAAAGGCATTGGCCGTGCATCCATGCTACTCCCCTGTCCATAATGCTGGAAGAAACTTTGAAAGGTTCTAGGACTCTAGTCCCAAGGTCTGCTACGTATGGGGGACAAGAGTTTTTCTCTCTCCTGTTATTACATTTTTAGGTGTCTCAATCGCAAGGGAATAGGTGTCCTAAAACTGGCATCTGGCTCCTAACTTCAAAAGTCTGGACCACTTTGAAGGCCAAGAACAATAGAAAGATGAACCACTAACGGCAGCAGAAATGACACTACCTGTATGACATTCCAAGCTGGAACTATTAGAGATACACCTCCTCAGGTGAGGAACAGGCTATTCTATGGAAAAGTGTAGGTGTAGACTCAAATTATAACTTCAGAGTATGAGAGTAGATCAAAGCAGACATAGGGTCAGGAACACTGAGAAAAAAATTAATTTTACAGAATGGTATCTAGCAACACAAAAATACCCTTTTCATGTTAAATAGTAAAAGCCAAATTAAGTATGTATTATATTAAATGTCTGCAGAAAAAATGAATGATGCAACAAATTTCAGCTATATCATAGCAAAACTAGAGCAAATCTTTTGTTCCCAATATCAAACCTGTTTTGTTAACCCTACTGAAAGCATCTATTTGGAAAACCTATTAAAAAGTTACACAAAATAATGTAAACTGCATTTGACCACCATGTAGAAAGCAGACCCAAGTGTCCCATATGACTTCACACAGCAGAATTTTCTCCCCAACGACTGAACGCAAAACAGTTCATTTGTGAGGCTCAAGGGAAGGAAATAAAATTTTTACAGGGTTGTGTTTAAAACAGGCAGTACATCTCTGAGGGAGAAAAGAACAACTGAACTCAGCTGAGCTCTTTGGTGTCAGGAACCAGAAACCAACTGAATAAGAGCTGCTGCTGTCTGAATATATGTAGAATCTCCTTTGGGGTTCCACCTGGTTACTAGGAAAATCCACAGGCAAGGTCTGTCTGCACTTTAGACCTTGACCATCCCCTACTGTATTCTCAGCCTGTGGGACTCCCTGAGATGCTCTTTCTTTAGTAGCACTAGTAATTCTTTTGAAGGTTAGTCCAGTTAAACTGTGCAGACTGCTGTGATGGGTGAAAGACAGCAGAAATGGAGAAGAGGATAGTTCGTATGGAACATCCATGCTTTTCATTACTCAGAATCTGATCTCAGAAGAGAGCCAGGAACTCCTCTGCAGGAGGAACATTGTGCTGAAGGAGACCCAGACAGATGACCCAAAGCCTTTGTACCTCTTCCCGGTAGAAAGTATAGACCAGAGTCAGGGAAGGTGCAGATGGAGCTTGTTTCACCTTGCAACCCTATATCAGAAGCTTAGTCATTAGGTAAGGGAAACAAAATTATTTTAATTCACAGTGGGGGATGAATCTGGGACCACAACCTTAACACCACAGGAGTTTAAAGGTGAGGGGTACAGCTTGTCCAGACCCAAGGATTTAACCATAGCATGCCAGGTGATGAAGGTATGAGGAAAGAAAGAGCAGCAGCCAACAGTTCCTAAGCAATTCTTGTTATTTTACCTCAGGGCCTGCAAAGCACACGTGTGTCCCTGTGGCTGTGTTGGAGAGGAGGGAGATGTTAGGGCAGGGGGGGGAATACCCTCTGCCCAAGCACCTTCCTGAGAAAGGTGGCTCTCGTGCTGCACTGGAGCTGAACCCGAGGACGGTGTTTGCTGGGAGCCCTGAGCGGTTCCAGATGTGGCTCAGTGGGGTGGTTGGGGCCAGCATACAGGCAGCTGCTTCTGGTGTTCGACGAAACCCAGGAGGGCGAAGCTGCCCTGGCTGCATGTAAATACTTTCTCATGCTGTAGCAAACCCTGCTAATGAACAGCCTGGCTTTTCTTGGCTTTCACCAGGCTACTTCTCTGCTACGAATTTGTAGAATTGTTCAATTCTTAATCCATGTATTGTTAATATGGGTGAGTTGTGTGCCTTATTTCTGTTAGCTCCAAAGAGCCTCACTGCTCTCTGCAGAAAGCCAGCCACCACAGTAGTCACTAGTGTCAGCATTCTGCTGTGTGGTTTGGTCCTAGTGAGCTTTCAGCCATGGCATTAACTTCATCCTCAGAAAGTGTGCTGCTTCTCTGAAGCCAAGGTGATCTTGCTTTAGAGAGCTCCAAGTGGTCAGTTATGAGAGTGGGCAAGTCAGTGACCCATTTCCAACAGAGATACTTAGAAAGTGCAAATAATGAAGTGTTTAGAAGTGTTTCCAGTTTTACCTGTGAATGTCTGGGCTGTTGCCTCCTTGTACTACTTCTTGTACTCTGTCTCCCACCAACTTCAGCAGAGGCTTTCAGACAAGCTGTTCTTGCCACAGTCAGTCCGTGATGTACACAGGGCAGGACTGTTGTACACTGCAACCCATCACATGGTCCCATGCTGGGGTAATGTGCTGCCTCAGGCAGAGATCAGTACTCACGTCTGACCCTGGTTCTCCTTTGGGGCAGTTTCAGCCTGACATTTCAGCTGGTCCCGCTGGCTCCGGTGTGTAAAAGAGCTCAACAAGCAGGTTGCTGTTTGCACTCGTGCCACTTACTGTGTATGCATTCCGGGTTTCTAAGCTTTCCGTGCAATATTTTTCCTGAAAAATCAACTGCCTGGAAGATGGTTTTAGCTCCGCTCACATCTCCTCAAGCTCGTGTCAGGTATGGCTGCAAGCAGTACATGCAGAATTTATAAACAGGGCAAATTCATCACCGAATGTGTAATGAGCCAGGTCTTGGGAATGAAGGACACCAGTTTCTTTCTTCAGCATCCTTTCTGGTCCATCTGACACGGTCAAGCCAAATAGGCACCATCAGGAGCATTCACAGTCCGGGCAGCACTGGGGAAAAGCAACAAAGTGGCATTTCACAGCCTGAGCCACTGCTACTGTTCTACATAAGATCTATAAATTAAATAAGGTCTCAAAGCTTCTCAGTAAATAAGGGCTTCTAAATAAATGCCATTAAAAAAGGGCAGTCTCGGAAATGAGCAAATTTCTCTTTCTGTGAGAGTCTTACTGTATGCTGACCATGAAAAATATCTTTGTCTCAGTCCTTGACGGCTTACAGTTTGATTTCTATGTGGAAACAAGTGACAAAGAGTATTTGAGATGTTCTATTTTGGGAAATCTATAGGGGAGGTTAATTTAGGTGAATCAGGGAACCCTCTTGAGATTGCAGAGAAAATCTGGAGAGGCTTACAGATTAACAACATTGGCCTGTGCTATTTCTCTGAAACAGCTTTAGCTGTGGCTAGACTTGAGGAAATTTAAATGAGGTCTATAGCTGGGACAGGTCCAGAAGAATGTTTCATCTCCTCCAGTTTAGTACAGTGGGAAGAGGTGGGAAAGGTGTTGATAAACAGAAATGAACAGAAATGAAAAGGCTGCCACAGCTGGCTGACTTTTTAAAGCTGTGAGACACACTTTTTTCCTTAACTCCCAGTGATGAGTTTTAAGGACCAGATTCTCATGGTGGCCATACCAAACTAAATAGGAAGTAACTCCCAGACAGCTCCTCATCTACACCTGGAGACACACGTGAATCTGGACCCAAAAGGAAAGTCAAATGGGCCATCATGCTGGGCAGTGATGCAATATATCAGAGCTAGAAATCAGGCCACAGGCATTGCAGCAAGGACTACAGAGGCACCCAACTCTCACATGTGCTTCCTGCATGTGTTCAGGCTCAGCTGATTTTTCTCTGCATAACCTAAAATATTCTACGCTTAGTTCCTTCAGCCTTTTCCTTAAAGAAATTGCTTAGCTCTGCTTCTTGGGAGGCAGATAGCCATGGAAGTCACGTGTTTGGTGGTTACAAAGAAGGATGCCTCCAAGACCTTTCTTATCCACTGGTTTGAACATCTTGAGTCTGTATAAAGGGAAGATGAAGCCATGAGGACCTGGCAAAGTAGTCCTTGAATTGCAGCTGTGGGAAAACATACCCTTAGATTTATGAACTGTGGCACAAATCTCCTGACTGCCACCAGGGATAACTGTGGCCTCATTTGGGTTTGTTTCCTTGCCTGTTGAGGAAATCCTTCTCCCTTGCCCCTTTTGCCATTGTCATTAGGCTGGGCTGTGCACCCACTGCCTCCCTGTGCTGAGCTGGCTGTGCAGCCTCTGTGTGTGGGAACAGATTTGTGAACTGTCTAGAAATAAACAGTCAAGTTATCCAACCCACACAGGCAAATCTGACACTATATGCCCAACACTGCATTCCTTTGGGCTGGAAGTCCTCATTTATGCCTTCGTAATTTTATTGCATGCATTTTTTTCAAGTAAAGCAGTGCATTGCTTCTCCCCATAGAACCATTAGGTATGTGACATTTCCACCAAAACAATAGTGTTTTCAAATGGTGCCAGTAAAATGCTGGCAAAGCCAAAATCTTGAGCAGTGCTAGAGTGATCTCTTTATAGCTCCTGTGTAGAGCAGAAATAAGGCAGTGTCACTTGCAAGAGAGAAACGCTGCTCTTATATTCCTGCCTGTCTTTTGGGCCAGGAAGGCATAAGCTTTTCTGATCAGTGTTTAGACCCTTGATTTGGTTGACAGACTGTAGATCTCTGGAGTCATAAGAAATGCCCTGTGTTGCAGAACTGGAGAGCAGCAGCTACAGTGCATTCAGCTGTCCTGGAGCAGCTGATAGGGCCAGGAGTCCACCCTGGGGCATCTCAGTTTCAGGCAGACAAATCTCATTGATTGTCCTGTTCCCCTGCAGGTGGTCTGATGAAATCAGCCTTAGCAGTTTTATTGACATGCTGATGATACCAAGCAGAACATATTCCAGTGAGCCAAAGTTCAAAAAATCAAAATTAAAATCAGAGATATAGAGTTGTAATTAAGTCCCAGGATTCCCTCATCCAAAATCCATTTTACAACCACAGAGCTCCAAGGCAATTGAATGAAGTCCCTAAATTTGCGCTTAGGTATGAGATGTCCCCCAGTCAGTCACCAGACACCACCTGAAGACTTTAAGGTTGGAATAGGTATGCTTCCTTTGCTAAATTGCTCCAGTAATTAAGCCTTCTTACTGTTAGAAAAAAACCCAAAACAAAACATCCTCATTTGAATCTCATTTGTCTGTTATCTGAGATAAGGTCATGCCTCTGGCTTGTCTGGTGAAGATGTTGAAAATTGCTTCAATTACCCCTGCTTGTCTGAGTGTAATCCCTAAAATATCAGATAATTGGAGCTGCAAGGTAGTGTTGTTGGCACTAAGCCTGCAAAATGAATGATCGTTTTCCCCAGTCCAGGGTAGAATCTTTCCTTCTCAGTTTACTGCTAAGTCAGCAGTGTTGAGTTTCATTCCTGCACACTGATATAGAAGGAGATGTGCTGGAAATAGGGATATTGTCACTATTCATTAAAATTTATAGGTACATATCCGAGATGGTCAGATTTACTGTCTCAAAAAAAATTATGCTGTATAGAAATATTTCATGCAGCCTAGGGATGTGTGCAATTTCAAAACTGTTATATGCAAATATCTGCTGGAATAGTGCCATGTAAAAAAAAAAAAAAAAAAAAGGCCAGTAGTAATTCCCAGTTGGAATTCAGATGTGAACCAGAATATCTATAATGATGCTATTTCTCTCTGGCTTCCAGATTGTCCAGCAGATAAACATTGCTAGCAAAGATTTGCTCTGAACCCCCCACTCTAACCAGGAAGGAAACTTCTCATTGCTCTCAGCAGTGCCATGTCAAGCCCCTTCAAGGGTTTTTATCCTCACCACACTTCTTTGAGGTTGGCAAATAATGTTATCTCAAGTCAGCTAACGACAGACTGGGGGCAGGGAAAGGTTGGAGGGTCAGTCCTTCCACCCAAGGGAAGCCTGGACAGGAACATGAGCAGGGACCACACGTCCCACATGTGGAGCTGATGCATCTGCTGCCCTCTCCTGCCCTTTGCAGCAGTTCCTGCAGCCAGTCCCTAGGAGGGGAGAACGGGCATGCTGCAGAATCTACTGTGCTTTTCTTTATTAGGGTATAAAAGATGTCATCTGCTTGACTAAGGCAGCTTGCTGAATCTGGGGTCTCCCGGATTCCTCTTGTGTATTGTAACTCATAGCTTGACATAACAGATGTTGTTTTACTTGATATTTTGCAATTTAGTCACAGTCATTTTAGATTAATAAAACCATGCTTATTAAAAAACAAATCTTCAGCCCCAAAAGACAATAATGAAGGAAGAAAATATCCTGCCAGTGCCCCCTAGGATCTCTTTTGCATCTGTTGTGGAGTGTAATTAATTTCATGCACTTTTGTTGTGTACATCCACCATGCAGGACTGGACTTCCTCTTTAGCCTCGGCTGAGCAGGCTGTACTAAACCTTTCTCAGATGGAAGCTTTCCTTTCTTCCCCGGCCATCCTGCTCTCAGCAGAATAATCTCAAAGGTGACAGAGGGCAAACAAAAGTCCCTGCTGAGGCCCTGTGCAGACTAACGGAGTAGCTGCAGGGATGAGAATGGCAAGAGGGAGGGCTGATGCCTCGGGAGCTTTTCCATCAGCATCCTGCTGTGTACCAGCTTCCTACACAAGCAAGCCTCCACACAAAAGAGTTAATCACAAACTCATCATCCTGAAAAAGATCAACACAAATGACTCTTGCTTATACATTGCTGAGGTTGTGCTAACATACATATCCAGGCTGGGCTCCCCAGGGTTGGATCCAGCTGCGTTAATCTGCTTCTATCCAGTGCAGCCAGAAGCAACTTAATCTTCTCTGTCAGTCTTGCTTTTAAAGGCAATGTGGAAAAAAAGCAAGAAAAACTCAGACAAGAGCTAAAAAGCTTTTAAAGGAGCTAAAAGGATCCTGTTTTGTCTGACTGCTAATTTGAATTGCCCACTTTTAAAGCTCAGCTGGTTGTGCTAGAGGTAAGGGAAGCAGAAGGCAGAGTTGCCATGCAAGGCTCTGGGTCCTGGGGATAGACCAGGCAGAAAGGCAGCAATTGAGTCGGTAGAAAGAAACAGTGTAAATATTTTGCCTGCCACAGTAAAGACCATTTAATTGAAGTTAAGGGCAACAAAAGGAATGTGGGTGGCTCAGGCGGCTGTGAGAGGTTTTCATAGACTCTTGGAGGAAGACAGGAAGCAAGACACTGGAAGCAAGACAGGATGTATTTGACATAAGAGTTCTATTTATTGGAAATAGCCACTGATGTGTGGGAACATGTATGTAGATCCCCTATTTTCATGCAGAAACAAAGCACTCTTCTCTCTTTTCACAATAAATAAAAAAAGATGATGGGCACTGTCACGCAAGGTGATAGTAAGAAAGGGATGGAATGAGATGCCACTGAAGGTTCCCTTCCAGTTAGCGCTGGTTCTGGACTTCTGTGGCCCTGATCTGATGTCACAATGTGCCATAACTTAAACTGATGGAGTGATGTGATCACTGTACATAATCCAAGGAATATAAGGAAAGCAATCCTGCAAAAGAAAATGTCCCACAGTCAAGCTGTGGCAGTCACAACCCCTTCAAAGCTGAGAGAAGCAAAGCTGCTCAACCTGTATGCTCTCTGACCCAGTGCACACTGATAAACCTAAATTTGCACAACAACATGTAATTATTTCCACAAACTATCCCAAAATGGAGCTTGCAAAACAAAACAAAATAAAAGAAATTGTTTTCAAAAACATTAATGTAAAAATCTTTTTTCTTTTTTATTTCCCCATTGTAGATTTCTCTCTGTGTATTCCTCTACACTTTGGTTTGTTCTGGCTACACAAAGCTGAAAATTATTTCTGTGACAAAATTCATGATTAGTCCATGTACTGCTTACATCTGACATTATGGCACAACATGGAAGTCAGCATGTTGAGAGAACTGTTTAGAAAGATTTTCATCCTTCTTTCTCTCACTAACAGACTGAATAAGACAAGAATCACTTAAAGAGTGCATGAAAAGAAACACCCGTATTTTTTCTTCCACTCAGGGAAGAGAAGATGCATTTTCTACCAATTCATGTCAGTCCTGCCCCTTTTGGTGATGTTGTTCACCCAGAAAAGCCCCACAAGAGGTGTTTTCCCTGAGGAACAGCATTGCTTTCCCTGCTTCAAAAGTGCACTATGAAGCTGTAGGATCCTGTATAACTGTGCTTGTTCCTGACACATAACCCAGTGTTTGGTGTCTCCCAGGCCGGTGCTCAGGGATGTACCAGCTCAGTGAGACGTATGAGATGAGACAATCTTTGAACCCTTGAATTCCACCTGGATCTGTGGGTATTACTCAGCTTAAAACGACAGCACACCATGTCTGAGGTTGCTCTGTGAAGAGCACTGCTGGAAAGCCATGCACCAAGTTGAATACAAGAGCTCATCCTGCCCCTCTGGGCAGTACTGAGCTCTGTCCCTGTTCAGCAGCTGTGGCTGAAGGCACACGGGTGCAGCTCAGCCTGCACACAAGGGAGCCTGCACACAAGGGAGCAAGCAGGAGGATAAGTGTTGACTTTCTAATTTATTTTGGAGTTTGTTAGGTGAAGGACTGGAGAAAATACAAGTATCTCAGCATTAGAGGATATCTGTTTAAGACAGCATGTAATGAGTAACATAATTTTAACTATGACTTCCTGAGATGGGAAAAAAAATTTAAAAAGCATGTTTGGCGACAGCCTGCAAGATAAATCCAACTGTAAGCAGAGGCAAAGAGTGACAAAGGGCAAGTTAGACCGTAAAGAGCAGCTTTGAGGCTTTTTAGAAATATAAACAAGTAGGAAACAAGAAGTACGGGGAGATGTATAGAAAACAAGACAAAGGAAGATGAAAGAGATTTTATATTCGGAGTTGCAAAAAGAAACACTGAACATTGAACCTTAGTGAACATTTCAACCAGCCATGATAGAATCTTCAAAAAATATTTGTAGTTCAAAAATGAGGGAAGATTAAAGAGAAGGCAGCTGAGGAACTGAGCAATGGGAGAATGAAAGGAAATGTATTAAATCATTCATTTGATTTCTTTATTTACTTACAAAACTGGAGAGCTGCTGAAGATGTTGGCTGACATTGGCAAGCAGTGGTAGAGGAAACAGGAATGAAGATGGAGAATAAAAAGTCTGGGTCAGGTTCAGTGGACAAGACTGCCTATCCAGATTCACATTTCTTATTAATTAAAGGCTTTTTTCATTACCATTTCTGTCCTCAGTTTAAGTTACCAGAATCCCTGGCCACGCACATCTATACCTACAGTGCCGTGCTGCCTCTGCTGTCCCCTGGATATTGCGCAGCTCCCTTGAGAGTATTTTAAGACCTCTTGAGGCTGGGAAAGAGCTGAATGACATAAATGCAACAATGATCCATAAAAACATTGGAACAAAAAGGGTGGATAGGTGTATGGCTGTTCTTTGCTTCTTTCAATATAAAAATCAAAGGGCACAGAATTAAACTACCGGGTACTACTTCCAGAGCAAAAAAAGGAGTGGTGCTTCATTGGCTGCATAGAACATAGTTCTACTATGGTCCACAGCATGGTAGTGTTGCAAATATTTCCTTTAATTAAAAAAAACCCCAAAACAATCAGGGGTATAAATGAAAAGAAAAATCCATCAATGAATATTAAACACAAAAATATTAACTGTTACTTAAGATATCCCTGAGTCAAAAGTCACAGGAGGCTGGGAGAGCATTCCTGGGAAGCATTCCTACATGCTTGCCCTGTCTTAACATCCCTCCTTGGATAACATCTGCTGCTGGAGGCAGTACACCAGACCAGATGGACCTGTGCTCTGATCCAATACAGATATTCTTGTATAAAAAGTTTGTGTGCTGCACTGTGAAAACTGAGAAACTGGTCTGGGTAAGAAATAAGCCAGCAAGTTATGGTTTCTTGTTTTTTAACCCTGATTAGTTCCCTGACCTTGTTCTCTGAGTAACCAAATAAATGACTGAATCGGCTCTGGTAAGGGAGTGATGGGAAGAAGGATAAGCATCCAGGCTTTGGAGATAGGATGAATGAGCAGGAGGAAACAGAGCTGAGTAAGCTATTTCAGTCACCGAAATAAAGTCATGTGAGGCCAAAAATAATGATGGAGAGCTTGTGTGAGTCAGAAACCAAATTTTTTCAGCGTGGATGATTCAATGTCATTAAAGACTGCATAATGCCAGATGAACCCCAGTGTTATTTTAATGGTTGCTCAGAAGAGATTGAAAAGGAGTCTCCCAGGTGAGAAGGCCAACCCTTCCTCCAGCTCCCCTCAGCAGCACCGTGTTGTTACCACCACAGGGCAAGAGGACGATACCTGTGTCCTTCCCTAAGCTGCTGGCTGGGAGAGGCAGAGCATGGCATTCTTGAAAGTGATCGAGCGAAAGTCAATATTAACAGTTTCACAGGTTTTTCTTTTATTTTCTATGTGAAGCACTAAGGATAATTTTGCTCTTCACTTCAATGCAAAGTTCTTTGGTTTGTCTTTTAGTTTGTTTATTTTTAAAAAAAACTATTGAAAAGTGCTCTGTACGAGAACTGTGGCATTTCTTTTCATATCATAACACTTGTGTTAATGTATCCAGGCCAAAAAATGAAAGGAAAGGAGTGAATCAGAGCTGGCCATAGTTTTGGAACTAAATAATGAAGCATTTTTTTTCCTTTCTGTCTTCAGTGACATTTCATAGGAACACTAAATACAGAAACAGCCTCAGTCTCTAAATTTTACAGATGCAGCTTACCTTTACAGTTGTAGATTAAGAGCAGAAAGGCAGCTCCAACAAGTTCCCTCTTTTCCGTATTTCTTAAGAAATAATCTTTGCACTTCAGGTATTAAGATCTGCAAGCTGAGAAGGCTTTAGCAGGTTGTCCCAAAATCTTATGGACAGCCTGCGGGATAAGAAAAATCTGTCTCTCACAGCTTTTGTAGTAACATGAGCCATCCTCACTCCAGCTATATTTTCTTTTCTGGTCTTCACGTGGCAGTTCACCTTTTTTCCTCACAGTACCTTGCACAGCTTTTAGAGGAGCTTTAAAAGTGGGTGCAGATGCAACGCTTCCCTCCAGCTTTCATTGACAGCACATCATTGTGCTGTTTCTTCTGCTTAGGTGGTGGGTTCAGACCTGCTTTTGAGCCCTTCAAGCCACCAAATTTTGGATGGCCAGACAGATTTGCAGAGAGCTGACTGAGCCTACCTTCTGAAAGTTGGTAAATAACTGTTCATAAAAACCTGTTATTTTCCTTTGTTTTTTTCTAATGGCGAAGGTTCTTTGGGGTCCAAACTGTGCCAGTCTGTTTTCTTCCTGCATAGACCACAATGAGGGTTTTGCTCCTTCTTCAAGTCTTCTGTGGAGATTGCTGAAAAATGAAGACTGACTCTAGATATTTCCAGGTAAGGTTTCGTAGCATATACTTTAATTGCTTTGCAATGCCTCGAGCAGCCAAAGATTTCTTAACAGTCCATGTGACCCTTATCTGTGCTTGACAGAGGGTAAACGTGGAGGGAGAAATGGGCTGGCGAGGTGAGCACTGGGCAGCCACCTGAAGGCCTTTAACGGATTCCTCACTCTGCCACAATGATTAACCTTCTTCATTTCTGTGTAATTACAGTCAAGTCCTCACAGCAGGAATTAGCTCTCCCTGCTAAGTGTATATACTGCATCTCACAGGACTCTGTGCCTTCAGGTGCAACTAAAACTCAGGCAACGAGTGTTATTGCTAATACTACCACTGTTAGTCAATAATTGAAGTAACTGAAAAAGTGCAGAAGTTTTGAAAGAACTGAAAGAAAAAAAAGGAAAGAGAAAATAATTTAGAAAGTGATTTTGTCCTAGAAAATCTGTAGTTCTAGCACGGACCTACATCTGTTCCTTAGTGTGCCACAGATTTGCCACATGAAATGTGTCTATGATCCTCTTCCTGTTCTCTAGCCTTCTGTCATTAAAATGGGATTATTAATACTTAGAGGGGAACCAACAGTGCTCTTGTAGATTCTAGGAGATGAAAGGAAGTCAAATCCCTTATCTGCTCAGAAAGAGCAGGCTAAAGAATCAGATGATACCTTCACTTCTATGAAACTTTGAGCAATTCTATAAATGTCCTAAATTCTAAACATTTGTCCTAAATACCTATGCATTTCTTGAAATTACCCTATTTTTGAAAAGGATTTGATGTAAGCTGGCTATAATATAAACAATACTTAGTTCCTAAGATCTGAAGCATTAGTTTCCATCTGGAGATTCTTTTTTTTTTCTGAGTGGGTTCCTAGTGCAGTAGATTCTTCTTTTAGACTACTGAATGGCAACTTTCGCACTCCTGCCACTCTTGTGGAACCTCACTTGCTCCTGTTAACACCAGTCATCTCAACATTTGTAGCAGAATATCTAGGGAGAATGTGGTGCGTCTTGTTCCCTGCTTCGAATGACAAATTCTTACCAAACAGGTTCAGAGGCCAGAGCATGTACTTCAGTATCCTCACATTCTGATTTTACCAAGAAAAGTTATTTTAAAATTGTATCCTTGGATCAGTCTGTCAGAGAATGCTGCTCTGTAAGGCAGAGTGCCACAGAAAGTGTCCACGTACCCGGTACATGCAACCAGATTATCACAACTTACTCGTTGATTAGTTGAGCAATTCAAATTATAGCATCATGGAAAAATGAAAACTATAAAATGTCTGAAGAACATAGTGTTCTATTTTTTCAGGTGAAAAACTCTTTAGCCGAAAAGTAAATATGCCCCTTTCTTATAAGATTTCCCTAATGCCATTATTATGAGTGACTTTTTTTTTTCACTTTAAGCTCTAATAGGAATTCACTGTTTCAGATTTAAGAAACCTGCACAATTGAAGTATTAAGAGTGGAAAAAAGTGCATAATAACTATTTCAGTGGTGTTAGAAGTACAAGCTTCTATTGCAAAATCAATTTCAGTCTCAGTAGACATAGGCACTTTTATCAAATTCAGCAGAAACCTCTATCAAGACTGATTTGGAATTAGAAAGTAGGACTGGAAGGGACCCTGGTTGATCCTGTAGTTCATAACCTTCCTCCAGGCAGATCCAGCCAGTCCTGAATCACTCATGGGGAATGTTTGTGTAACCCCTTCCTACAATGCTCCAATAAATGAGATTCCATGACTTCCAGGAGAACCTGCTCCAGGCCTCAGCATCACTACTATTGAAAATATTTTTCCAGCATGTAACCTAAACTTCCGTTGCTTTATTTCAGTCCACAGCTTTGAATCTGTCCCCAGCAGGCATGGAGAAAAAAATCCCTCCCTTTTCACAGACATCATCTATATTGCAAAATATCACAGTCCTGACTGAGTTACAACAATTTACTATGTATTATCATGTGTTTACGGAGCTGTGGTGTTTAAGTGTGTTGGTGTGCTCAACCCACCCAACAGAAAAGTGAAATGCTTTGGTGTCACCCAGCCATGACAATCTACATAAGCAGACTGTGTGTTTTTGTATCTTCAGCCTCCAGCTCAGAAAGAAACACTTAAATTTTTGGCTGAAATTTTCCTAAAACTGCTCAAACTGGATTAGTGTCACAGAAAATTTAAATTAACAAATGGTTTAAGTTTGACAATGTAGTGATCAAGATGTAGAATCTTGTTGGACAATGTTAACAAAACTGTCATTACTTCTGCTTGATTTATGCTGGTATGTGTTTGTCCTCATGTATCCAGGCAAATGCATGGATACTAGTCTCGGTACTTCTATAATTCCTTTCATATCCTGCTTTTTCTTTAAATATTTTTGAAATGTTCATATCAGATAAACAAGAAAACAGAAAACTGCACTTTTGTTTTAAAAGCTTGGCCTTGAATCTCTGGTAGCATGACTATGAGTCACACAAATGTAGGCTACATGCTTTTGTGAATAATGCATCAGTAAAATATTTTCTGTTGGTATTACAGACAATTTAGGGAGCTTTACTGACTGTAATATAACCTCAACATTTTTTTTTTAAATAAACTAGTTTATGTTACTTTTCTGTAATATGTAGGATATAGCAGTTTTATTAATGTAAATTATGAAGGCTACAACCTTTATGCTTTTCTATAGCTTTGGAGGGAAAACAGAAAAAAGTTCTTTTGTAACAAAGCTTCCTAAGCTGTAGGTTTAATTTTCTATTGGCTTTGGATCTTTTATCACTTTCCTCTTGTTCGTGATGATTCTGGCTTGCAGGGAAAGCAGTGATGTTAAGTGTTGCAGTCAGGACCATGCTGGAGTCAGTGAGAAAGAAATATGACATGCACTGCTGGGTGTGAACAGCAGACTTACAACACAGAAAACTGTTGCACTGTTATTTTAATGGGAATGTCAATTTAATCCTTGCAAAAATGCAAAACATTTAGCATTCACAACAAAGACATTTGAAATTGGAACACTTTTTAAATGTACTAATAGTATTCTATTTATATATTTATGCCTCTAAGAGGACATGATCACTCAAGGATAAAAAAGCATTTTACTACAATTACTCTATTAGAAATATGACTCTTTTTGAGGTAGGTAGGCTTTATTCCCTCTATTCCCTCATTCATCTTCTTTCTTTTCTTTCTTTTCCCCTACCTACAGTGGTTAAGAAATTTGTTTAAAGTGATGCAGAATTATTTTTGCTTAAGACAGGAGTTTTCCAACTCCAGTCTCAGTCACTGCCTACAGCACTTCTTGTCTCTGTTGCTGTGGAAGTCACCATCTACATACAACTCCGAGGTCCAGGAGTCATTGAGGGTTGCAAGTGGATGAACCCAGGCCCTATTCTCATATTTTGATCATGCAGGCAGATGTAATATAACACCATCTCTACACATTTCCGATGCAACCATATTTTGTTATTTAGGAATCTCTTTGTAAAGGCAGTGTAATAATAGCTATATTCTACCTAAGCATATGCAGACTGGCTTAATTTCCCTCTTTAAACTATTTTCCTTCCTCCTAGATTCCAGACTGGCTGTTACAGATGAGCATAATCACATCTTTTTTAACCAATCACTTCTTTTTAATTTTCTTTCCTCTCTTTTTAATGGATGCAAGATAAAGTTTATTCTGAGCACAAATGGAAGTGGGGGTGGAAGAAATACCCGTCATCAAAAGCAAAGTTACTGGAAAGCAAATTTGCTATTAAACCACAAAGTACTGGGAACTGTAACATCATGTTACATATTTTTAGAGATTAAATTAACCTGCTTCTAAATCTCAATTATCCAAGTCCAAAAAAGTGAATTTTCTGATAACTCTTTCCTGGTGAAAATGTTCATGTTTTGACAATGTCCAATGTGTGTCAAACACAGAAAAATGTGATAGTTTAATCACCCAACTTAGAAAAAAAAATCCCAAATTAACGTTTGCCTAAGGTAACAGGGTTTGTAGTCTACTTACTAAATAAAGGTAGGGCCTGTAGAAAGCATTCTTAGCCTAAGAACATAAAAATACATTATAAAGTTCAGAACCTTATTTTTGTAATTCCCATAAAGTCCATGAGATAACAATGCTTGCCTACTAAATTAATTTTCATCAGGCTTCATTGCACAGTCTGTTTTCCGCATGTTTCCCAGGGGCAGCTGCTTGAAGTTCTTGATTCAAATAATTAAATGCTTGATTTATAGTGCATGCTTCCGGAGCCTTAACACTTCTCCAACTCATATTGCAATGTATCCTTATCCTAATCATGTTACTGTTTAAATATATTTGGATGGTGGGGGATTAAAGTGAACCCGCCTGTTCATTTTCGTACAAAGGAGAGATATTATTTATCTGACAGTTGCTGTAACAGGCATAAAGCATAACTCAGAACAGCCTTGTTAGCAAGCTGGAGGCAGACTTACAGATTCATTATGTTTGAATATCATTAGCTGGTGTACTCTTGCTTCTAAAATATATTCCCTTTGGATAAGACCCTTATCTGCACTGGAAATAGTTGTTTATTTGGATGCTGGAATACCTTTAACTTTTTTTGTCTTTCCTGCAGCAAGAAGTTGACACACCCAAGCTGGGAAGACATGTAGCATTGGGCTGGAGGGCTTGCTTTATCTAAGACTTTTCACTAACTTCCAGCTTCTGCTCAGAGTAACTGCTGACCTTTGATTTTTGTTTAAAAGTGTTTGAAACTCTGATATCAGCAAAGACCCATACTGGCCTCACTGACCTATTAAAAGGACCTTTGCATCATATATAAAATGATAAACTATATTAGAAAGCAAAGAGCAGATAATGAGATTACTTTTTAATATTATTTTTATCATGATAGGCTGAATTCAGACCTGCTGGATTCAGGCCCCAGTACAGCTGAGGACAACTGATGTTTGCTTCATTAGCTTACATTGGAGTGACAAAAGTTTTTCTGATTGCTGACCAACTCAAAGCAATAAATCACCTTTTTTATTCACATTTGTTTGTTACAATTTCATATTTCCGACAATCTTCTTAAAAGGAGGAGAACAGTGAACATAACAGTGAACATAATCATTCACAAAAAATACTTCTCAGTCCAAGTGTGTTTGTGATATTTTGTGATCAGTTTTGTGAATATTTCAACACTCCAGCACTGCTGGTGAGAATACTGGTACAAAGTCTATTTAACTGGAATGCTTAGAAATTTGCCGAAAGCAAGTATGAAATTGTTCACAGATGGAAGCTGATGGTGCTCTTGCGAGTCTCTTCTCATTGTTTTCTGTTTACAGAAAACAGGACTTAATGCAGTGGTGCAACTTTAAAGAGAACATACTAAGAGTAGGACAAATCATGCCGACTCCCTCTGACCAGCATCGCTTCTTCAGCCAGCTGAGGCTCCCATGTTCTGTTTATGTCTGACAACGATCATTTATTTTGATTTACAAGAACAAGGGAATTATGGATGCTGACATGAAAACTGTGGGAATTACTCTGGAGTGATTTTGGATGTTACGAGTCAGGGTTACTGCCCCATCACTTTGCCAGATGTTACTGGCCCCTTTGGCTAAAGCAGCAGCACTTAACTGTGTGCTTCAGCTCAGCTGCTCAGCCACTTCATAGCCTGGTGTGTTAACCTCCCCTTTGATTTCTCCTGTTCACTGATTTATAGGATTCAGTTGCATCCCATTTACAGGATTAATAGGATTCAGTTTCATCCAGAAGGGGTTCAGGTCATCCAGCCTACAATACTGTGAACCAAAATGCAGAAAATGGGAGCTATTGAGCAACTTGCTTTGAGGGAACCTATAATTCTGACTACAGCTGTGATGGAGACACAACCCCAGCAGGTAACAATAAATAATATGCAGCAACAGTGAAGACAAATGGCTGAAATACATGAACTCCCAGAGGCAACATCACAAAACTGGATTTTTGTCCTTACACAACAGAAGAAATAAGCTGTAAAACAAAGTCTCTCTCTTTTTTCTACAAGATACTACTTTCAGCTTCCACCAATTGTTATCATAGAATCATACAATAGCCTAGGTTGGAATGGACCTTAGAAAGCTACCTGGTCCAAGCTTTTGTGGGGAAGGGAACATAGCTAAGATTATCTAGCAGCCTGTACAATCAGATCTTGAAAAACTCAAGGGATAACAACTCCACCACATCCCTGGGGAGGTTGTTGCAGTGAATGATTGTGCTCTGTGTAAATTTAGGGGTTTTTATATTGAGGTGAAACCTCTCCCGGTACAACTTGTACCTCTTGCTTCTTACCCTCTTAATGTGGCTGATTGTAAAGAGACTCCATCCTCTCTGTGGCTGGCCTTTCATTTATAGAGTATTGGGATGAGGTCCCCAAGAGCCTTCTTTTCTCTGGGGAGAAAAGACCTTCAGTCTCCTTCAATCTTCTCTCACAGAGCAGTTCTCTAGCCCTCTGATCATCTCTGCCCACATTTTTCTTAAATTTGGGGGCCACAGCTAGACACACTACTCCAAGTATGGGTTGACAAGCTTGTTGTGCACTGGGAACCCCAGCCCCCTTTTAGCAATGCTGCTCCTCAGTCACAGCTTTCCCTGGCTGGTTCTGGGCTTTTTGTTATGTTTCCCAGGTGCAGGACCTTGCACCTGTTAAACTTCTTGCTCACCTGCTCTTCCAGCCTGTCCATGTCTCCCCGTAAGATGTCTCTCCCTTCTGACGTGTTCACCTCACCACTCTCTTTGCTGTCACCAGCAAATTTGGTTGGCTGCTTTCAGTGCTGTTTCCCACATCATTTATAAGATGTTGAAGAGTGTGGGACCAGTGTCAATCCCTGGGGGACCCTACTTGAGGCAGCCTGAGTGAAAACCATCTTTTCTCAACTCATACACATATGCCGTGTTTGGATATCCTATACACCTTCCTCTTCTCTAGGCTTTTCAGGAAAGTTGTGCAGAGTTAAGAAATGATTTTACTCTACCTTCTCTCCAGTTGAATATGCATCCTTGTCATAGCCGTGTTGTCTGAAACACTGGGGCTCCTCACAGAGCATGAACTTTGTTAAAGCAAGATGCAAATCTGGCAGAGCTGAGCTTTTGCAGGGCACCATTTGAGATCTCAACAGAGACTGAAGTAAATCAAGCTTTTGCAGTCACCAGTCTGATCTCATATTATGTGTTTAAATTAATAATTTTTGCCTTCCTGACAGTTCTACATGTGCCCAGAGGTAGTACCCTGCTTTGTCTAATGGTTTGTTTTAAATTGAGGGGCTTACAAGTAAAAGAGAAAGTACAAAAGCCAGGTTAAAAAAGTGAATCTCTTACTCGGAATGCCTAATTAAGTCAATCACAAATTACAGTAGAGTTATACTCCCCCACCACCCCCCATCTGTTGAATGCTGTTTGTCACCTGTAGCTCTCAGAGATTTCAGGGACTAAGCAGCCAACACTGAAATACAGGTGGGAAATGAGAAATGCTGAGAGATGGCAGTGATTAGCAAGACATAAAGATGAGCATGAAGAGAAGCCAGGTCTTGATGCTTTGGCCAGGCCATACTGCTGTACTCATCAAACAAACACACAAACAAATAAATCAGCTTTTAGTTGGATGCATTTAAAGTTTCCAACAGGATCTCTCTTTAATTCTCTAAAATCATTCTTATCTATTTATGAATTTACTATGAGGAAGGAGTGAGAATCAGCTGCATGATACTATTCGGGTTTCCTTGGAAATATGGCACCATGAAAGGGAGATGAGCTATCCTGTGGGGTTAGCAAGAAAGTTGTGACTGCTTCTTCTTTAATTCAATGAAAATTTATAGCACTATTTTATATTTAATTTTGCCTGGTTGTGACAGCATCTAAGATGTGCATAACAGATTCTGTCTGCTGGCTAAGATACTTCACAGACGGCAAGCTTCAGTGAGCAAGGTTTGGTCTCCTTGATTGAAATCTGGAAACCTTTCTCTGATCTCAGAAAGTTTGTGCTTTTGATAGTATTTTTGGATAATGTTGTGGTTACTACATACTTCTCCCTTTCTGCTGAAACTGGATATCTGTGCTGTGAGGTTTGTATTATTTTTAGGACGCCAAGCAGAAGATTCTGCAGTTTCGCTTTTGAGTCCTCTCTTATCACTTCCTCAAAGATTCACCCCAATTTTTTCAGCTGTTGCCTTTTCTGAAGCAATGGTAGAAGTTCCTTTTTCTTTCCCACATATTCTTTTTTCTTCTTTAAAAACCAAGCAAAAGCCCCAAACCAAACAACAAAAAACCCCCAACCAATCCAAAAAAACCCCAAACATTCTCCAGCTCATTTATGGTCTCATTCCCTGTTAATTTCAGAAAGATCTTGCCTACCACAAAGATCATATTCACTAATCTATGGCTTCCTGACTCCTTTTCAGTTCCTTTCCTACAACACTTCCAGGAATGCACAGATAACTATTTTGGCATGAAATCTGAATTCCAGTTTGATTTGTATATTCTATCTTTACTTATCAAACTTTTTACTATATCATTTTCTGAAACACAGAACCTAATTTCCATTCCAAGCAGCCATACAAATTTGCTAGCCAGTTAATCAGCAATTAATCAAATTATTTCCCCTGACATTAAATCTGAACTGTCCAGAAATCTCCTGCTGATTGCCTGGAGAAGGTGACCATCCTTGTAATTTTTAATTATTTTTACAGTGGATACCAAAACAGTGGCACCTCTTTATCTTCACATGCTTCAGATTGACAGCTGGGAAAATCAGCTCAGACTGAGAAATATCCATAGCCTGAAGCTATTTATTGGAGCTCTGGCTGCATATGGTGAGTTTGGTCTGCAGGATGGAGTCCTGTGATTCTGCCTCTCAGAGGGCTCAGGACTAAGACTAACTGGATTCATGGCCTTTTTTTACAGGCTATCTGCCAGGAGATGAATTTCATTCTTGCAAATCATAATAATAACAGCAACAACAATAATAATAAAAGCTTTGAGTTATGTCAATGTCATATGCTACTGCTATTCCCAAAACATCTCAGAAGGGCTGCTTTTCAGCTGTTCCCTCTGGTCCTCTTGAAACGACATCATCACTTCTGCTTTTCCTGTCAGAACTCGAGAGTTTATCAAAACTTTGCAGGCTGGTTGCATTTGGGGTTTCTGCTTTGGAAATACCCAGTTGCTCATCACTCCAAAGATATCTCCATGCCTTTTTTTGTGCTACAGTCACTTGGAGGAGCAGCCAGAGTTTCCAAAACCACTGCAGACGTGATAGGAGAGCTCCGATAAGAAGTGCAACTGGGGGTGCGTTTTAGCCCTAAATGTAGACCCACACTTGTGCATTTACTCCTGAATGTGAGTCTCAGACCCAGTTCACAAGCTAAACTGAGAAATTCAGATGTTCAAGGACTTTTAAAAAGCCAAGTTCTCCCTTGACTTAAAAACATCACTTCTGGTTTGCATAGAGGGCTTTGCTGAATTAAGGGCACCACTTCTGCTTCCTTCAGTTTCTTTTAAAGTGAAGCTGCTGGCATCACTTTTCAGCCGTTTTCTCTAATTGCAGTGTAGCAAGCAGGGCACAAAGAAACAACCCTAGTGTTTCTGCTACTATGTCCAGAGTCAGCAGAGGGAAGGGATATAGCTCAGAACGTTTTGTTAAAGGATGTGCCCATCAAGGTATGTTTGCCACCTCTTAGCTCGGGACAAGTTAATACCAAGCTGTTTTTTCTTGCCAGAACCACAATTTTCTCAGCATTGCAAGCAAAACTGGTTGTTGGGGTTGATTCTGGCAAAATCCATAAAACTGTCAACTCTCCCCACGTCAGAGGTGGGACTGTGTGCCAGCTCAGCTGGCACAATGCCCTCTTGCCTCTCCCCCATTCCCTTTGGCAGGCTCACACGATCTCTAACTTACCAAAGCACCCGCCAGGAAATGTGCTCATTCCAGCGTCTGGATTGCTGCAGCACTGACTCGTCGTGCTGGCATCTCCTCTCTGCACCAAAATGTTGCAAGGACATGGCAAAATAACCCCACTTCCTTTTAGAAGTTATATTGTCCTAGCCTCCCCCTTTGCAAACTGTTGGCACTGCCGACTAAGTTAAAGTATTTTGCTTCCTTTGGGTCATTCTGAAGGGGTTTACTAGGTGCCTGCTTTTTTTCTTTCTTTTTTTTTAGGAAGGAACTAGATATATGTAAACAGAGTGTTAGCAGATCATAACATAAATAGCTCTCCCTCCCTCCTACCAAGCCATTTGCTTTCCTAAATGAAACCAGTGGTTTGTGATTCTTCACATTATTCTTTTAATGTCATGACCTGTGTGTCAAAGTGAGAGGTTGCTTGTGGATTTTTCTTGTCTTTGAAAGCAATACTTTCTCTAGAGACAAAGAAGCTCTTTTACAACACTCTCAGCAATTGCCATGAGGTGGGAGCTACAAATCGGGCAAGCCTGGGCAGTTGCATGCTGACATTTTTCATTCCTCATGTCCCACAAGTATTTCTCTTTCAACAAGGCTTCTGTGTAAGTGAAAAGGAACTTTTTTGTTTCCTTTAAATCAAGTTATATTATGTTTTAAAATTTCTCTTTTGGCTCCAATTTCCCTCTGGAAGCTGCCCAGGCCATAAAAAATGTCACACAACCTTTTTAATGTTTAAAATTGCAAATTTTTATTGTTCCTCTATCCCTATCAACAAATAAGGCAGAAATTTACTTTATTTCATTTGCATTTTCAAAACCTTTGCTAGCTGTTTTCCACAATAGACCACTCATGGCTTTGCACCTCAGAAATGAAAAAGTGGGTAGATCTGACCCTTGAAAAGATGCCTTTTCCAACTTTTTGTAAACATTAATGACCTATTCATAAAGAAAAGGGCAAAAGTTCTGTGCAAAGAGATACTAAAACGTTGGAAACTATAAAGTCTGTTGAAGAAATAAATTATGATGGTAGTTTTGAGCAGACACTTTGGGAAAGAGAAAAGAGGGCTATAAATACACCAGATAAAATCTTTTGATGAGACTAGGAAGTTTCCATCAGTGTTTCTGGTGATTTTCATGCATACATAATATGAAAGCAGAATAAAATCTTTACCACATCAAACATCAGAAATGTCTGTGTATCTAAATATTCTGCCTCCAGCACTGTCTGTAATGGTCATTTTTGCAAGAGCATCCGAATGGAGCAGGAATGCAGTGATACCTCCCTGGCGTGTGCTCCCATTTCCAGTGCCTGGGCCACCAGCATTTCTTTTCAGTTCTTCCAGGCACATCTCCAGCTGCGTTTTGAGCTTATATGCTTGGATACCACAGTGCCTTCTTGCAAGAGGTTTCACTGTTTAACGGCAAGCTGCGCAAAAAAACCCCAAAAACCTACTACCTGTTCATGTGTGTTTTGAATTTATGACCTATCATAATCAATGTCCTCCTTCTCAATCTTCTATTGGGAGTAACAGTGATAAGTAATTCCTTATTTCCTATTCACCTTTTCCATTCTACTTATGATTGATTTTGCAGTCTTCTCCCATGACCATTTTTAGTAATTTTTCCAAGACTTAAGATTCCTTATGTCTCCAGCTGTTCACTGTATCAAAACTGCTTAGTGTCTTTGATCTTTCTTTTTAGAATCACAGAATCATTTGGGTCTGAAAACACCCTAAAGATCATAAAGTCCAGTCATTTTTGCTTCTCTCTATATAGTTCTGATTCTTGTATATGCTTGCATAGAAGAAGCAGGTTTCATAGCCTTTCACCTTAAAAATATACAGGCTACCAACAATGGAAATGTGATGGAGAGAAAACCCTGACAGCTGCTGCTATTTTAGGCCAACATTCAGAAAAGTGCTATGTGCTGTTGCCTTCTGCTGAAGACAGATGTTAGTCGTGTTACTTAACGTAATACTGGAAGGTTATTGGCTCAGACCCAGACAAGCATTCAGGTTTCCAACTCCTGTTTGGGCTTCTAACACCTGATTTAATGGAAAGCTGAATTCTTGGTTAGATGTGGTTACAATACGAACCTCAACAGAAATAACTTTCAGCGTGTGTTGGGGTTTGAGCTTGCCAGATCAAGGCATGAATTCTGAGTGTAATTAAATGGCAGTGATAAAGACTTTTCAGAGGTGTTGTGAAAAAGAGGATCTTGGTAAACTGACACTATTAGAGGCCTTGGAAAGTCCTTTTAACCTGGCTCATACACATGGATGTTCATTCAGGATGGCTTTGCTCTTTCTGTAGCAAATTGTCACCTTCCTGTATTCTGTGGAAGCGTTAGGTAATCTGTATGAATGCTCCATTGTGTTATCCAACATGGTGCTCCGAAGAACAGAGAGATAGAATGCATGGGATTTATGGCTTTGTGCAAAACAAAATAAAAAAGGCTGGTTTCATTATTTCACTTTCTTGGAAGAGGGCAGGTTCAGATGACATTTTCCTGTAAGAGGAAAGGAGCAGCAGAGGACACCTCCCATTCCCAGCAGCTGACTTCTGGTTAGCATTCAGTGCTCCACAAGGCAAACCCCCTATGGTTACTGTATGTTTAAAATCCCCCGACAGGTACAGTGCCTTATGCAACCAAGGCATGATTTTTGTCTGATCCAGCATTTCTCTTCAGTAAGAATTCTTGTGTGGGCAAAGTCTGTGTGATCTCTTGACCGCTCTGACAATTTGCTCTCTAAGATAGTCATCTCAGATAAAGGTCTTGTGTTCATTTCTGTTACCAAAAAAAAAAAAAAAAAAAAAAGAAACTAGACAGAAACGACAAATGTGCCATTTCTTTTCCTTTAGATTCCAGCTTTCCATTTGGAACTCCTTCTTACTTCATTCATCTGCTTCCACCAGTATATACTGGATGAGTGTCTCTTTACACAGAGTGTAATTCAGATTTATGAATGCTGTTTGTGTAAATTGGACATTTGCTGCATTTCCAGATAAGATGATTCAGCCCTAGAGAATTTGTTTTCTTTTTTCCATAATTTGAAATGCCATGCCCCATAAGTAGTCTACTTAAACACTACTGCTGTAAACCATGAAACACAGCAAACAGGCACCCACTTTCCAAGGTGGTATTCTGAACATGGGGAGTTTCATTGCCACATTCACCTCCTTTAATTCACTTGTATTCCTAGAGTTTTAATAGAATAACTAAATGACATGGGGCAATAATTAGAGCTAAAGTAGAGATGGAGTACAGTACCCAAAGGCTCATGAGTTACATCTGCTATTGTTCTGCAGAGAAAAGTGTGTCAAGTGTTCTGTTACCTGAGCTGTACATGCAAGGTCAGAAGAACTATGAAGGCTGATTGACCACTGCTGAGGCAAATCCCAAGATCACAGTGAATAGACCCTTCCTATGAATGACTCGAGGCAGAAGAATTTCTTAATAAACCATGAAAGCCAAAGATTGAAAACTAATTTCATATCTTGCCAAATGACTTGCTCCTCTCTGGGAGAGGTAGGGAAGGACTGAAGAGAGAAATTGAGGGCTGAATGTAAAAAGAAAAATCCCTGATGTGGCATGTTTCGCAGTATTGCAACACAGCTTGATGCAACCAATTGTTGGAAGTGCTAATAGCTCCATGACCTCAGGTTGAAAGCATACAGCTCTGATGCAGAGAGGAATGGCAGGCTTTCTGACCCGACCAGATTATAATAAATGCCCTAGTAAACAACGAGGTGCCATAATTTGCTTAAAAAAAATGCAGGCAAAAAAGGTAAGCTGTGAAGTAATGCCAACATGTTGTCAGAATCATGTAAGAGTGTATGTGGACAGAGGCCGTCATAACATTTATAACCACAAAGTCATGCTTTCAGATACAGCTGAGATGCAGCGTTAGGAGGCAGATTTGCCTAAGGCAGTGAGGAATTTTTCCATCCTCTGTGAGAGGCCTGAGTTATCCCAGCCTTGGCAGCTGGCAGAAGCCATCAGGAAGCGTGGAGCATCCATCATGTGTCTGCAGTGCTGCCACTTGGATGGCGTAGCCCTCACTCTGGACCACCAGGCATTGAGCTGAGCTCCCATATATGCCCAGGCACATGGAGAAGTATGCACTCCAAAGGGGGGTGATGGCTTGTACTGCAGCCACACTTAAAGGCTTGATGCTGCAGGGAGCTTGGATTTGGGCACTGGTCAAAAGATAATGACAAACTGTGAGATGTATGTTCACTTTTTCCTAACCTCAATTTGAATTCCTAATCCAAGCATAAATTAGTTTCCTGTAGATTTCTCACTTAGTTTCTACTAAAATATAAGAAAGACATTATAAAGAATAATTCTGCAGTAATTTTGTCCTCTCCACAACGTTTATTAAAAGTGTGATGGCACTGAGCTCATTTTCATGTTGGCCTGATTGAATTCATTTCTTGTGTTCATGTAAAATTGAAGCATGAGATCCTAAATACACTACAGTTAGTTTTACTCTCTGATAATGCATAGACATATATTTGTGTACTACACCCACACTGTATGAACTGAGTACATTAAACATTTTAGGAAATAGAAGATTAGCAGTTGGAACAGGATTTGTAGAAAAGTTTTCCTGCTCTTACTATTTCAGGAAATATGTTTAGTTCATTTTATATAAATCTTGAGGGTTATAGTTATTCTAAGACCTTAAAAAAATCTGACATCTGAGACTGGGGAACATTTGGCATAAATCAGTATTTCTGTGGGGTTTTTTCCTCTCTTTTATCTTATTTCCTTTCTTCGATTTCTGATTTTTTTTAAATTATATTTTCAAGCACTGGTTCTTTGAACGAGGCAGACCAGTCAGGAAATTATATACCCCATTTAAAACAGTGATAATAAAGATTTGACATTTAGGATAGGCATTAGATTTCAGAAAATGTGTAGGCGCTGTTATCAGTACTGGCTCACAGATTTTATCTTCACTACAAAGTGAAAAAATAATATGCATAAATATAACTTTTTTTCCTATTTGCAATTTGCAATTAAAAAAGTTGTGCTTTGCTTACGAATAGCAGGTACAGTGACATGCCTTTTAGGAGACCAACACTGGGTGCCAAGTCAAAGCTATGGAAACTTGCCATGGGCTCTGCAGACCAGGGCTTGGCTTCTGTTTTCCTATTGTTTGCTTCAATCGTGTCAAGCCTTATTTCAAGAAAGGTGATGGCAAAATTCCCACTGACTGTGAGGAAAGTGAGGTTCGGCCCTTGGTGAGCAATAAAAGCTCTGTGAAGCCGGGGGGTGGGAGTTCACTCTGGCTCCTGTGGGGCTGACATGCGCCGCCAAGGTTCACTTGCACCCCACCCCTGCACACCCCTTCCAGCTCCAAGGTTTATAGGACCCTGTGGAAAAACCTCCACATTGTACTGCATGGTATACTCAGCCACCGATGAACTTTTAATCACTCTTGCTCACGGCTTCAAAAAGAACAGCCTTGCTGCCATTGCACAAAACAAAGGAATTATTAGCTTCCTTTGTTTTATTTACCTGAATATTTGGAAAGCTTCAGAAAAGCTGTTGGTGGTGGCAGTCATTTTCAGGTGAAGAAATAAGCCTTCCTTCCTGGAGAGCCCTCCAGGATTAGGCACCTCTGTCCCTTTCAGTCTGTGGAACTGCTGTAGGAAAGATCTTCCTTGTCCTCAGTTGTGGGGATGACAGTCCTCCTGTGAGGCTGACACAGCCCTCCTGACACCTTGTCTGTCCACTCACTGGATTTGGAACACAGGAGACAGAGCAGGAGAGCTGAAGCACAGGTGTCCTGGTATATAAGAGATCTGCCTGTCTCTGGAGAAACTGCCACTTCATGGCATTTCTGGTGTTTTTTGAGACCCTTTCAGCACCCCATGCATGATGGCAGGACTTTGCTTTTGAGACAATGAACCTGCCCGTGCCTGTGCAATGTCCAAGGCTCCCTAGAAATCATAAAGTAGGAATTTCTGTTCCCTGAGATGCTCCATCATATATGATCAGTAGCAGCTGGGATGACTTAGAACCACTTCAAACACTTTGTTGAAGAAAATGCCCAGGTTCCTTTACTGATGCTGTCCTGGCCACGGTCAGCATGTCTTCTGCCTACTCCCCCCATTCCCAGCTCCACCTGCAGAACAAAGTAACTCAACAGGAAAGTCCCTGGCAGCAGCAGGTGAAAGCAAGAGGCCTGAGCAGGCTGGAGTAGGTGGCAGGAAGCAGGCAAGAGGTTGATGTGAGCATTGTGGGTTCTCAGTTCGTCCTGGCTTTCAGGGCTCTGCCATTTGGTGGCCCCAGGCAGGGCTGTCCTGGCTGTCACACCCTTTCTGCAGACCTCCAGGTAGTGGCTACTGCCAGCTTTGGACAGTGGAGACAATTTTTGTTCCAAAATTTTCTCAGGAATTAGGACATGGTCAGAAACTGGGATACAGGCAAAAATGAAGTGTCAGTGAAAGAAGAAGACCCCTGTTTCTGTACCCCTCATCTCTCTACTGCAGAGAGTTTTTGTTTCCTTGAATCAGTGTCTGCCTTTGCCATAAAACCGACAGTTTCCCCATTTGTTTTCCAAGTGATTTTTTAATGCTGCTAATATTTCACTGGCATGGAATAAGTCAGTGTTTTAATCTTGTACCTGATAAATTCTGGAATATACATGGTTTTACTTACAATAATTTGTAATGTTTGAAATTCAGTCGAAGTAACCAGGAGAAATAAATGTCATGACACAGAGAGGTTGTATGCAAATACCACTGTGGTACATGATACATTTCACTGGTGTTAACATCATCCAGCTTGCAAGATGAAGAGCAGATAAATCAATCAATACTTGGTTTAAACCTACTGTGGGTAGGTTTGACAAGCAAATTTCCTGATGGCTTTCACTGCTTTCTAAGTTTACTTTCATTGTTTCCTTGTGGAGAAAGACGTGAGTGAAATAACGTTCACACACGAAAAGAGGACTTTGTGCCTCTCTGGCTTGTTTAAAAATCACAGTCTTTATAACAAACATTTCCTAAATCTCAAGAGAGGGAGATAATAGCATATAGTAACATTTTTTTGTATTGGTAAGTGTGGAATAGTTGATATAAGTATAAAATAACCATATTTTGCTAGTTGTGCTATTGATCTCTCTTTGTCCCCTCTCTGTAACTCATCTGCCCTTTTGGTTCATATGTAACAGTGAATAATCCATGTTCTGAGATTTTTCTTTTGATTCTTCAGGGGTCTGGTGTTTCAGCTTTAGCATATATGTCCTTTTTGTGTGAGAATACTCAACATAGTTGCCATAGACATGTGCTGACAACTTCGCTTTCCAGCTAGAACAGAAAATCTGGTAATGTTGAATACTGTTTTGGATATAAGTCGTCATAACTCTTAGAGCTCCTGATAGAAAAGCTGCAAAAAAGGCTCTAATAGGAAGTCTACGAGAACAAGACAGAAAAGAGTGACTGAGACTCAGAAAGATTTTTCTGTATGCTGGCAAAACTATCTCATCAGAAATCCATTGCTTCCATTATTATGGATCTTACAAAATTCTGTAGGGAAGCTTGGAATCAGAACAGCAGTTTACTTGGTGTTGTGTAAATCCTTGGCTGCTACACTCAGGCAGAAGAAGTCAGTCAGGATTCCAACCATCTGGAAATGTGACAGCATAAAGGAAAATATCTTCCAATTTTATTTGAGGATAAAGTTTTTTCAGTAACTTAAGAATATGGGGAGAAATTTCCTGATGGCAGTTGTCAGACACATTTTAAATGTCACCTTTCAACATTCTTTAAAGACCACAAGAAAGACTCTGAAAATAAATGCTTTCTCTGCCATGGAGCCTATTAACAGTCTACTTTTTTTTACTTAATGAAATAAGCTGCTTTCAGTTCTGCACACCTTGAGGTAGGGTGGATAGGGTGGGTTATACAGGTATTTCCTTCACCCTACGTTAGTGGACCTGATCGTACAAACACTTCTATGTGGATTTGAACACACAGAATGAACTCCGGATTGAAGAATAGTTTTGGGTGTGGAACAGATTTCCCCAGGGAATTGAATAGAACACACTGAATTATTAACCCCTGTCTTTTGTCAAGCACATGAAAAATGTTAAAGTCTTGGGATCAGTGGTATTTTCAGGAAACTTGCAGTGCAGCATACAGTATTGAGAGACAGCTAGTAGACATGCCACTGCTTCATGGGCAGCATTGTGCTGCACATTACTGAGACATGACTGTTGTCTTTGGTCTTGGACTTGGCAGTCTTAAGGAGCCTGTGGATAAGGTATTTGCTGGTTGTCAGGGCTTCTTATTGCCATGGGTTTGGATACATACTATTACAGCTCTATTATCCCCATGATCATAGTGTAGCTTTTTAAATTTAATATTGAAGCACATTTCTCCTGCATTTGTGACCAACAAACATCAGCACAGGCAGCTGAAGCTGCTTGAACCTTCAAACAAAGACGAACCCGGATTTGAAGTGCTACAAAAACTAACTGCTTTTGAGAAGCTCCTTATTTGACAACATCAGAAATCTGACTGACTCAGATTACCCATTTGGGAAAAACCATTTGGACAAAACTTTAGGTTTATAAGTAGTATATAAATATTAGATACTATTACAAAATTTATCATCATTATTATTATTAATAAGACTTAAATAATGTTAAAAACTTAAAAATATGCAGTTTACTTTGTCCAACATGTGACATTTTAAAAGACTTGGCCTTCGGGCAATTGTTTAGTGCTTCAAAGTCTTGGCCTCAGTTTCCTCCCAACTCTGAGTTTGAGTCATATCAACAATATATGGTAACTCTTGCAGCTTCTTTAAAGAGAAAGCCTTGGCCCAAAGGAATTTATGACTCTGAATCATAGTAAATAGTTTGTGAAGTTGAAAGATGAATCCATATCCTTCATCAGTTATAATCATGTTCTTCATCATGGAGCTTGCTCCAGTGCCAAAAAGAGATTTTGCATTTCTCTCCAGACACAGGGAAAGGTAATGATTTGCCCAGAAAATGTACAGCATACACAGAGAAAGACAGATGTGGGGTGGAGGAAAAAGCACACAAAGTGATCAGGGCAAGTATAGACTCATGATATAACAGCTGTCACTTCATTGTTGAAAAAAAATGTAAATTCCCCTTCTTAGTTTTTACTCACTCCCGTGTCTCCCAAGCAATTCCCTGCTATCATGTTATTGTTTTCACACCTTCCCTCCCAATACACAGCCTGTACTATCCAACTAAATACAAAAGAAACTGACAGGATAAAGAAAAGAGGACTAAAAGCATTCTTTGGTCACCTAGTTTCTTGGAGATATGCCAGTACAGTTTATCTTCAGGAATGATTTAAGACCCTGATTCAACAAAGTTTCTAAAACTACTGCCTTGTACTATGGCTGTCTTTTAAAGCACCAATAGTTTTGGGATGGATTTAGAGGTTACATGGGAGGATGATAGTTGAGGTTTGAAATTCTAGTTTCAGAATTTGCTTTTTATGAGTACTTTTGCTATTCATGTAAGGCTCACTGTATTTCCTGATGATTCTCATCAGGAAATCCATTAGCAAAGGTGGCATTATGAAGCAAACAGAAAGAAGTGCATGTTTTTTGTTGTGAACTAGTATCAGTCCTATAGGGATACTCACTGTGTTGTTTATACTCACTGAAGTCACAGTTTATGAATGATTTATATTCACAGGCTTTGAATCAAATTAGCAATGTTATACACTTATTTATTCTGTGGTGTTAATGAGTCATTCTGAGCAAGCAGTGTTTGAACATTTTATACATTCAAGTTTCATTTCACAAGATTCACTGCAACAATAAAGAAAGAGTGATCTTGATCATTCCAGACACTGGCATTCAGATAACAAAAAGAATGGAAGAATGAAAGTCAGCATTTGTTTCTTCTGACTGCTCCTACAGTCTTCAGATAGATGGTTTTATTTTTGACCTGTGGTTTGCTTTGGGTTACATAGTCTTTTTTTTTTTTCTTAACTACAGCTCTTCACAGCTTTTTCAATCCTTCTCTGAGGAATTTGATTTACCCTGATTATGAACATCTCATTTACTTTCCCTCCTTTGTATAAGTAACAGCTTCCAGTCTTCAAAATCCAACTAGTAACTGTTGCTGTCCTCATACACTTCTCCAAGATCAAACTCTGCAGCAAGAGTATTTAGCTCCCCTATCTGCTGTCTGAACCATTTTCTTTCCTTCATTTACCATAGAGTGGTGCCCATCTGCCTTTGGTCTTCTTTCTACCATCCCTCTGGCCTCACTGCTTCCTTTCCACTGTACCAGTGTGTCAAGTTTATTATTTCTAGATGCTTTATTACCCTTATCTCATCCCATACACTCACTGATTAATCCAGTTCCCTACTGTTCGCTTACTTTTCTTGATCTCCTTTCCAATCTGCTGTACCATGATGCTTCAATTCTTGCTCTTGTCCATGTCTTTACAGAACAGTATTCCTTTATGGATCCAAATCTGGCCTGATCTCTTCAGCTACTGCATACTGCCCCCAGCAGTGCTTCTCTCCCTTGCCTGTCTGCACTCACTCCTTCACACATACCCCTCTTGACTTTCCTCTGGCTGCTTCCCACCGATCCACAACATCATCCCTTTTCTCTCAGATTCATCTATTGACCCCCCTACAGCTATGACTGCCTCTCTGATCTTGGCCATCTCCCTGGCAGCACTTGTATTTTGGTGAATCTGTATTTTTTGCTGGTATTTGTCTTCTGGATTTAAATGCTTGGACAGTAAAAGCCTCAGGTACATGAACTAGGTGATCTGATTTCTCCTTCAGCTGGTTGCTCTCCTAATGAGTAAGTGAATGCTGACCAAAGGAAAATGTAATTCAACCCCATATCCCTGCCTTTAAATTTTTCATATCCTTTAACTTCTTTTTCTCAACATTATATGTGGGACCTGGTGGAAAAGAGCCCATTTTGATCTGTCTCAGCTATTTCTTTTGTGTTTCTCATGGAACCTCTCTTTATTTCTCACCTCTTGCTATTCAGGTATTCCATCAGTTGTTTCTAACCAGATTACCTTCTTTGTTACTTTTGCCACTAATGAACCCATTACTCACCTCTACTTTCAACATTTTCTTACCTTCAGCTTCCTCCTTGACCATCTCCAAGATGACTTAGATCTCTCCCAGGGCTAAGGACCTGTGACATCTGGATAAATCTGGTGGAAAATACCATCATGCTGAAGATGAAAATGTTTGTGTAGTTTCTGTTTGTATCCTGTAGATCACTCTTTGCTGAGTCTTCAATTCTGTATTCCCTCTTTATCAGCATTAGTTACTCACACCTTTTCATATTGCCCTGCTGTCTAGTCTTAAATCTGTTTTGCTGCCTTTTTCCTTTGGCCTGTTATGCTTCTCCATCCATTCTACCTCATCCAAGAAAAGTTCCTGGGGATCTCTGTTTTTTCTTTCAGTTTCCCCCTCAAAAAAATCACACACTAAAAAGCCTTACACGGCATCTTTATCTTTCTTCTTTCTGCTATTATCCAATTTGCTCACAAACAATTTCTTTCAGTTTTGGTATTGCTCAAGACAATATGACCAAACAAGGAATCTTAGGATCACTCAGATTATAAAGTATAGTCTATACTTATGCAATGCTACCTACACTTCAGATAAAATTTTGAACATAGGATGACATGCAAACAAATATTGATCAGCATATATAAATATAAAGAATAATATAGTACAGCAGTTCTGAAACACTAATTACTGAAAATATGATATGGCCACTGAGTTGACTAGGACCAAAATTCCTAGAGATTTTGCAAGGCCAGAGAGTTCAGTTGGACAAAACAGAAAAATCACTCCTAGTGAAGCAGTGTGTCCTAATCACCTTAGTCCTGCTGAGCTGTGTGGCCTTGGGGAAGCCAGATGGTTCTGTTATACAAACATCATTTAGAGTTGAACATGACCCTGACTGAAATAATGGCATTTCTGGTAAGTAGGATTGTAGGATTAAGCAGAGAACAGGATGTTCATTATATAAAAGCAATGTAAAACACAAACCAAGACAATTTATAATCTGAGTTTTTCCAACATTTGTGTTGCAGTGGATCCAATGATTCAGTTGTTTCAATTACACCTCTTGGTCAAATTGCAGTAGAATAAACATTTGATCTTTTTTCTGTAACTGTAACTTGAATTTTGTTTTCATCTACAAATGTAGAGGCACAATCATACCACATGAAAGTCTGCACAGTAATTTAACATTCCATCATTTTTTTCCACTTCACTAGTGCTTCCCATATTCTCTGAATCAGGACTCTAGCCTCAAGGCTTTCTTTTGGTTCCATGTTGGGGCAGTCTTATGAGTGAAAACTTATAAATCTTTCCTTCATAGTTTTGCTGTTTGTTTTTGTGTGTTTTTTTTTCCCCAAAAAGAAATACATCACACAGGATGATTTTTTTTCAAAACATGAGTCAAAACATGAATTCTGTTTTCTCCACTGTCAGTGAGCTGCAAAATTAATTTCTGAATCTGCAAAACAAGGAATTGAGCAGTGTCCCATTTAGAAGGGATAGTAAATCCAGGGCATAAAAATAATGAGACACAAGGATTACCTGGTGGCAGAACTGTGCAAGTACCTCAAATGACTGTGTAATAGAAGGTCATAAAGAAGTTTCAATTCAGTGTATTTAGCTTTTAGTATCCTTTTCGCAAAGCATTTTTACTAGCCCTTTCCTACATGAAGATGAGGGATCTTTTATATCTAGTCTTCAGTAAATGCTGTGCTCACTTCTAATTGTATTATTTGCTTTATTCTCATTGTTACATAAAAATGAGGGAGTAGAAGGAAATGTTACTTCTTCAACAATTTATTCCAGTTGAATCTTTATATATTTGAAGGTTTTTGCTGAGAATCTGTAGAGGTGTAATATTCCTATCTTATTTATTAGGAATGGAAACTGAAGTCTGTGTTTCCTGTTTGTATTCCAACATTACAAGAAAATAATACACTTGTCTAATTTGGGAGATGCTTTCAGGGTCAACATCATGCAGCAGCATTGCTAAAGGCGATGTCTGCATTTTCTTCCATGAAGGCACAAGAGAGGGAAATTGAATAGCAACATCAGTTATCTGGTCTACACCTGGAGGCTCACAGCTCTATAGAACTGTGAGAGCCTCATCTTTTCACAGTAAGTACAAGCAGGGTGAACACTGGTTTTTAGTTGTTGTTTGGTTTGGTTTTTTTTTCTCACAGAAAGACAGCTTAGAAAAAGAAATATTATTGTCTAAAGCCCAAGGACAACATAAAAACTTTCCTGGACTGAAAAGGCTTAATTACTTACCGTCTATCAGACAAGCTGCTGTTCTGCACTTAGCATCATGCTTCATTGTCTGACAGTACAGCTGGCTGGAGGCTGCAATTGAAAATCATTTTCCTTTGCTCAATTTCCTTGTAAACAGCAAAAGAATGGTGTTGATACACCAGACTTCACTAGGAAAGTGCATTGTGAAGATGTGAGATCTGTCTCCAGTGGTTTTAAAAAGAGGAATGTGATTTGCCTCCAACAGAGCTAAATCAGGACACCTTCAACTTAGGCTTCATTTAGTCTTTGCTATGATAGACTCCCACTGATCTGTGCTGCACCAACCATGAAAAATGAAGAATACTAAGGCAAGAAAAAGAAAAAATGGTCTTATGTTGTGAAACCACTTAGGAGAGCTCAGTGAGCTATTGTTAATAGGCAATTTGTGAAACATTCAGTGCAACAAAGCAATCTTGGCCTATTTCCACTTCAATTGATATTAAAGTCAATTTTACACAATCTGTAAATGTATGTATGGCTTTGTAGGGTATGCCAATATTAGAACTGAATATGCACTCTCGCATTTTATTGAGAAACATGTTGGTGAATTCTGCTTTTCATCAATTGGCAGCTGAGCAGAGATATGACAGTTTTATTGATTTATTTGAAATTCAAATTAATTCTATCACTTAACGTAAATATGTTTCATAGTATTATTTCTGATAGATTATTTGGCTCTCACAGTACTCAGGTGTGACCTCAGTGACCAGCCATTTCATTGTCATTAGTATTAAGTTGCACAAATGGTATAAAAGCAAATAAACCTGTACTTTTTGGGAGCGGGATTCATGCTGCTTTAGTAAGTATTATGTTTTACTAGTGTTTATTATACTGTTTATGGTTTTAGGGCCCAGCATTGCATCCTTTGAAGTCAAATGTGAAACTCCTTTTGCTTTCAGGGTAAGCTGAATCGGACCAATAAATCAGTGTATTTTCTCCATGTAGCCTTGAATTTATTAAGATCTATTACTTAATCAAAAGAAGAGCCATCTACTAACTGGTGTAAATCTGTTCAGAGGCTGATTTAGCACAGGTTTGGTAACTGAGAACACATCTGCAAAGCTCTTACAAAACAGCTTTCTGGAGTAGACTAAAGCACGGTGCTGCCTAAGTTTCTTCAGATGGTTACTCAGTCTGCTGCACTGCGGTTGTGCTGATTAAAGGATTATATACATTCTATAGGATGTGCGCTACAAGCTGTGCTCAAACTTTCCAGGCCCTCAAAGGCAATTGTGCAGAGGGGCTAACAAAATTTTCACAAAAGACAACTATTTCCAGATAAACTGATGACTTACAGACTTCATTTAATATACAAGTAAGTGTCTTCATAAATATTCATAAATGTTTCAGAAATGCCAAGAATGGTCCAAGAAGGAAAGGGAATGTCTAGAGAAATGCTTTTAATAATGGGACAGCTCAAATGTACTGCAAGTTTTTTCCATATCAAGCAGCCCAGTGTTTGCATGAACCTTTTACTGGGTCAGAAGGCTATAAATAAAATGTCACATCTTAGCATTTAATAAAAAACACAGCATGGCCACTTTATCACTGCAGCAGAAACTTACAGGTATTTCTGAAATAAGGCTTTGAAGTAGTTATGGGAAATGGACTTAAGAAAAAAGCATGTCCATAAGTTTTGTGAGATCAGGTCTTAATCAAAATGACTGGACTATTAGGATGCAGTTTCCTGCATGTATGTCAGATCAGGACTGTGATTTCATTGTAAAGCACATGAATTGCTGTGTTTCCTTATACCTGTGAACGTTCCTTACTCACAAAGACAGAAAGTCTGCAGAGATATGAGAGATAAATGAATTCTATTCTGCATGTTTAAAAAGTCCTTGATTATCCATCAGCACAAAATCTGAAATAAAACACTTCCAGAACAAGAATCCAAATGTAGCTCAGTGTAAAAGCAGAATGTAAATCCTTTTAAAGCAAATGCATGTTCTAATGAAGTTCTCTAATCTGTAGCCATTTTCAGTGGCATGTTTCTCAAACAGAAACATCTGCTTGAATTTACTGTCTGTGAAGCTGCTTTTGAGAAGAGTAAGTGAATAGTGAACAATAACTAAACTATAGAAGTTCAGAGAGTGGCAATTAAAAGCTTATGTGAATTTTACCTAAAAAGAGAACTAACTCCTTTCATTGAAGCATTTTTTAATCTAAATTAAAATGAAATCATCTTTTATATATTAAGAACTTGTCTTTGCTGCAAAAATAACCTATGTATTGCTCCTAATTTGAATTCTGTCTACAAACAAAGCCTTTCCATTCAGTGGGGTAATATTCTTGCACACAAGTTAACTAGCCCATTGGGAGATACAGGCTACAGCTCCAGAGGGGATGCCTCTAATCCATTCATGATTTATAATGTCTCTTCACAGCTGTGTCTTTTTTGCTCTAGCTAAACTGACTTAAGAAGCATTAAATTCAAATATAACACTTTAGGATTACTAGGGGGAGAGGTGGAGAAAGGAGATGTAGCTCCCTGGTATGACACTTGCTCTGGTCAGAGGAGCTGCTGTCACTGTGTGTCCCATCTCCTTCTCATGTCATAGCTTTGTCAATAAATCCGCTTAATTCTTCCAAACTGCTCTCCAGGCTCTCTAGTGCATTGGCTGGACTTTATTCAGCTGTTCACATATGGGTATCAGGACTTGAGATGCGCAGGATACCGGAAACATCCACAAGGTCACAGATACAGCTCAAAGACCAACAGACACAACTCAGGGCCTGAGACACTGATGCTCTTAGTAAGGCAGCCAGAGGTGAGGTGGGTACCCTTAGGACTTCTCAAATGGCATCTGGTGCTTGTATCTAAGCAACTGAATTAAGTTCTTCTTCTCTGTTGATGACAATGGAAGCTCAGATGCTTTGATTTAGACATCCAGACATTTTGATCTGTGGCTGACTCCTATCCTGACCAAGGTATTGCTTTCAGCTGCCTCAGCAAGATTTGCTGGAGCTCATTTGTCAAATCTCTCAGATGTCTGAACAGATGGCTTAGCAGTTTTAAGCACAGGCTATAGTAAGAATTGCAGTGATAATATGATTTTATTTTACTGTGTGGTAATATTAGAGCATTTTGATTATTTCAAGTGATTAATAAGTATTAAATTCCAAGAATTGCTGAGGCTGTTGAGGCAGATCACATGAATAATGCAGGCAGCAGGGTAGCTGCTGCCTCAGCTTATTGCTACTGGATGGCAATAACCACTGCTGTGGTCAGGTCTGAAGGCTCACAAGCCTTCGAAAGAAAAGTCAAGTATTCTTCTACGTAATTTCCCACATTCACAACAAACACGATTAGTTTTTCCTGTTGCCCTCCACTTCTGTACAACTACCCAGGTTAACTACTGGGGCAAGGTCTCTTCTGAAGTGTTGGTGGCCAAGTCCTGCTGTGGTGGTTTCAGACGCTATTGTCTCCAGTCTGAGACATCTGCTGGGCTGATATCCCTGTACCTGCAGACGAAAATGTATGCTTGGATGTTCAGGTTACACTTTGGTATGCCACCTCAGCTTTAACATGGTTCCAAGATTACTTTTGCTTTGAAGTATCTTTGAAATCATCAGGCCTCAGATATTTGTGTACACAGACCACAGGAGGCTGGGGATTAATCCACCTCTGGGTACTGTTTACAAGGAAAGGCGACACATTTAAGTTTCATGGAGAACCACGAAGATTTGCATGAGATTTCTCTTGCAGCACAAGGCACAGGTGTCTGGAAACCACGAAATACTGTGAGTGGCCTTGTCAGTGGTGAACCTCATTTTCCCTGGAAATGCCCCAGAACAACAGCTGTGGAAGTCCCCGAGGACAAGAGCCAGCAACACCTGCACAGTGACAGCAGACACAAGAGTTTAACAATTTGCTGACAATTTGCAAATGCAGGATGAATTCACAGCAAGTCTGCTTCCAGGCTTTTGTAGTTCAAATGAAACATTTCACACGTCTCTAGGAATTGCCTCCCTGATGAAAAAAGGGTGAGGCATTTGGAAGCCAGTATAAAGAATGTGATAAACAGCAATTAAAATAAAATGACAGAAAAGATAAAACCAGAATTTTTTTTCTTGTCTTAAAAGGAGTTTGGAAATCATAGTCCATTGGGGTCTAGATTAAATAGCTTTTCTGAAGTTATTTATTTGTGACTGTGTGGACATTCATGAGAATTATTTCTGTTGTGGAATGATTGCAGAATGTGACCTATATGGTAGAAAAGGACAAGAAAGTTAAAGGTTTTGGCTTTTTTTTTTTTTTCCAGAAAGAAGAAGTACAGATTCTTAGATACTCACACAGTAGATCTAATGGAGGAAAGGAATTCCTGGAAAACAGTGCACAACAGAAAACAAAACTGCACTTGCTCACTTTTGTTTTCTGAACTTGCACTAAGAAAGCCATGGAGAATAAAGTAACTTAAAGATGCAAAGGGAAATTAAAGTGATGCCAATACCTTTTGAATCTCTGCAAATTGAAGCAGTTTTTTTTCTTTAAGGAAAGGCTTAGAAATAAAAGCATGTATTGACATATGTAACTGTCATCGCATGTCTGATTATGGACTAAGGAAAGCTTAGAAGCTCCATACCAGTGTTAACAGCAGAAAGTTCTCATTGAGCTCAAATGGTAGAGATCTCTGAATCTCAAACTAAATGTCCTGGGCTCTATTCCCATTTTTAATTTGCTGACAATATTTGATTTATGAAGAAGGGGCCATTTTTCATTATTTCAAAAACTGATTGATACTGAATTACTCAGAAGAACCTTTCTTCAGCCCTTCTTGTTTAGGAAAACAGTGATCAGCATGCTAGAGGTTCTCAGTATACACTAATAATTTAAGAATATAAGGGATTCTATTGGACAAAATGGTGTAGATGTCATACAGAAAAAATTAGTTATAGACTAGTTATTTATAAAATGTGCAAGTAATAATCATTTAACTGGTAGGCAGCAGCAGAACTATGCAGTCTAGAGCTGATTATGACATCCAAGAAGATAAATGAGCTACAATATTTAGATTAAACAAAAAAGAACCATTATAATAATACACACAAGGAGCAAAGTACCACATTTTCTAGTTAATGCCAAAACTGAGTTTCACAATGAACTGTTTGTGAAACATTAAAAGTATAATTTAGCATATCTGAATAAATTATTTTCTACTATGTAGTAAAAACAGAGAAACACATGGCATAGATTATAGTCCCAAATGCTTTAAAATTCTTGGAGTGGAGGCTGCCTGGCAACTTTTGTACCAGCTGGAAGAGCGAGGACCCAGCTGGCTTGGCAGTAGCCACCATATTGTGCCTTGGCTGGCAGATGGCCATCTGACACTCTTCAGGGGTCTGTGTTCCTCCTGTCTGCATGTCTGCAGCACCGACAGCCCAAGACCGCATTTAGGAAGAGTGGGCAGATCATTTCCAGCAGTGTCAATCACGTTGGCACCTGACAGCAGGGTGTGAAAGACGTAAGGGACGGACCGTTCCTGCAAAAGGCTTTATGATGTTGCTGGTTGAAGCACGAGAGAAGGTTTTTGGGTACTTCAGCAGCAAAATTTCTATCTTGGGACTGTGAAGGGGTGAGGAGAATTCAAGGGCTGGTGCTACTATGAGGGAAGGGGGAAATGCCAAAATTCATGCAATTTTTTTTCAAATCCTTGCTCACATGAATGTAGGATGCAAACAAGGGAAATGTAATAATTTGTGTTTTAGTGCCTTTAATCTAAGCATTACAGGACTACTAACACATCTGAAGTAAGCTCCACACAGTCAGGCACTGATGTCAAGTTAGAGAAGCAAAAGTAGTAGAGATCAAACTGGAACAGACTCCAGTTTGGGAGGGTTGAAGGCTGTGCCCAATTTCAGGGCAAGCAGTGAAAGCAGTACACCAGTAAATAGCCACACTGTCTCCTCTGATCTCTTCTAGTGCAGGAGAGGCAAGTTCCAAATTAGGAAAATTGTCACCTCCAGGGCTTCTGGGTAGTTCAGAGACTAAGCTGTAAATAGAAGAATAACCCAAAATGGGTCACCCTTTGCTAGACAGTGAAGACATAGATCACTAACAAGTCACAAGTCTTTTTGAAATGAAGCATTCTATGCTTATGTCTCAAAATGTTCCTGCTTTTTTTTGTTCTTTGTGTTCCTATGACAAACATAGGAGTTGTCCATTCTTCCCAGTGCCTCCCTAAGGCTGAATGCTGTCTTCCTAGGAAACTAAAACAAATGCAATCACAGTGTACCTGCTGTGGTACCACTCTGGTAGCCATCTCGCTCCGGCTCCTCCCCATGCAGCACAGACAGCAGCGGGTGAGAGGTGGGCGGCTTTTCATGGCCATGGGTGGGAACCGGCAGAGCAGTGAACAAACCTGTAGTCAATGCAGATTTAATTTCACCCAGTGGAGTGGTGGCAGGAGATTGCCACATGTCCCTTCTTACGCAGGATGTGTTTCTTCCAAGCAGCCCCATTTGCAGTCCCTGCTGATTCAGGGGAAGACAGAGACCATCGAAAGGTAGAGCTCTGCAGCATAGCTCTCCATGTGAAAGTTTTTGTTGTTTGATTGCTGGTATGTGTGCTCTGATCTTCAGGAGGAGTGTCGTCAGAGCTCATAACCTGCTTCTTCTCTGACAAATCCTGAATGATGACAGAGATATGGGTCTTGTACAGCAATAGTGCCAGGCCTTTCCTACTCCATATTGCAGAGAAAAACTCCCTATTCCTATGGGTGAAAGACCTGTTCAATACCTTCAGGCCAGGATGTAACACTGTTATCTGCTTTGAATACCTGCACAGTCCAGAATATAAGATTTCAACCACCAATTCCCATAGGAGGCAGCGTTTTCTCTCTTATGTTTATATGAGAACACGTCCAGAACAAAATTCAGAGGTTGGATTCACTAAATTGACAATAAAATATGTTCTCACAGATGAGTGAGCAATGCTTTCACACAGACTGAAAAACTATTTTTAAATTGGACTCACAAACTTATTTCTATTGGACTTTTAAAGATATTTAAGCTCCTGTCTCTTTGAAAACTGGTCTTTGACTTTTAAATCATTTTGTTACTGCTGAAAATTGTATCCCATCTGCTGGAGACTCTGACTCTTGTAGATTTTGATTTATAGATATTCATATTGACCAAATGTTGCTCACATTTGTAAGACTTTTCTTGCTGAATGGCTTCAAAATTGTAATGTAGAATGAACAAATACATCAGGTCCTTTGCATAGTTAGGAAGATTTACATGGGCTTGCTTCTGGCAAGCATACTATGAGAACCTGGGAAGTTCCACGCTAACCATCATGGAATAGTTTCAGAGCACTGAAACCATGTGCCCTTCTGTTCCAGGACTTAGCCTGTGGCAGCAAGGCTGCCAAGAGTCAGGATTTGCTATTGTAGGTGCTGATGCAAATTAGGACGGCCAAGTGGCTTTTGGACCCCAGCTGTTTTGTGCCCTGCCATTGGACATGGAGGTATGTGTTTTGCATCAAATCAGTCCGATCAGTGGCCTAAAGTTATCATAAGCTACAGGTTAGTGAGTGTACTATAATGGCAATCAACTCTCTTTTAAAAGGAATACACAGCGTTGCACTGACTTTTTGCCAGTCAAGTATCCCTGACTTATCTGGAAGCAGTCCTGTTTTACCTCTGTGTGATCATAGCATTAGTTTTTATCCTTGTTTAAGTGCTGTATCTTAATATCTACCACATGGATCTGTTGCGCTTTCCCATGTTAGCTGAGGCATATCACACTGTGCTCATAATTGAGTCAATGGGAAATTTGCCTTGGAATTAAAAAAGAAAAGGACTGGGTACCATGTAAAGTAAACAGTAATGTAAGCTTCTTTAATTCCCACTGCACTGCATCATAATTAAAATATATTTTTTTAAAAATTGAAGTTGTAGCAATTCAGATATAAGTTTCATGTGAGGTTCAGTGGTATATTTCTGCTCTCATGTTATTTTTGAATTATAGAGGTATGAAAGAAGAATTTGGCCTTGATATTTGAATTCACTACTAAGTCCAAAATGCTGATACGTTTGGCATTTTCTGGAGGATGTTGAAATGTAGGGGGACTGCTGTGCTGCTTTGTTCTCCAATTCTATAGCTAAGTCACTGTATATGTGTCACTTATATGTATTTATTAATGTATTTTTCTCAAATTCTGGATTATGAGCCTCCCTCACTGAGACCCTGCAAGGGTTCATCAGGAGTTGTGGGGAGTAGTCAGGAGCATCCTCAACCCTTCAAGGTTGACAGGGAGAAAAGGCTGAAAGGCTGTAATAACAGGTGAATGTCTGCAAAGGTCAGGGAGCAACTGTCTGCATTAATTGTGCATTTCACCCATTCCTTAAACACTGGGAAGTCAATGGGAACACTTTCAGCCAGTGACTACTGTTTTTTCTTCCTTTCCGTCTTACACCGGTGCTATATGCTGAGCCAGGAGCAGAAATCAGATAAACCAGAGAAGATTCGGACATACACCTAGAAGACCTTTAGAATCATAAAATGATAGAATCATTTATGTTGGAAAAGCCCTTAAGATCATCAAATCCCACCACTAACCCAGCACTTCCAAGTCCACCACTAACCCGTGTCCCCAAGTATCACATCTTCAGGTCGTTTAAATACCTCCTGGAATGGGGACTCCACCATTTCCTTAGGCAACTAGTTCCAAAGCTTGTAACCCTTTCCATGATGAATTTTTCCTAGTATCCTGGCACAATTTGAGACTGTTTCCTGTTGTTTCCTGGAAGAAGAGACCGAGCCTACCTCGCTACATCTTGCTTTCAAGTAGTTGTGGAAAGCAATAAGACCTCCCTGAGTCTCCTTTGCTCAAGGTTAAATGCCCTCAGTTCCCCGAGCTGCTCCTCATCAGACCTGTGCTCCACACCCTTCACCCCTGCTCCTCTCTGGGCACACTTTAGCACCTCGATGTCCCTTTCCTAGGGGCCCAGAACTGAACACAAAACGTGAGGAGCGGCCTCACCAGCGCCAAGGACAGCGGGAGTACGGACGGTCACTGCCTTGGTCCTGCCGGCCACGCTGTCTCTGTGCAGCAAAGCAAACTGTGTCCTAAAGCCAAGGATTTCTGAGAGCTTTTAACTGGTTGTGCCCCAGACAACACTCATCTGCATTTACAGTCATCTAAATGTCCTCGAAACATGGTGGCAGGCCCAGTGCAAAGAGAGCCTGTCTGAGTAAGCAGCTGGGAGGCCGTGGAGACTGCTCTGAGCACAGGCTGAGGATGGTCTGAGTCACAATGCAGGGCATGAAGTCTTGCAGCTAATTTCATCAGTAAAACAGTAGATTTCTTTATGGAGATTGATTATTTAGGAATTTATACTCCCCCAGCTCCCACTGCATGACATGATAAGAATCCTGCTACAAGGTGCTTATCCAGTATTATCTGCCTGCCAGATAAATGACTAGCTTAAGGTGGTATTATTTTCAATTCTCTTTCCATAGGCAGCTGACTCACTGACTGTCCATGTCTTCTTTTTTGCAGGCCCTGAAGCCATCTCGTTGTTGGCTTTATTCTGCTATACTGCTCACAGGCCAGGCTAATTGCTTCTCCAGACAGCAGGCTCTGCTTCCACTTCTTACAGGTTTTTTTACAAAGCAAAAGAAAGTTGACAAATGGAAAAATAGTCAGTGATATTAATGTTTAAGCAAGTTCTTATTCATGTTAAAACTTACGAAAGTTTATCTGATTCATAAACTTGTCATGCATGCTTATGGGTTGTCAGGCTCACAAGTAAATCTAATGTCTTGTTTATACCATAATGAAAAAAGCTAAGATGCTTTTCTCACTGCATGATGCTCTCAGTTTACATGCCTACTGAGAGATTGCTATCTGTATAAGGACAGGAACTCCTCACGCATTTAATGTGGCTTTAATGCACTACAATAACAAGATCAAAAGAATTTGCACCATAATTTGAATCACTGTTTGAAATACTGCACCCTGATTTAATTATATTTGCAACACAGTTTTTTGAAATGAGTGTATGTGTTCTTGACACATCCTTATTATAGAAAAAAAAATAGCAAATGATTAGTTTTTTCAATGTCTACAGAGATTAAATTCTTTAGATGTGCTACTTAGCAAAATTTATTAATGTCTTGTTTCGCTTTACAAAGTCTTAGGAAAATGAGTACTCCTTAATAAACAATTAAAAAATCCAGTTTCTTTCCTAATTTTTATGCCCCATTCAAATAAAGGCTATAAATGAGGTAGCAAAGCATCCTTGAGACAAATTTCTTCCTCCACCTAATCTACAGCATGGTTTTATGAGATTGATGCCAGAATGTTTGTCAAACAACAGTTCTGTCTTAGAATCACAGAATGTTCAGGAGTTAGAATGGACCTTACATCTAGTCCCAAACCCCTCTGACATGGTCAGGGATACCTCCCACTAGACCAGGTTGCTCAAGGCCTTATCCAACTGCCAGGGTTGGGGCCTCCATAACCTCTCTGGGAAACTCATTCCAGTGTCTAACCACCCTCACAGTAAAAAGTTTCTTCCTAATATCTAAAATAAATTCCCCCTTTTCAATCTGTACCCATTACTCCTTATCCTATCACAACAGTTCCTGACAAAATAGAAAAGAAACTGCCAGGACAGCGTGAACTTTGACTAACATGGTCTCTGCTCAGATGAAGTTGGGTAGGCTGGAAGCATCTTATTCTAATTTGAGCTATAAATATGCGCTTCAGGTTTGAGTGGAACACAGGGAAATTTCATGAGCCATACAGAGCTAGAGCTGTCCTGTAACACTGGTACTATGAGATCATCAGATAAAGATCAATCACTAAAATTACTGATGCCTTCTGAAATAAATTCAGATAGTGAGATACAGGCTTAACAGCTCTTTCTGTCACCTGAAATAGTGTCCTGTGGACATGCGCTGAAATCTTTAGTGTGATAGTTATAACATATGTGGTCAGCACAAGGAAATACAGGAACATTAGATGATAAGTTGTCTCTTGTTCTTTCATGACTTAAGCACAAGCATCATTCTTCTTAGTTCCACAAGAGATGCAAATCATTTAAAGGTCAAAGAGGACGGTAGAACAATAGATGAACTGCCTGTCTCGGTCCCCTCACTGTTTGTGTTGCATGGATGCATGCAGAAGTGGACATGACATCAGCTTAAATACAGGTAATTCATATTTTTTTCAATCTACCAGAGTTCTGGCAGCTTCAGTGTCTTAGCCACAAAACCATTACTACAAGACAGATGCTGAATAAACACTAAAAAGGTCTTACACTGTCCCAGAAATGAGTGAGGTCTCTGAGGTCCTTGAGCTTACCTGTTGCCTTTACAGGTAGTTGAGGAGCAATTTACAGAAAGAGGGTCTGACCCAGCAGTTTGTGGTACTTCATGGTTTCTTCACAGACATTAAATAGTATTTGCCTGGGCTTTGTTTTTTCTTTCATTTGAAAGGTGCCAGACAGTTGACCTGTGAGCTGTAAGTGTCCCAAAGTCACTGTGTTGAGTCCGTATAAACCCTATAAAACTTCTAGTGAGTGCAGCACCATTACCTACAGTTACACTTTTTCCTCCTGTTCCAAATCCTACTGTAAATAATGTGATCACAGAGATTTCCTTTTAATCCCTTGTCAGAATGGAAATGCAGCCTTGTTGGCAAATCAGAGATAGTAGGGGACAGCCTAGTTAAAGGAATATAGTATATGCGTTTTGTGGTGCTGACTGCCTGGCATGAGTCCTCTGTCTTGCCTGCAATTCTGCAAGCATAACTATTATGTAAGAACTAGCAAGATAAGAATGACAGCAAAAAACATTTGGCAATAACACGAGGATTTACCTTTACAAATCTAGGCTACATGTACATATACATAACAGTTGGATTTGATGATTTTAAAGGTCTAAAGGTCTATTCCAGACTAAACAATGCTATGACTCTATACACATGTCTATGTGTAATTACATATAGTTGTGCACATGCACTAATGAACATAATTTTATGTGTGTGTGTGTATGTCCTGTCCATGTAAGTTAAAGAGGATAATCAATGCAGGCAGAAACAAAAAAACCCAACCAAACAACAAAAACAACAAGCCAAAAACCCAGGAAAGAAAGAAAATACTGTCATTATGGCAATATGGACAGGAGTTTCATGATAACTAGCTTCATGATAGTTGGTATCTGATGAATACTGTTTGAGAATTACTTTGCTGGAAAGCCATTGAGGGAAGCCAGCCAGATATTAGGTAACTTAAGACTGCTCGGGAAATCAAAACAAAGTTACAGGGCCATTAGCTCAGTGTTATGCTTTCGACGGGAGAAAGGACTGTGGAGACCGGGCCTCCAAGCCTTCAGAGTGGATTTTTTTCCTCCCTCATCAGTTCCAGTGGGGACATATATTTTTTGGAGCGAGTGCTATCATACAGTCCCCGAGAGAGGGAGTGGAGGCATTTCACCTGCCGTGCCCATCTGGCGATCTTCGTTACCCACCGTAAGCCTCTGTGGGGCCTCTTCTGCAGAGGATGGGCATGGCTGTGCCACCCCTGATGGAATTGGGGACTAGTGACCACCCTTCTCCGCTCCTTTGTCAGCCACTAGAGGGCACAGAAGCTCAGGACTTGGGCTCCCCTCGTCCTCCTAAAGAAACCCGCAAAGGAGCCGTCCAGGGAGGGCCAGCCGTTTCTCTCCAGCTGCACTTCCAGCTTTTGGTCATCCCAGCTTTTCCTTCCGTCTTCGGCTTCCCCCTGAGACATGCTTCTTCTGCTGGTGCTTATGTGACATTTCCAAACTGCTGCAGACATTAAGCTACTAAACCACGTTAAGGGGCAGACTGACTGCCAGAGTAGCACATTGGCCACTTTGGCTCTCGGTGGGAGCGTTTTGCCAGCTGAGCTGAAATTCCAGCTGTGCTGGCTTTCGGCATGCCGCGTCTGTAAACATCCCCACATTCTTTTGGGGTTGAAAGTAGGCTAGTGATACAGCAGGGAGTTTGTCTTTAAACCAGCTAATGGATTACCTCTGCTGTTCCAGGGCTTTGCTACCTGGTGGCATTTCCCCTTGCAGAGGTTTACGTGTTGTGCAGTGCAGAGCAAAGCCTGTCTGCTTGCAATCCCAGTGTCTTGCACAGTTTAAAGTGCCACAGCAATTGTGAAAGGCTGAAAAGATGGAAACCAGGGAATTCAGACATTATTAGAAACAATCATTATAAAAAGCAGCTTTTGCGGTTTCAGGGTGATTATTTGGGATGTACTATATTTGTTAACACTGCTAGGTTTTACCTGATAATCCTAGAGCATTCTGTCAAATTACACCAAATGAAGAGAAACCTTTGAGAGCCCAAACCTGAGCACTCAGGAATTCTGCAGAAATTGCATGTCCAGTTCTGCTATGCAGAGTAAACCTATTTAATGGAGCAGTTTAATGCTGCTGAGACATCCAGCAGCAGCCAAATACTGATACACAAGGCTCTGGCTTTGTTTGAGCAACTCTAATTCCTCTTTTTCTCATTGAAACATGAGAGGTTTGCCTGCATCAGCATTTTATAATTCTACAAACTGTTGTTTTGTTGTAAAAATGTGACTGGTGAACTGTTGGAGACTAACACCACAGTAATATTTATGTGGTCACATCTTCATTCCCACGTGTTTTGGTGGTCCCCTAGCTGCCTTCCTCTCACTTTATGCCCATTTCCCAGCTAGTTCTTTCAGATAACAATGTGTTACTCCCTTCTTAAATACTGGTGCATTTCTCTGAGCTCAAAAGCTCCCCAGATCCACCATCCTTGCTGCTCCAGAGGTACCACCCTTACCATGCATACAAGGAGCACCAGGAAGATATCCTGGAATGAGATCCAGGGTGGGACACTGGAGATGAGAAAGGACTGACTGTAGGACTTGTGTTGCCTAAGTAAAGAGCAGCATGTTCCCAGTATTTTGGCATGGACACTCTGATTTAACTATTCCAAGTGAAATGCAGTGGCTTTCATCTGTTTTCTGCTACATGTCTTCTGGCACAGCATGGAGACGATGCCACCATGCACAAAGGAGAGGATGGCCTACCCTTGGGGCTGAACCTGGTGGAAATCCACACCACAAGGAAGTAGGGGCTTGCTCTGAAGGAAAAAACAACTGAGCTTCTGGATACAGGCAAAGCATGTTAGTTAGCAAAAAAGAATCATAACTGCAAAATATCATTTAGATATAAATCTTGCACAGCAGCCCTGCTGTCTCTGACCCACAGACACACAAATGTTTTGGAGATTTGCACGGTCATTTGGCATGTACCTTGTCAAGTGCCAGGGTCTCTCATTTACTCTGCATAACACCTTTTGGTCAATCACCCAACAAAGGTACCAATTCTATGAAGCTCACTTTGAGAATAAATGCGAGGAATCACTGGAAGAGGCTCTCTGTGGAAAGGTGGTTAAGAATTCTCTAGGCTGGCTCTCCTAGTTCTTTAAACTGGAATTATTGTTACCTAACAAAGTTGTTGTGACACTAACCTAGCTCAGGCAAGAATCCAGATGAGTGTCCCTTCCTTACGGGACTGTTTGCCTTCGGTTGTCAGTAACTGCTGAATATACCTGGATGCCTCCGTTGATTGTTACCTGTCCTGTTTAAATTACACTCTAAAATAGCAGGGCACAGAAAGGCAGTGAATATATTCCATGCTCCAGAGCCTGCAGTTTCTGTTCTGCATGAAGGACTCCATGGTAAGCGTTCCGTGTAGTCATTCAGCCTCCTGGGGAACAGACATGTGAACGTCATGCTGGGGACTTTAGACAAGTGAGCAGCAGGCTATATCCAGGCGTACTGCTATGGTTTGATCAGGACATTTGCACAATACAGTGTTGTCAGCCATCTCAGGACTTAATATGTAAGACTCTTCCAAACTGGCTAACACAAGCGGGGGCTCCTGTTTTGAAACACAGCAATTGCACTGATTTATAGCTTTGGGAAAACTGAGTGAAATCATTTGAATCAGTTGGGAACTTTGCCTTTAAGCCGCTCTTTTTTCTTTATCTTTTTCTTTTCTTTCCCCTGTTTTTTTGGAAACCACTGATTTGTTGAAATCAAAATGTTTTGTGAAATGGGTGGGTTTTGGCAAACTGACAGAACCCATACAGAGTTCTGAGGAAACCCTTCCTGCCAGGAAATCAGCTGCCATCAGTCAATTATTTGGTTTCTTGACAGCTCTCTTGGCTCATTGTCAAGGTGCATGGCTCCAGTGCAACTTTATGTACAGCCTGGACTTCCTCAAAATACAGGCTCAGACCAGTATTACTATATAGGTTTTCAGCTACCAGCTTGGGGACATCATGGCTTCCAGCCTTCCTGGCACTGGAGTAGGAACTTGCAAGCCCAGGGAACTGCTTTTCCCATACTACACAAATCTCAGTGGTGGTTCCAGAGATTCTCTTTAAAGTATACGAGCACAATGACTATCATTGTAAAAACCATATGGACCAAGCTGCTGCTGACAAATCCCCTCAGCTTCATACAGAAAATATCTTTGTGGTCTATTGGCAAAACAAACAAAATATGGATATACAAACTGAAGTGTCTTCTGCTTAAGCCTGTTCTACAAGTAGTGTAGGGCTCTGAAGTGGAAGTGTCATTGCAAGAATGGCCTGTTCAGTGTTAACCGCAACAATGAGATCACTGTGTCTTTGGCAGAGATAGCCTTATGAAAAAGTTTTCTAAGGTTTGTAGGTGGAATAAAGGGCCCATTTACAGCCCTCCATGGGAAGAAGAGCCAGGTTAAACAGCAAAGGGTATGAAATTTCCTCGGGGACAAGAGACTACTCTTTTTAGGGCTTAGATGGGACTCAAATGGTACATTACAATCACTCTCCTTTTGGGGGTGAACATCACCTCCAGTGCTTCTCAGACGATTCATTACAAAGAGTTTGCCTGCAGAGCGGAATCACCCTATGATTTTATCAACCTCTGGCATCCCTGCACTGGCAAGCCAAGGTGGAAATAGCAGTAAAAATAAGCCATATAACCTTTAGAAGGAGCATTTGAGTAAAGTGTATTGCCAGTGTTTCTAAAGCATGTGAACCCTGTTATTAGCATATGATAACATTCAGGTGCTGCATTTTCCTGGCCATTGTCCTCCCTGGCAGGCAGATTAAAGCAATTCAGACTCCTTCTGTTTTGAGAAGCAGAACTGCTTCTATTGAGAGCTTTGCCCAATCTCAGGTACTCATCAAAAAGAGGAATTAATTTGGACTCAAGCTAATTGAGGTTATCTCAAGGAAAATACATAGATACAAAGAGGTAAGTCCATGGAAGGGATGCTCACATCTCTTTGTCATGCCTTCTTAGCTATCAAAAAAGAATGAGTGCCTTCAGCAATGCTTAATTATTTGTTGCCTAATTCTTGCTGAAATCCCTTTATTTTCTTTGAGGTTGAAGTTGGCTCTGATGAAAAGTCAGAACAAAAAACCTGAAAAATATTCTACTAAGTAGATGATCAGCCATATTTCCTACTGAATTTTCTTTGCTCTGGCTCTTCATGCAAAATTATGTCATGTATAGTGATAATCTTTTTCCAGCTAACCTATCTACAGCATAGCATATTTAGTTTCATGACAGTATTTATGGCACAATATAAAAGTTGTGTGTAGGAGCCAGGAATGGGGAAACACTTGGAATGAAGTCAAATACAGTCAGACTAAGCATCTGAATATCCAGCTCACTCTTGCAGTTCTTATTCAAGTGAAATTCCCCTTGGATGGCAATTTGGGCTGAGTGAACTGTAAAAGGAGAAGCCTTAATCAGATTTCTCTAGATCGGAATTGATCTCTAGTAGGTTTGGTGTGTAAATGGAAAACTTTCACTATTGTAGGTGTAGCCTTTGCAAAGTCTGACATTTGCAGACAAATCCTGCTTTGACATTTCCACAGTATGCAAACTGGTTTGTAATTTTTCCCATCTAGTTTCTTGGAACATTTGAATAATCCAAAATGGTATTATTAAATGCAGTTAGATTGGCCAAACAGACACTCTTTTTCAAGAAGTAACTTTGACTGATTCACAAGTAATTGCATTGGCAGGAATGCTTAAAATCAAAGGAATTAGAGAATTGGAAAAAAAAATCCTTAAAAATCAGGATATTCCAACCTGTAAAATGGGACCTGGCATGATGAACTCACAGACTTGAACCGTGTGCTTTACTGCCAATGCAAGAATTTGTTCCATGATCAGTGAAACTAGTGAGGCTTCACCTTCACTGAGTTTGTGTCTTATGATTGTTTTTTACCTATTTTCTAATGTCTTAAGGTCTGGAGTATTCATAAAAATTCTTCCATGTCAATTCTCTGATATCACACAGGAGGAAAGCAGTACTCATAGTCTTTCTCCCCTATGCAGATACCAGGGATTTTTTTAATCCCAAAGAGCTCAAAATAGTTTAATCCTCTATCCTATTGTAGATGATTGAATTGGTTTACAGGTGGAACACATATTTGGAAGATCACATAGATAACCATCACTCTCCCCAGGCCACAGACACACTGCATAATTATCCAGATTGTGTTTCTTTATGACATCTTTTTAAAAATAGCTCCAACTATTAGTCCAGACCATTAATGTGACTACCATACTGATCAAGATAGTGAAAACTGTGAAAGGATCTGCCGATTACAATCTGGAAACAAACAGAGGTAAAGATAATCATTAAAAAAATTCCTTCTTTAAATTCCTGAAAGCAATTACAGTATAATAAAAACGTTAAATGAAGGATTGTTGTCTGAGACAGCAATACAATACAGTATTACTAGCACTGAATAAAGAAAGCCTGACTGGGATTTGTGTGCAGAGGACAGTGGACACATATATGTTCCACTTGTTTAGGAGCTGATGGTCAGAACACCAACCTGACATTGATTTCTAATCAGTAAAAATATACAGTATTAGTCATATTATATTTACCTTTTACTCATCAACCAGAAAGTTGTTATTAAAAAGGCAGTTTGCATATTTTAGTAGAGAGTGAGCAATACTGATGGTTAAATGAACAAATAGGTGTTAAATTGTTGTTTATTGCTTATAGGTGGTTCATACCAGTGTAAATTTCCCCTCTAGAATTTGTCGATAAGCAGATCATAATAATTTTGACAAATAAATGAGAATGTATTTTGGAAAGATCTATCACATCTAAATCTTCCATTTCATACTAAGAAACACTGAAATATCTACCAGCTGGTGAATAATTAAGAAAAGTTCAGCTCTGAATGTCACCATCTTTACAATAGTTCTTTTAGCCAGTTTTATGAGGTAGTTGAATTTGAGATTGTTTAAGTGCCATGCTTTATTAATTAAGTGTGACAATATTTATCTTAATTATCTGTGGAGTGGATTGGAGGGCTTAGACATTATTGAGCAGGACACACAGAGACTTTAACCCAGCTGAAAGGAAATCTTGGTTTAATGATGAGGTTTGCATAACAGCACTTCATCATCTGCTAAATGCAGTTGTCTACAGCACTACTGTGTCTGCTGTGCACAGACACAGAACTCTTCTTTGTCTTCTGTTGGGGACCTTCTCTCTCAGAAGGCAGTTGGATGGTGCCTATGAAGGATGAGCTTATGGCCTTATGATCATATTTCCACGAGAATTGCACATGATAACATGATATCTGAAACAGATGAATTTTGTGGGAAAAGTTCTTACATATTAGCCCTAAAAAGGCAAGGAGGATGTTCCTTTGTGATGATATATAAGCACTGATGGCTCACCTGGTTACTACAGGACGTTCACAATTAATTTTTTGTCTCAGTCTCATAGAAGCTACAGAGGGGACAAAAGATTTAGAGGGGCCAAAACTGAATAGCTGACACCAGACTGCTTCTTTTCCAAAGTGCCTGAGAACTTTAAAAGACAGTGGCAAGACAGGAGAAAGCCTACACCCAACAGAGATCAAAAGAAGTGCAGTAGCATAAAAAGGGAACTCCTACAAGAGCGGCTGTAAAGTCGTTTGTGGGAATAATGCTGCTTTTGGTCATATAACCGAGTGTCTGAGAGAGCTGGGACAACCACAAAGGGATGTAGAATGCATGCTGGGTTTTTCAGCATGCTTTTTTCCTTTACATAATTTAATCCCGTGGTTAAGTTAAACAATATTTTGGTCTGCCTTGTCCCTGGTTTTCACACAAATTCTCAGAAAGGAGGTACAGCTGGTGTGTCTGAACTTGGTCAGAACTACTGAATTCATAGATCTTGATTTAAGAGCAGGAAACATGTTAGATTTCACCTCTACCAATAGCTATATGTACAGAAGAGGGACAAAAGAAGGCCTTTTGGGACACCACTGATATGTTGGTATCCTGGTGGCTAATGTCAGTGATAATGTATGTTTTCTCCTTGTTTATTTTCTCGGCTGAAATTTCTGTGGTGGTGAGCTTTTCACTGTAAGGAAATTTACTGACATGCACTTGAAATGTAGAAGATGTTATTTTTGAAAGGATGGTTGCTTTGTACATATCTAAATTAATTGTTACCTCTCTTGATGTTCCTTGTCTTACTTTTTACCTGTCTTAACAAAATAAACCACAGCAATAACAATTCTTCTCTTTCAGTATGCTTGGGAGATCTCTCAAGACCAAGGTCCTCATAGTTACTCAACCCCCTTGACTCTGAGTGCTAACTTCCATCAGAACTTTCATCTGTTTAGTTTCTCTTGGCCATGATGAACTTGGGCATATAACCAGCTGTTTGTACCCCCAGAAAAGGGGTGATAATTCCAGCTGAAACCTCCTTAGACCTTCAGGAAAGTGCCTAACTTCAGAGAAGAGTATGAGGCTGTGGATGCTGCAGTATACAACCTACCTCTGCATTTCTTGCATTTCTCCTGGCTTGCTCAAAGAGGTTTCCATTCAGCTTTCTGGCTTCTATTGAGCATCTTTCCCAAAGAGAGGAAGTAAAGGTCACGAGCCCGTGGTTGTGTGTTATAGTGCATGACCAGGCCTTAGATGCATCCCACCTAATTTTACTCCTTTGACAGTGACATTTACAGTAAGAAACTAATGACTGTACAATTCAGAGTGGCTACATGGGTCATCTACATGTAAGATCTTTGTCAGTCTCTGGAAGTGTCTCACCTCTTTTTATCCATTGCAGAGAGAATTTGCAGCAAACAGCCTTTAAATCTTCATAGTTCAATTACATTCCCAAAGCTGTGTGGAACGAACCCTCAGAGGGCTACCTGCTCTATATTGCAATCCTCAGATCTCTTTTCCCTCAGGAACTTGCAATTTCAATGCTGTGTTCTGAGTTTTGATAGAACCTACAGTAATATTAAAGTATAACTTCTTATGCCTAAACATCTAGTGCCATGTGAGATATTTAAGTGTGTCCAGTATAAAGATGGAAGACACAATGCAAGATGTGCCTTTCTGGAGAAGCAGCTGGAGGCCATACAAAATACCTCATGGCATTTCTCTTTTGGCAACTGAATTAATCCTCTGTTAAAATATGAGGTGAATATGCAAAAACGTGAAGGAGTTGATTACCTTAAATCCTTGTGATTCCAGCTTTTGAACTTCTAAATATCATAGCTCACCAGTTATCCTTGACATTAGCTAACAAATACAGTAGACATATCTCACTGAGAACTTCTAACCTCTGTTGGTGCACAGTGGTCTGTGTTGGCCCATCTCTGTAGACTAAAGGGTATGTTTGAACAGATGCAGGTCCTGGAAACCTGGTGTCCATTAAAAATATGTATTAATAGTTTCCTTGAACTCCCTCTGTGATATCATAGGTCATCAAAATATTTCTTTAGAACAAAAAATACTCATCCTTTTTGCAAAGAACATCTTGACAGAAACACAACCTTGTCAAACTCTCCTACATCAGTGTGTTTCCCTTCTCTTCCTTTGAGAAATGTTTCACCATCACATGTACAACAGATGTTGTGAATAAAGAAAATCTACCAAGTCTGAAAAGAGTCATACTGAATAAAACTGTTCTGTGGTTGTACGTAGAGATAGCTAAGATAGATAGAAAACCAGCTGATTAGCAGCAAGAAGAGAAGCCAGAGGGAACTACCAAACATTTAACTTTCCCTCTTCTTCTCAGTAGCTGTAGTTCAGGAACCTTGTGTTCAGGGTAAACTCTTTTAAATTGTTTATACGTGGACTGGGCAGGACAAGCAATATAAACTAGATTAAAGCCATAACAGATGAAGACAGGATGCATCAAACACTCAAAGGTGAATCAGATCAGTGAAACACATCCAGACAAAATAAACAAAGACTGTATTCAGTACTTCAAATGAATTGCTGCTCTCTTCACATTGCTCTGCTGCATCAGCACACCTTCCTTGTGTAGATGCAAGTTGTAACAGTTCCTCAGGTAAATAAACCACCCTCCCGTAAACAAAATTTTTAATTAACTAGTCTGATCCACATCATGGATGCAAAAGCATGTGAGAAGACATGCTCAAGGCCAGCTTGAGTACCGTGGCACTTCTTGGTGCAAGTTCAACACCAGACAGGGTTGTGCTATGACTGGGCAGCACCTGGTCCTGGCGACAGGATAGGTGCACACAGGCAGTTTGACTGCCAGTAGTTAAAACCTGCCAGAAGCACAGTCCTGGGTCCATGCAATATGCATCCAGCCAGAGATGGGTGCAGGGACAGAGGTCCCTTGAATGGGAAGCTGTTTCCAGCCTCCAATTAACCTGCATAACACAGAGCTGTCAGTTTTGGCATAGGCACTTCAGTGCTGATACAGTTTGTGCTAGCATTAGGGTTTCTGCTGGTATATGTACGACACACAAGAAACCGCAATTTTAACTAAATCTCTATGTTGGTAGAAGTATAGACCTGGTCAAATAAAGAAAAATATTAAACAATGCTTAAACTAGTTACGGTAAATGTACAGGTGAAAGTGGCCAATTTCTTCTGTTGCTAACTTTCATATTTGCTCTATGAGCTAAAGATTGGCAGAAGATTTGGAAGTTGAAAAAAGAGGAATATTTTTTCTATTTCTTCCTTTCCCCTGCATATTTGCAAGCTCCAAAGACTTCACTGAATCCATAATTTTTTAAAAATAGCAAAGGATCTTATATTTATCATTTATTTATGTATACTGAGTGAGGTGGATTCATATCACTAAGATAGGTGATACCAGTTATCCATTTTGACTTACAGGGTTTGACTGCACAAAAATTACATCTGACTTATTTTCTTTGTTTCTCTTTTCTGTTACATGGTCAGAAAGTTCACGTGTACTCTGAAGTAGTTAAAACCCACAATTACTGGCTTTATGTTATTTGTCATGGCAATAAAAACGTATGAAAATTATTAATATGGTGCAGGAAAGCAGTGCTGGCATCAGGTCACCATAGCATTTTTGAAATGTGTACCTGTGTGTGTTTTAGTCAGTAGATGTAGGAGATTGCCTGATGTAAATTAATTTTATAGAAACTTAAGCAGATAGCCACAGCTGCACTTCACAACTGCCAGAGATTTCTGTAACTGGCAATTTTCCAGCAATCCTGCTAAGAAAGAACTGAAAAGTTTACCACAAGCAGCTATGCTGAGGCAGACTCCAGGACTGAAATAAATTGGCTGTCAGTTTACCATGTGGTTACTCATAAATGTATTGAATATTGGATTTTGAGTCAGTTTTGAAGTCAGGTTGTTTATCACTCCAAAGAGACATGTTAGAAATCATTGTATCAAAATTCATTACTGGAATTAATTTTAGGTTATTCCATTGCCTACAAGATTTGACATCTTTTGCCTTTCATAATATTTATTCTGGTTCCCGAATGACAATATCTTATGAATTACCTCATAGGTTTAAGGAAGGAGTAATTTTTGAAGTATTACTTTGGCTAAATATTTAAGCCGTTTGTGACTATAAGTTAAGCTTTTAATTTAAATGATAAAATGCTCATTCAGCAAACTGAGGTGCCTCCTTTAGCCTTATTATTTATTGTTCTTATCATATTATTGGCAGAGAAATGAGGTGAGTGAACTTAGAGGACAGACCTGACAGGGTACAGGAGGTAAGCTCTATAAAGACAGCCTCATGCTGAAGGTCTACCTCTAAACCCAAAATTTAAAGCAAAGACTCCCCTGGCTTAGCAAGACAACAGGTCTTGGCTCTTCTACAGTTGAATTTTTTTACAGCCTTAAATCAGGATCTCAAAGCTGAAGAGTATGGGCAATGCTGGAGAATGAAATTTGTGAAACTTGTTTTTAACAGTTAATTGAATATTTCAGAATGGTTTTACATGCAGTGATTGAGAGCACAAGCAGATCCTGTGTTTCCCGCCTGTTCATTCATTGACCTGTTTAATCTAGCTTTTGAAAAATTTCTGTCTCTATAGATTTTTTCTTTTCATCCAGACAGTTGTGCAGTAAACAAGGGGAATATTTGGAAAAGACACATGAGTAAATTGCAAATTGTTCTGCTACCAGCTTGAGGTGGTTTTTTGACTCTACCTTTTGTGAAGAGCTTTGCCTGCAGTCAGAAGCAAACTGCTTTGTGAACAAATGGGCACAAAAATTTAGGCAGAGTTAAAACATGCGAGTGCTTTGCTGGATAATAGACTTGCTTGTCCTAATCAGTGTGATCAGATCATTTCCAGCTGTAAAGTGCAGTCTCCCACTTAGTTAATTTCTTATTTTATAACCATCCTACAGTTAATAGTAGTGAACTGAAAAAATGGGAAGAACATGTCAAATTAAAAATTGCTTACAATTTCTTCTCATTTTGCTCTAAGGGAAAAAACCAAAGGCAGGCAAATGTGGTTAGTCCAGGAAACCACTCTGTCATTTCTTAATTCTCAGCAGCTTAAATCAGGAATTTGTCTTAACTTCATGCTCAGCTGGTTCCCAGTCCAACAGATCTGGATTTCTTAGTCCAACAAATCCTTCTGGTAGCTGATGAGCCCTGCCTTGGTATGGGCAATTGCTTGTGTCTCAGATCCGGAGGTGTTCGGATAAGTCAGTGATGTGATGCATTGCTATGGGTGCCCCTTCTCTGCTTGGAATATTGGCATCCTGCCCTGTCCAAGCCATCTCTACAATGACACCAGAGCCATCCAGGTCTGAATCACTGTTTGGGTAACTCCCACAAACACATAGTGGTCACAAAACTGAGTTGGGTTGCCTGCTCTTCAAAACTGTGACATTAGCTTTGGATCTTCCACTTTTGTGTCCCTCCACTAAGGACTTGCTTTAGGACCCAATAAGAGCCAAAAGCAGCTTAGATGACTTCCTAAGACAGTATTTTTTTTGAAGATCAGTGGAGAACCTCAGAGGAATTATGCCATACAGCAAAGCACTCAGCTTGCTGGTCGGAAAGTGTGAGGATGGGAGGGTTAGCTACATCTCAGACAGAGGATGCAGCTTTTTCATCAGGGACCTTTCTTCTGGCTCCAGTCGTATTAAGCTGCTGATACTTTTAGACCTTGAACTTAAAATAGCACAGACCTCACTGAATGTCTTGTTTTATCTGAGCAGATTTGTGTATTTCTTCTGTAAGTCAAGTACTTGCACAGTGTTCACCCCTACAGCCCTGAAACAGGTCAGATACATGAAAACCTGATCCTGGGTAATGCTGTCCAGGATTTGTCAGTGGAATATTTCTTAGCTGAGAAATAACAAATTCTGGAAGCTGCAGGAAGTGCTGACATTTGTAGGTGAGACAGTGAGCAAAAATGAATGAGAAAAGGTAGAACAAGACATCTCACAAGTGGCTAAGAGGAGGATAATTCTAAAAGAGGAACAAGTTTCAGGGTCTCACTTTCAAGGTGGGCAGCAGCAGATGGGACATAAGAAGATGTTTTTCACATTTTTTAAGTACTTGTAGGCCATTGCTTATTTACCTGATAAACTGACAAGATCTGGATGAAAACTCTGCCTGGCTCAGGCAGACTCTGACCAAGTCTTGCTCTCCTCTCCGTGGTGCCTATCGGGGAGATGAGAGCAAATCTGCAACTCTCTCAGCCAAGAGATGTTTACTGAGTAACTGTAGATAAGAGAGGGAAGCAGCAAGAGAAAAGACCAGGTCTTCTGTTTTTTTGTTGCTACAGTAAGGTGGATCAAATATTTTGGTATATAAATTGTAGGGAACGTAGTTTTTTGAGGTTTTAGCAGAGAAAATGGCTAAAGGCAAGAGACCACAACCTCTGCAAGTACCATGGCTAATTACATTGCAGCATCCAGTGATCTCAGGCATCATGACTTTGAGGTAGATGCTAAAAAACCTGTTCTTGAAAATCAAGAGTAACACGGATAAGTTATACGTACCAAGAGAATAGCTATTTTACAAATCTTATTAATTTACAGAGAGTATCTCAAAATTTTAGCATTGCTCTGTAGATCTTAATTGCTCATGCGGAGGTAGGCAAAGCAACCTGCAGTAGCACTGAGCACAGGAATGTCCACAGTGGGACTTTGAGTTAAACCATTTCCAATCTCAGCTCAAGGAATGACACCGAATGCAAGTGATAGGGTTTTTTTCATGGGGATGAGCTCACAGGCACAGAGCAGGGCAGAAGAGCAGTGAGAAACTTGTGAGTGAGAAAGCAACCCTCCGTCTGTTATCAAGACACCCTGCCCAAACTTACAGGATTTAAGGCTAGAGGTCATGGGGCTGCAGTTCCTTTTATGCTCTGTTTTTCAGGCTAGGGTTTCATCAGTTATTGGTTGTCAAATTAAGGGCTCAATTCTTAGAAGACAATATCCTGAGTTAAGGCAAGCAGCTGCCTAGGCACCACCTTCTACTTAAAAAAAAAAAAAGGAATTATGAAAGTTATCATAGGGAGGTGTTTGATGTTAAAGCCAGTTAGATATATAAGACACAACAAAAAATCATGGAAAAAGCAGTCCCACAAAGTGCAAAGTTTACTAGTCCTGGATGTCCTGACTATGTTTATTTGTCTGGCAGTGCTCTCGGTGATTCCATGATTAACGTCTTGATTAATGAAAACCTGTGCTCTGGACACCAGTTCACACAGATGATGTTTTTTGTTTGAAATCCACGAGTGAGGGATTAGTTTCCATGAACAGTGTGAAAGACTATCAGGGATAGATTGTAGTGCAGGCATGGTTTTCAGTGTGGCACTGCAGAACAGGCTGTTCCCCGACAGTAGACCTGGGGCGTTATGCCCCAGCTCTGCTTGTTCTGGAGGCAGGTCTGGCAACAGGGGGAAGGGGTAGCCGGACAGCTGCCTCAGACTGTGGCTCACTAGTTTCCCTGGATTTTTCATGTGCACATACAGCCCTGGCATCACCCCTCCCACAGCCTGTCCTATCCATGTGGTGGAAAAGACCCATCTCTCCATCTTGCATATAAGTTTTAAAATAATTATATTTGGACATCTTTTCCTTTTGCATTTTCCTTTTCTGTGAAGTCAGAATAACATTACATGTATCTGCATAAGCTTTTATCTCTGGGAACGTGCTTGTTGCTGTTTATCTCTTCCACATACACTTAGGTTTAATGACCTTAAAGGCCTATATTGTAACACAGATTTTCACAAAAGGAACTGAAGCTGAAGTTGCAAGTTTATGAGTTTATGACTCAGAACCAGACCTGAGCTGAGAGCAAGAGGGAAAAGAGGTTTTCCTATAAACGCCTAATTTTATCTATAGCAGTAATAAAATCTTTTAAGGTCAGTAAAGATAAAGGTCAGTGAAGCTGACCTTTCTTTCTTTCCTACCCTTTCTCTGCTTTGGGACTAGTTGTGCTATATTATTATTACTGTATCAGGGAACAACTCTCAAATTTCAGGCAGGAGCCTTCTGCCTTACTCCTTTCCCCATTTCCTTTCTGGATGAAGAACCATGAAATTTTAACCATGGACTCAAGAGTTTACTGAACTTTTTTCCTGAAACTTGGTATTTTGCATCACCCTCTTCATTTTTAAGAGTTGTGAACTATCTTTTTTCAGAGACTCATTTTCCATTTTCTCTATGCCTTATAGTCAGACCAAGGTGAATTTTTGCTCCCATTAATTCCCTTTCTATGTCAAAACAGTTTGCACAACCCCTTCTCCAAATCTGTGCAGAGTCTATGATCTATTTCCTTTCCTGCCCAGAAGACCAAATCTTCCCCCTGGTCCCTGGCACTAATTCTGTGTTTAAGATCATTGTCCTCTTTGCTCATAAAAAGCATCATCAACCCGAGCTTCCCGGACAGGTGAGTTTTAAGACTTTCCTGTGAAATCACCCAGAAAATTTCCCCCCCTGTCTTTAGCCACTTGGCTGCCCAGCTTCCTTCAGACCCACAACACAGCCAGTCATGTGCATCAGAGAAGATGATGTCTTATCCGCTATTTTCTGTCTGCCTTTAAGAGCGATTTGGCAGATGGGTTCTCATACCACTCTTAGGTGACAGTTGCCATCCGCCTCCATATCTTGGTAGTCCTGGAGAGAAATGTGAAGTCTCAGAGCAGGAATAGTCCTTGGCTTTTCTTACTCTGACTCCAGAGCATGATGCTTACTTGGTGTCAGGACACAGTGTCCATTCTTCAACTTCACAGGTCTGCTGAGTGGGTGAGGAGATGTCTGGAGCAAGACCTGCCTCCAGAAACTCCTCCCTCCTCTATAATCGATCTTACCACAGGCCTCCTTTCCTCTTTGGTGTGTCTCTCTGTTCTGCTGATTAAATCATATGGTTTCTCCGTTTGGAAAAAATTATAATGGAGGCAGAATACAGCACAGTTCTGTAAAACCAGGGTGGTGCAGGGAAAACAAACAGAAACCAATCATTTACAGTCTCTCAGACCATAAAATCTTAGGGGGCACCCAATAAAATTGTCAGGCACAGTTAAAAATAGGCAAAAAAGGAAAGCTTTTTGTGTGGCCTGTAGTTATATTGTGGCCAAATAAATTAAATAAATAAATTCCAAAAGGGATTGACACATTAATGGAGGATGAGTGCTTTGTTGACTATTTGATACTATGCTCTGGATGTAATTTCAGTTTCAGGAAATCTCTATACTGCTGATTTTTGGAGGCTGGAAGGCAGTAAAAGGACTCTATATGCCTTAATTCTCATACTTTTGTTTCAATATCTGCTAATAATCACTGTCCGAGACAGAATACTTGGCTAGACAGGCTTTTGATTTGGCTGGCTATGGTACTTCTTACATTTTTTAATACATACTGGAGCAGCTTTGCCCAGAACTTGGAGTACAGAGTTTATTCTGCTCTGCGTGCTGCACTTCTTTTCTTTTGCTGATAGCCAAGAATGACAAATTTAAAATAAGACTTATGACAGCAGCAGCATGCATGGCACAGTGCGTGGTAACGAGTTGGTTTTCCTAGCTAAGCACTGGAACAACTTCATCTGCTGTCCATAAATGGGATCTGTTCATTCAACCCCTTGATGGTGGAGAGGGCCTGCAGTTTGGGTGGATCACAGCTTACTGAGCCCAGAAGCTCTCAGGCCTGACTAATGCTGTGATTTCAATTCACAGTGTGAAATTCAAGCTACTGTGTCATAATCCCAAAGCCTGCCACAGCCTGGGAAAAAAAATTTCACATGACCCTGTTGTGCAGCCTCAGTAGGTAAGAATAAGGATGCTGGCAGCAGGCAATTATTGGTAATCAATGTTACACACCATGTTCACAGAGCGAATGGAAACACCCTGCTAAATTAACCTCATCCTTGGGATCTAGGCAGTGTTATGTTGATGGTTGGCCTCAGTGATCTTAGAGGACTTTTCCAACCTAAACGATTCTGTCCGATACAAACTCAAATCTCAGAGTAAGTAAGTGAAATGTTCCCCAGGCATGTCCTTTTCAAACCCTGCTCTGAAACGTAGGGCGTGAGGAATGATGATGCGTATGGACTAAAGCCAAAGAAAATATTCTCTAATATTTGGAGAAATAAAGCCCTTTTTTTTTTCCCCCCGCCATTTGCACAGCAGGACATGCAGGAAATTTCAGGGGCACATTAACAGAATCAGTGCAAATGTTGGTCAGCATTTTCAGTGAATAATGTTTTTTTTCCTTGTTGGCTTTTGTATTGTTTTGTTCTGTTTATTGGCTCTTTTCGATGCCCCGGGGGTCTACTGGAAAGGACAGAAATATAAAAGTCAGTCCTGCAAAGTGCCAAAAGCCCTAGCCTGGCTTGGCAGCTGTGGAAGTTGATGACATTCTGCACCCATGGGCAAGGTCTCTGCTGCCAGGCAGGATGAGTCCTGTTAACAGGTGTGTGAGTCTGTAAGCTACTGAGGCAGAGATTCAACTGTCATAGGTCCCATAAAGTAGTAGCTTTTGGCAGATCCTATTATTAATGATACTACCTTTGCCAACAACATGAAACAATAACGCCTGTGAGTTAACCAAATTCAAATCATATGAAGATTTTCCTGCATTCTGTCCAAAAAGCTCTTGTAAGAGGCTGATTCATCCAATACCATTCCTATCCCAAGAGCAAGGGAAGATCACTTTCCCACTCTTTCACTGTGGGAAACAGAACCCAAATCAGCACAGATTTAGTCCACTTGGTGGTCGCAGACAGACACTACCTTTTTTCTAACAGAGTTTGTTTAAGTTATGCTTGTCGCAGCTTTCTAAAGAAATGACTGTTCTTTTGCTGTAAGGTTGCTCATATGGTAGAAATCCACCTAATCAGATAGATTTGAAAAACAGCTAAGATCTATTTTCCTAGCTGCCTCAGAGCCATGTGTCTGGCTTGCAGGTCCCAGTGGATTAATGTGTGAAATTCAAGCCCTGGCACTGTGGTCTTTATTTAGGGAGTTGCAAATACATGCAGAGCAAGCGTTCTGAGCTTCCCTCCAAGCATTACGGCAAAATCTCAAAGCATTCACAAATTAATCCATTAACTCTTACAGACCCCTCAGAGCCTTTCCACTCCTTGTGTCAGGAACTCTCAGGGCTCTTTTTGTGGGTTCTTTCCTCTTTAGAAGGAAAGTTTGGTATCGTGAACAAGGGTTTGCTGTCATCTGCTTTACTTGCAATGAGAAGGCAGAAGCAAAGCTCTACCTGTCCTTTTGACCAGGCTGCTTCTCATGGCTCTGTGATCCCTGCAAACCCATACTCATACACTGCTGCTTTCGTATAGGGAAGCAGAGTTAATACACTGTGCATACGTTGATCCAGCTTTGGCACATTGGCCCACTTGCCTTGGGTAGTTGTTTCCAAGTTTTAACTCTACAGAAGCTGCTTAATTACCTCTTTCATGAAAAACAGAAGAGTCCTGAGGCCACCTGAAATCTGATATTATTAGTATTACAATTGCTTAATGTTTTATGAAGGTGTAGGAAGAAGGTGGTGTTATGCTACAGAAGGTTCTTGTTGCTGATAAGTGATAAAGGGCCACACATGAGTTAAGCAAATTCAGGAGAGGGAAGGTCAAAGCCAAAAGCAAATAGACTCTCTCATTTGAAACTGAAGTAAGGAACAAGTAGGTCCCCATTCTTCTAGGGGTGGCTTGTGCCAGTACTAAATCTCATGGTTGTGTCCTCCTGCCCATGAATTGGACCAAAGCAGGAGGAATTGCAGGACTTGCCTTCCAGGGTTTATCTCTCTGGAGGTGATGACCAGGCTGAGGACTCTTATACTGGGGTGACAAAGTTCAGTTTGTCTACAGCACCTTAAAGACTGTGGGACATGATTTAAAGCTATTTTTATTCCTTCATGACAGATCTAAGGATGAAGGTGGGGGTGCAAACACGCTCCTCGGTAAGTGTATTTGAATCCTCCCACAAATACTTTTTTCCAGTTTGTGCACCCCTGCAGATGATTCTGGTCATTCTTTCTCTGTCCAGGTTGGGAATGGGCTCCCCCTTTCTATGGGGGAAAATAGAGGAAAACTGGGAATAAGAGATGGCCATCACTTAGTTATCACAGTATAAAAATATCACAGTATAAAAATTACATTTGAAAAATAACCAACAACGCTGTGTAAGCTCAGGATCCCTGAGAACAACCAACCAGGCAACAGCACAGCACACCTGCCCAGTTAAGGCCCATGTGCCTTTGAGGGCCCGTGAACAGCAAAGAGTTTTTTTGCATGCTGAATCTTACTCCTCCAGCTTGCTGATGTGTGTTGTCCTGTAGTCTTTCCCCTTCACCTTCCCAAACCTTCCCTCTTCTCTTCCCAAACCTTCCCTTCTTCTCTACCCTCTTCTCTTCCATTTCCTTTCCCTCTTCCCTTCCCTTACCCTTTTCCTCTTGCTTTTTCTCTTCCCTTTCCGTTCCCACAATGTACACAAGTTCTCAAAGTAGCGACATAAGTAAAGAAAAAATACACTGAGATGACTAATGGGGCTTAGATCAATGTGGTAATGGACATCACACCCAGACTGACCTACATATGGTTCTTTTCCCGCTGTTTTCCTCTCTAGAGAATATGATTTAAGCTTTTATCAAATGCATAAAGATCTCCTAGTTTCAAGGAAAAGCTTAATTTGTAACCTGATCTGCTATGATATTGCTCAGTTTCTGAATATTGCACACGTTTCCACAGATTACCTGTGACTTCCATGCATAAATTATACTTTAGAGATGTACATTCAGATTATACATTTTTAAAGTATTAAATTTAAAAATAGTTTTTCGGGCTGGGTATTGTAGGACTAAAGACTATAGTACTCGATATAAGTTTTATAAACTAGCTAACAAGATTTACAAACTTGTTTACAAAGATGTGGGTTTTACAAAATAGCTGAGTTAGTCCCCACATATAGATATATTCATATAATATGGAAGAATGATTTATGAACTTCCTTCTTTAAAGAATTCCAACTTGCAGTAGGGTCCTTTGGTATTTTGGACTCACTTTTTTCCTCATAAAGGTCATTAACACAAACCTGCTTCCCTCTGAAGTAAAAATATATAATTTGTGAGAAAAATTACTGCTCTAATTGCTTCTGGATACAGAATGAGGTTTCATGGAAAAGGCTATTCCTTTCTTTTAACTTCTAGTGAAGTTAACTATTAACTGAAACAGATGAGTGTAAAGTAGAAAAATATTTCCAAAATAGCAAAAGTATGGACAAAGAAAAGTAATGAAACTGAGTCTGGAGCACAAATTTTGTGGGGAGCAGCTGAGGGAACTGGGGGGGCTCAGCCTGGAGAAAAGGAGGCTCAGGGAGGACCTTACCACTCTCAGCAACTACCTCAAAGGAGGTTGTAGCCCAGTGGGGTTTGGTCTCTTCTCCCAGGTCACAAGTGATACAACAAGAAAAAACCTCAAGTTGCACCAGGGGAGGTTTAGGTTGGATCTTAGGAAAAGTTTGTTCATGGAAAAGGCTGTCAAACTCTGCAACAGGCTGCCCAGGGAAGTGGTGGAGTCACCATCCCCAGAGGTACTTAAAAGATGTGCAGTTGTGGCACTTGGGGACATTGTTTAGTGGTGGATTAGTCAGTGAACGGCTTAATGGTTGGACTTGATGATCTTAAGGGTCTTTTCCAACTTAGTGATTCTGTGATATTATGAAATGAACTTTCAAAATGAGTTGAGCTGCCAAAAACTCTCTATACTCCTGAAAATCTTTGTACAGATGTGGCTTGGTTAATTTCAAAAGTCTGATAGGCTTTTACATAATTCTTCCATTGAATAAAAACATATGTAGATCAGAAACCTTGGTTTTTATAAAATCTGCAAAACTGCCTGTCACTATATCCTTACCTTCATGACTGACACTGATATTTTAATGTCTTTCTCAGTCCATTAGAGAAATAGGCAGGTTGAAACAGTCTTCCAACTCTACATACAACATCAAAAGTATATTCAATTTACTTTAAAAAACACCGCAGACATACTTTATATTAATATACCAAATTTTAATAACTAATCTCTTTCCATTGTAATGTGAGGAAATTAATTTGCAAGTACAATTAGTCATTTAGAAGCCATCAGCTGAAGTCATCATGATGAAAAACAATTTGTGGATACACATTTTTTCTTTCTCTTTTGTATGAATAAAATTAATTTCTATCCTTCATACTGAAGAATGGAATTAAGTCACTACACTCTTTAAGATGTTCAGGTGCACTCCTTGTTTTAATAAATTTTGAACAAATAATGAAAGAATTAGCATTATAGAAAAGAAAATATTAGGCTATGTGGTTCTGTTATTTTGCTTTTTTTTCTCAGAACTCGTGAGAAAATTTATTTCCAAGAATTTATTTTTTTTAAATTTGCTAACTCAAATTCTAGCAGGTGTCCTTCAAACTGAGAACTGCTTATCTGCAGTCTTCTGTCTAAAATGTGTAATGTTGGTGAGCAGCTGAGACAACAAAAAGGCAGTAGTTAGGTGTTTGGGGTAACTTCCCTCACTGGGGTTCTAGTTTGGAATTACTAACATTCTTTGTGAACTTTGGTGTGCTGTACAGCCTGAATTCTGTGCTTCATAGGCAAAAGGACAACATCACCCGCCTGTGGCTTACTCTTTTCCTGTCCCTTTGACTCTGGCTTTTTCGGCCACACCAGTTTTGACATACTGAGAGGAGGATGTTCCCTCCCAGTATTCCTCTGGGAGCTTGCACATGTGAGCTGGAACTGCCTTTGGCTGAGGAGGAGTGAAGCCTCGAGCTTCAGCTTCCTACGTAAATGCTTTAAACCTCTAAATTTTTAGGTAAAAGCAACAGTTCTGCTTTCCTTCCAGATGCAGGATTTATCCAAGGGCCGGCTGAGCTTCGTGCAGAAAGGAGTGCTGCCAATACACATCCAGCTTTTCCAGAAAACACCTGCTAAGACTGTGCTTCCAGAGACATGGGTGGAGGAGTGTCCAGTTTGCAAGTCCCGAAGGACTGCAGTCATAGGAAAGGCACCAAAATGTTCAGCTCCAGAGGGGTGGCAGCAAATCAGGCTGTCAAACACTGGAAGCACCTAGCGAATTTTGTTGGGGAAATGATCTCTGGTTACGGCTCTTTTAATCTCCTGCAGGATGAGGTAGGTTTTTGTGGATTGTAGCTTTAGACTTAGACATTTCAGTTCTGCCTCCTGCTCCCTTAAAGCACCTTAAAGCATCTGTTGGTGTGGTCCCTTACACCTGAAGCATGCAGGCACACGCATGCAGGCACTGCCTTTACATGAAGGTTACTAAAACTGAGGCAAGAGAGGTTGGATACCTTGCAAAAATTGTTTCAATGCGTAGATTATTCCTTGGGAATTTCCTAAGCAGGCCATTTGTAAGTGTAAACATATTCTTGGCCAATTAATTGAGTCAAATGTTTTAGCAGCTCCATAAAAACCATTATGTGGCTAATTCTAGTCACTGGGAATTAACAAGCTGAATTCTGCCAGAATCTGCACAGAAAGGAAACTCTGTAAAACAGGATGAGGCAGAACAGAGATTTCTGCAAAACTGGGGTTGTTTCCAAAATTACTTACTAAAAAAATGGCTAATTTTTTGTTCCAAACCAATGCTAACTAAAATTTCCTCTCTATCTGTGTGTCATACTGAAAAGAATTCACTAAGCACAAAAGATTCAAGTGGAGATTCGTATTTTATGCTACATGCTCAGAATTTCTTATGGGAGGTGATAAACACTTAACACTTCCCTTCTCCTGTAGATCTGTGAATCAAAGGAAAAAAATACGTTTTGTTGGCAGTGTGACCTGACTATTTCCTTATAAGTAACATAAAATTAGCAGTTCCATTTAAAGCCATGTGTTTGTTCTCTATTTTTCAATGCAATTTCTCTTGTGGGAAAGAAAGGTAATGAGCTACACTACGTTTTCTGAAGCAATACTGAAACTATGCATACACTTACTAGCATCTGTGCACTTTGGCATGTTGTTTCTTCCATGGATTTGGAGTCTTGACTAATGGAGTCACCTTCTTTTTGCATTTGCAAAAGTAGGATGACTGTTGATGTGGACTGGATGCCTCAGGGAACAGCTGAAACCAAGAGAATGGCCCAGTGATTATGGAATACACACAAGAAAGGGTTCACTCTCTTGTACAGAGGTGCAGCAATTCCATAGCAGGACAAAAATCTCAGGCAGTTGCTCTTTTCCCACATGGTTTTATCCTTCAGACACATGGAACATTTCTTTACAAAACTAAGTCCAAGTGGCTAAACTTATAAACAGAAAAACTCCTTAGCTTTAGGTATGATGCAGCCATTTGATCATAAGACAATGTTCCTTCAAAGCCCGTTATTCCTTTTAATTATCTAATGTTTATTTTTCTAATTCCTTGTAGTACCACAGGGAACAGGAGAAAATCCTTTTTCCCCAGCTAATTTCTGTCACTCTTCTCTCTGTGCATTTCTTGAAAAGAAGTTTAATATAAGAAAGCTGTAGAACTGATGTATCACAGCTTTAAAACTTTGCATGTCTTGACTGTGACCTTGACTGATCTTTTTGGCCTATGACTAACTTAGACCATGCAATTCTAGAGACCAAGATAGTTTCAAGATAGCTTAGCTTTTCAGAACAAAGCAGTAGAAAACAAACTCACACTGATGGTGTTATTCAGATTCAAGAAAAGAAGATCAGATGGCTTAGATTCTTGTGGCACTGTAAACACCCTAAAGCATGGAAAACCTGAAATACTGTCTGTAGTTTGAAAGGGTGAACTAAGAAGAATTAGTTGGGAATAGAATATATCAAGAGAATAAAAAGGAATGAATAATAAGACTCCCACTGCTTTCCTGGAAATCAAGTGCATCTACACCCCTAAGAGTTTTGAGCAACTTCACTAGTTTAGCTGTAGTAACCTGGCCTTCTCTCATGTAGTGAGAACAGGGTAAGACTATTTGTTTTTGATGAAAAATTCTCCATGTAGATGGCACTCAGCTTGATCTTTCTAGGAACTACCAATCTTATTCTTAGCTTGCTGTGTTTCTTCTGGAAAACTTCACCTGTATCTGACGTGAACAGACACTACACTTCAAGAACACAATAACGTTATCGATTGCCTCCCATCATCACCGCCATGAACATGAACCCTAAGGACACTGACCTGACAGGACACTTGGCTGCATCTTGGTTCATCACATGGCTTTTTGAGTTTGAGTCCCGGACTCTGCTCAAGAATTGAGATTTTCGGGTTTTTACATCCATGGCTATTTCTAGTTTCTTGGAGATAAGGCAAAGGGAATTGCTATAAAGGGAATATAGCAGACTATTGAATGTGGGAGTAGAGAAAGGAAAGTATAAATTTATTGTATCATCCATAAAAATTGTTTATGGAAGTTCAAAGTCACATTGCTTGTAACTGACTCACATCCTTGGCCCTGTATTGGCCTAAGAGCATTGACAATGAATCAGTCCAATCTCTGCAAATCTTTGATGTATGCTCCTGGAGAAGAGGACATGCTCTCTATCTCTGACCATATGTAAAAGAGGTTTTGGAATACTCCCAGCAATGTACAGAGACAAATGATTCATGTTTCCTATCCTGTATGCTCCATTAATTAATGTAACCTCAGACATCCTGAGGGAAGATGTTGCATGTGTGCACCATATTTCTAATAACCCCCTAAATCTAAAACCTTGAAATTAGTTAGATACAGTCAGCTCTGCAATTAGAAGTTCTGTAAGGTAGTGTCTTCATGGCAGGAATCTGAAGTAGTCCAATTAACTAGGATGGCAACTGCATGTGGAAAATAAGGGGTAACTGGGAGAAGACAAGATGCATACAGATTTTATCAACCTCACAAGAAAAACACATAAATATCAAAATCTGATATAGTCTCTTATTTTCATAGTTAAACTAAATCAGTTCTAGAAACTACCAGCATTAAGACGAATAATGCAAGAGACACATAATTTTAGCCTGAATGCTCTTCAGTGTATTCATTTTCTGAGACACATCTACTATCCTCTGTTTCAGTGTAGGAGTTCCCACAAAATGCCTAAGACTATCTTCAGGTCATAAGGTTTGCACCTGAAAAATAGGGCTCCTACAGCCCATGCATGGGTATTTCCAGTACTTCCTTATGTAAGGCCTGGGGCCATATTTTGTATGGATGCACTCACTAATTATGTGTGGCATTGTGCTGTGTGCTAGTGTGGACATCCAGGAGTGCTCAAAAAGACCATGCAGCCTTCAACAAGAAGAGGACTCCTTCACTCCACTTAGTAAGAACCAGCATCCCCTGAAATGACAAAGAATGAAGCAAGAGCATGAATTTCCACTGTAACTATGCCCAGAACACACTTTCAGCCTTGTTAACACTTCATGAGAAAGAGAGCATCGACATTTCTTTGGAGCTCTGAAACTCATCCCAGAGATTGGGTTAATAAAGAAACCAACCTTTCTTCACAGTTTTGTTTTATTAGTATGCAGTGATACAATAAAGCAGCAGTCGATTGTTCTTGTTGTGTAAATTGCTTACTGCATGGGCATTTTGTTGGATACTAGAGAAAGTAAACGGCTTGTATCTGACTCACAGTGCTTTGGTGATTCTGTTGGTACCACAGAAGTCTCTCCTCATTCCTTTATCCTCTTACTCATTTTGCCTAAGAACTAGGCTACCACACTTTTTTGACATCAGATTATAATTACATGGTCTTTGTAAGCACTTGGGAAACTAATGTTCAAACAATTTGTATCTCTGTCCAAAGTCAAACTAGGGTTTAATGGCTCTCTATTTAGAGAGTAGCTATATTAGCAGAGCTGTAGGCCATATCCAGATCATCCACTTAAACACTGTCATCCTTCAAAAGTTAAAAGGTCACTTCAGAGTGTGGAGTTTTCCAGTTTGTCTGACCCTGTTCCTTCAGCAGTATAGGAAGAGCAATACGTGACTCGGTGCCAACTGGCTGCAGTAGGGTGGTCTGGATGGGTATGTTGAAGCATAGATGCGGTTCATCCTGGCTAAGTGGACAGGAATTAGTCTTCACTTCTCAGTCTGCCATTGTTATAAAGTCCTGACTGAAAGAGGACAACAGAAAAGTCACCTTAGGTATTAAAAAGTCATCTTACCATGAATTAATGGTGCAGAATGTGAAACAAGCAAGGATAAAGCATTATTTTTTCTGACTGCAAAACAAATATAATATTAAATTTAACTCTGATGGAATCAAGACATAGATCTATAGTGGGAAATTAAGACTGAAAAATATGCCTAAGATTAGAAAATCTCTACATTCAACTTTTAAAAGACAAATTAATACAGTTTTCCATATGTAGCTAAATTGCAAAGCAATTTCTCACCATTTATCACCCTGATCCATCTGGATGGCTTGCAGTTCTGAAGGAAATAGGGCAACTCTCCATGCTCAGAAGGAAACCAAAACAATACCAGGAACAGCTTTTGACACCCTGCCACAAAACTCCAGCCTTGCTGCACCCCCAAAGGCTATCATGTTCTATCTTAATATTTCACAAATATCACTGTCCAAGAAGGTGTCCTTCTCCCCATGCCTGCCCCTTAGTTCTGCAAGTTATTTAAGCACACTCTGGCTAGGAGGCACACTCAGGATCCTGGAGACCAAAGGAGAAATCAGATTTAAGATTAAGTTGAAGATCTTGGCACTACTGAAACAGCAGCTTACAGATAGACTTCCTGATTATTTTAGTTCCCCTGCTCCATCCCTTGTCTCAGCTTTCCTCCCCACATCACCCACAGGTTTTGTGCATTAGTTCTCACTCAGGATCTTTCCCAGCATGAAGCAACTGGTTTTCCTTGAGACATAACCCAGCTACAGTTCTTGGAGGGTTTGCTCCAGGGTCTGCTTCCCACTGACAGTGTGAGACAGCACTGTCGTTCCCCCCAGATATCCCCCGACCTATATCAGATGGCTTTGCGCTCTGAAATCCCCACCATTTACAAACACATTCCACCCACCCCAGCGCTGAAACCCAAACCCCCGGGACTGTGGGGTGAAGACATAGCTCTGGGAATTGTGATGCAAACGACTCAGTGAACTTCGTGCTGCAAAATGCACATATGCATAAAATGTGCTTTACTGCCTATAGTGAAAATCACTCACGCCATTAGGTCTTGGCCTGAGGCATCCCAGGATCCTGCTGGAAAAGAATCTACTTGTGTCGATGTGAAACCAGGCATCTATTTTTGAATGGATGAGTAGCTCACAGAAGATACATAACTCTGTCCTCAGACTACAGAAGGAGGATAGAGTGAAACCTAATTTTAAACAATTTTGGTAAGCTGAAAAAACTCCTACACTCAGGATTTGTTCTTTGAATTACTTGTTAAGCAAAGACTGAGGTAGAAGTAACTGACATTTTTCTACATGAAAGGTGATATTACAATAATATTAGCTAACCATGCAGTGATCTAATATTGTATGTGTGCATAATTGAAGAAAAGTTTAAAATACCTGTAATTTGCAGATGTAGTGGTCTTGTTACAAAAACATCTTGGGACCTGAGAACTTGTTTACTCTTCCCACTCTTTCAAATGTCTTGATATAAAATAAGTAGATTTTTACAAGAATATAAAACACTGGCTAGCACCACAGTCCCATGCCTACTTGCTAAACAAATGTAGTGGCATTACTGACAGGGAAGGAATGAAAATTGTCTGTGTGGTGGTTTTTTGTGATTCACTTGTAAACGACACAGCAAGATTGAATGCCAGCTGGCAGAACGGATCCAACCTGCTCACCTTCACCTGAGGAGTGGTAGTTTGCTGTCTACAATTTCAACCCCCTACTTTCAGAGATGTTAAAAAAAAAAAAAAGAGTTCAAAAATGCCTTCAGAGGTGAAGGGGCCACAGGGGGAAGTGTAATTCTCACTCACTTTCTCAGCACAATAAATAGTCTGATGACATCATAAAAACCATGACAAAATCCATTTACAGTGGTGTGCCCACAAATTTTCATTCAGCCTTCCTGTAGGTTCAGTAGGCAAACATTGACATGTTATTTTAGGAGAGGAGGTTTAAAAATACTGACAGGCGGCTGTTAGTGAGGGCTGTTGCTTTCCTGGGCCAGGAGACACGCTCATTGGAGCCAAGGACTCAGACAGCACAAGAGCTTTATTGTATCAGTGCATCATACCACACTGCTCATAAACAGACATATTATTCATGAGCAAAAAGTTTTATTTAATTTTTAGAATGAAGACTTACATATCTTTAGCTGGAAATGCACTTGGTAGCAGTTTAAATTTCTTTTTCTTAACTAAGCGATAAAACTGTTTGTGTTCTGGAGAGGAGCAAGATGACAGAACTGCCTGTTTGTCTCTGGTGTTTACTCACTCAGGACAGGGAAGGGTCTAAAGAAACATTTGGTGTCAGCTATTTTCCACTAAAGAAAAAAAAAAAGCCAAAAAGTTTTTTAAACTGAAAATTAAGTTCATGAGTCATGAAAATTCAGCTAGAAATCACAGAAAGTTAGAGATGGTGAAGACCAGCCATGCTTTGTTTCTACATAACCCATAAAGGAGAACAGGGCATTCTTACTCAGGTTGGTTTCCTTGTTTGTTTGTTTAATTCTGAATGTGTCTTAACTTACATTTCCAGCTGGGAAGAAGATTGTGAGAAATTTAGGTGCAGAGGCCAGAGGGCAGAAAAGGGTGGGAGCTTGGCTGGCCACAACTGGGAGTTTACAGTGAGCAGAGACTAATGAGGTGGGAGGGAAATTTCTTTCCCTCTGGCCTCCCTCTCCACCTTCCCCCCTTTAATATATATTTTTTTTTAATTTCAGTTTGAAAGAGGACAAGAGTTTCAGAAAGGCAAAAGGGTGCTTTCTTTCCCTACTCTCTGCCCCCTTCTCCTCTCTTCTCACTTAAATTTTCCCAAGGGTCACCCCAGGTTTCCTTCATCCCTGTGGGAGCTGCAAGAGAGCAGCATTGAAAGCCCCAGGGCAAAGCCCCCTTGTGACTTGCAGTTGGACACGAAAAGCAGGGGAGGACTAGCCTAAAACCTACCACTGCATCCTGTGCTTGGGGCACCCCTGACCTTCTGTTAAGGCCTTGTGTTGGTGTGGTGCAAGACTCCTTGAAGCAGACTCCCCTTGTAAGTTTTTGTCAGGAGAATGGGGTGGTTGATATGAAATACCACCTTGTGCTAAAATTTCCTCCCCCTCAATAACAAAACAACCTTGGCTAGGAAATCCTGTAATCTAAGTACAAGCTTAGCACCATCCATCAAAGGGAGGATGTGAGCAGCACTTGTAAAAAGCTAATAACCTCCGTGGTGGGACAGGGCAGCGTGAAGGGAAAGTGCTGAGGAATGGCCAGGAGGATCCTTTCATCTCCTAGTGAGCTCAGTGACTGCAAATGTGAAGTTCACTTCAGTTAATAGCAGTTTTTAAGTGTCTTTCAAAATTACTATGGATAAACAAACAAACAGAAAGACTCAAATCCAATTTTTCTGACTTGTAGATTTTCAGGCTGTTTTGGGTATCTTGATAGTCTCCAACTCCTCCAAATAAAGTGAAGCTTAATTTTCAAGCAAACAATAAGCAACCAGGGTAAATGTCCATCTTTTCTTGACAGAAACCAATGCCTAAACATACAGTGCAAGAGCATGTCTCAGTAACTGGGGAGTAAATAAGTTAGCCCTACATAATTTCTTCTGTATGTTTAATCCTCTTCATTTTTGAGAAAACTCTGTAAGTTCTTATATGCAGTTCACATCCTCTGAATTCTTGAAAATTCCATCTGCTTTAAAAAATGAGCACAAATGCCTACGTGCACACTTGCACCTAAACAATACACAAATGGACCTAATTTATTTTAGTGCCAAACAATGCTGTGAAATACTTTGACTTAATTTTAAAGAAAAGCAAACAATGACCAGTGCTTGTGATGACACAAGCTGTGTCATAAAATGCACCCAACAAACCATTTACATTGCAAAAAGTTGCCCCAACTGTTGTTTGTATTGGAAGTAAGATTAGCACATTCATATCCTCTGGCTAGCAGATACTATCAGCTGCAATCACTTGTTGCCCATCAGTGACACTGAAGAAGGGAACAGGACATTCTCAAAGCTGAGATATGCAGGAGAATTTATATTCTTTTAAAACATGAGCTCAAGCCCATTTTGGTTTGCTGGAAAAAAAGTATTGTAAAAATATAGTAAAATATGTGAATTTGTGTGAGTATTGTATAGAATGCAATCCAAAACTCAATATATGTTTAATTGGTGTAAGTCAACATAAATCTGCCAAAGAAAACTGATTTATACAAACTGAGGGTCTAGCTTTTGATGTGTCCTATTTAATGCTTCATTGCATTCATTGACCAAAAAATGTCTGGGGTTGGTGAATTAGTCCCAGTACGCCTGGTAGATAGGCTGTTCCTAATGGCACTCCAAAATGTTTCTGCTCTCAGATATTTTGGTCTACTTCACATGCCCAAGGTTAGACTCAGCACTAAATCCATCACTAGAAGGAGTATGTCCCAATATTCCATGATGGCAGATAGGAGGCATTTTATTTTTATGTATTGGTACTCAACTTCTAAAGAACATCTTGTGCTTTTAACCAAACTAATACAGGACACCAGTGATGCCTTTTTATTTTCCTTTCTTTCCAGGGGAAGTATTTTATGGCTGCAGTGTGGATTGATTGATCTGTCAAGCCACCTGCATTATACAGACTTACTTATGGTGATGGGCTAGGCTTAATAATCCAAGTGGGTTTCTTCAGTTGGATGTTTCCTAGTATAATATACCAGAACAAAAAGAAATGGCTCTTCACCTAAAACTCTCGTGCATAAAATGGACCAGCCCTAAATCACACATTGTGAATAGTCTTTTGAATGTGTTACTGCATTGCCCATGTGCAAGCTTGCAGCTGGGGCAGAATAAGAGTGAATTTGGTATGTGAAACTTTAAAAATAAGACAACATTTCCAATTTTCCTTATGCAATTTGATTTTTTATTTCTCAGGACAAAAATATAGATGTGAAAACAGAAGTTATTTTATAAAAAACTATGATCATTGTTTGTCTTCAACTCTTTTTATTGATGCAAAATTTTTGCTGACAGAGCCTGGTAAAGAAGAAAAATAATTTCATAAATTCTTATTCCCTCGAAGTGGAAAGTGGAGGAGGTGTGCATGGGAAGGATGGCGCAAAAGAGGAAGCAAAGGGAGTCACAAACCAATGACCCATGGAGGCTTCGTGTTGAAGTGATGCATTGAACTAAAGATAGTTTAGTTATTGGGGAAATTTAGAAATGTTTCCAGATTTCACAATTGGCTTCTGTTTTGTCACAAGACCAGATGAGTCCTCACATCGAAACACTTTCAAACTTCAGATTCCAGCTCAGACCCTCTGGCCTGTGGTTGTTTCTCAGCAAAATAGAAACATTCATTAAGCACCAAGTGCCCCACTTCCAGCCTGGGATATACATCCAAGCTCCCCATTGAAGTGTCGGTTCCCACAGTAGGACAGAGCCCTTTGGGGAGGTGTCAGTTGTCAGTAGTCAGTTGTCAGGTTAATTCATTGCCTCGGGGGAAATCTGAGTTGAGAAGCAACAGTCTTCTCCAGTTCAGAGGAGGTCAGCCACATCAAAGCAGAGATGTGCAGTGGCCTCTGAGCGGGGAGGAGTGGCCACTGCTCTTGAAGTTGCCAGCTTTCCTTTTTCTGTGAAGGCTGAGGAGTGTCAGGGGATGTGTTTGAAGATCTGGGGAAAATCTGGTGTCATTCAAGCTGGACATGAGGAACAAAAGAGAAGGGCTCCAGCTCAGTGAGGCTTGATGGTTAGATTTTGCTCAAATGGGTTGGAAATCAGAGGGAAAGAATATGTGAGGCATTGCTGCTTCACTTTGCTTTTTCACTGACACAGTGCAATTCACTTCAACTTCTCTTTCACAGTGGAGTAGATAAGGAAGAGTAGATCCATCTTGCTGAGTGCTAAAAGCTATTCCAGGGGTCCAGGCCTCGTCCCTCAGGATGTGTGGTTTTACTTAGAACATATGTCTTTCCCACTCCTTGCATTCAGGAAATTTGGGAGTGAAAACAGCTTACTAAACATTTTTTTCCCTTCTCTTTTTTAAATTTAAGCAGAAATTAGCCAGGTGTGTGAAAAAACCACGAGTTTTACTAAAGCATCTGTGTGGTGAGAGAAGGAATGGACAGGTCTGGAGCTGTCAGAGGAGAGAACACAGAGATGGGAAAGAGCAGAGATCACTTGGATGGAAAAGATAGGACATGACCAGAAAAAATGAAACTTGCGTATTTTAGTTAATTTCAAGTTTTAAAGGCTGTTGAGTTTGTTGTTAAAAATTTAGTATTGACTTATGCCTGGAAAAGTGATACTTATTCTTCCTCTTACATTCAAATACATGTACAAACTATACAAAAATTTGTATATTAACATATATATGTGCTTATGTATTTTAAACCTCACCAACATTTTCTGCCTTCAAGTTCCCTCATTTTAAACTGTATCATCAAGGAAGAAGTTATATGAAAATGTTTCATTGCTACTGAGTAAACAACAGAAGATGTCCCTGTGTCTGGAAGACTGCTCTGGCAAGGCAGGAAAAGAGTCCAAAGTGAAGACAGAATGGAAAGCGATTTAAAAAAAAGGGGGGAAATACAGTTCAGAGCATTAAAATGGATTTTGCATTTGATTTACATAGCAATCATGATTCATTTTAAGCTATGTTGTTGTACAGTCTTTGGATACATTTGTCAGCCCATTATGTCTGCAGGCAGTTTTACAGGACCAGCTGTAGCACTGAATGGGCTGTAAATATAATGTGCTTTACTGTATAATACTCTTTCTGCTGCACAGCTGAGTGCAGCCCATTGAGAGGTGAACATTCTGCCTGCGTCATGTCACAGGAAAAGGCTGCTGGACACTCCTGCTTGAATTCCTCTTTTCTGGCGTTTCCTAGGAGTCCCCATCTCTCCTTTTCCTCACCTTTGCTTTTTGAGTGCTACCAACTCTGTTTGAAACAGATTCTCCTGGGACAGGCAGAGTTGAGATGGGTTTGTTTGGCTCTGCAGTGGCTAAAATGTGCCCAGGACATAATTGCTCTGTAAGCAGGCAACACAAGAAGGTTACATGTGCTCGGTTCAAGGTTTTGATCTGGAACATACTGTAAAAAGGACATAGTGTGATGACATTTATCAGCACTGGGCATCTAGTTAAGAACCCTTTGAAATTAACAGGGCAAATAACACCTCAAGCCTATTGTTTTAAGTGAAGTTGAAACAAATATATAAACCTGTCCCACTTGCTCTGTGTCTTTACTTCAAGATATCTATAGCAGGGAGACTTTTACTGAAATCTGATTATCTAACTGACAAGTTAGCCCCCCTGCCCAGAATACCTGCAGGTGGCTAACATGGCACTGCCCAGCTGTGAAAATTTTGCCATTTTGCCCATTTTGCCAGCTGCGAAAGCATAGAAGCACAGACAGGATTCTGCTGAGAGTTGAATTGTGTAAGGAAACCAGGTGGTGTGTTACACCTCTTGAAGCTCCTATGTCAAAAAGCCACCTGTGAATATCCTTGCTGAAAGACAACAGGGAATACCCCAAGTGAATGTCTGTGAGAGCAAAATTGATTAACAAGGTCTTCTGAGTAGGTCAAAGGCAAAGAAAACTGGTGGTATGTTATGGATATGTTATGCAAGTCGGGATTTCTGGCTGTACCTGTTGTTGCTGTTAGCCTATGGGACTGTTGTTCCCACAAATTTCACACATATTAAGCTTGATTAAAAACAACCAAAGGAGTATTTAACACTCAAAGAATCCTTTCATTATGGAGAACACTGAGATGCTTGTTACTCTTAAACTTAATGAAGTGCATAAAAGACAGTTGCTAAAATATGCTGCACTCTGGTGTGTAGCTCAGCTAACACAATTTGTGGGGTTTCATGAAACCTGGTCTCAACACCAAACCTAAAAAAAGAAACCTTTCTGAGAGTACTGATCATATCTTGACTAAAAGTCTAAGAGGATCAAGTAAGCTGCAAATAGCAGAGTAGGTAGAAAAAGCCCCTGTAGAAATTCTGTATACCTTGGCAAAAATTCGGCCAACTGTCTGATCTTTTCCAGCAGAGAAGTGGAAGTTTCCACCCTGAACTCAAATGTTAGTACAAGAAGGTAAAAGAGCAAACGAAGGAATGAATTGCTCATAGTAAGCCACTCACTAGAAAATAGTAAACAGATAAGATAGAAATATCACAAAGCAGTGCATTCTGCATATACCAACAAGTGGCAGCAGAAGAATAATTAGCACTTCAAAGAATTTTTATTAAGACAAGTAAAATAAAAAATAATAGTCTTCCTTCAGGCAAAATGCACATTGAATTTAGACCTGTAGATGCAGGCAGAGTTCACTGCCTTCTCTGCTGGATCTACGGGCTTAGTACCTCACAAGACTAGACTCATAGCTATGTAACACTGGACCAGAAACTTGTAGTAGTTTTACATATTGTTACACTGGGAAAAGCCTACTTCTGAATGTGGTACTAGTCTGTTTGAGACTGGATTTTACGAAGTGCGTGGGTGGTGGTATGTGTCAATTAGGTAATTCCCATTATCCTAGCGTCCCTGCTGACTTAGAACATACACATCTTGAATTCATTAAGTCTTGTGTTGGTCTAGGAAAGAAAATGAAGGGAATCATCTTCTATCTTACAGATAGAACTGATTCAAGGTTTAACAGCAGCACAGACTCAGTTTTTCCCTGCTGCACAGTCCATTCAGACAGTGGATGTAAAGTGCTCTGAACCACCCCAAAAAAATGTTTCAGCAACTACCTGTGTTCAGCTCTGGTAGCTCGAACAACTGAAATCAATCTTGTCCGGGAGAAGAGGTGAAATTAAAGATTCAATTGCCACAATAAACGCAGAAGGAAAGGTTAAGTTTGGTTGGGGTTTGAGAGAAAAGATGGAGAAAGCTTCAAACTCATCATTCACCTCCATATTTTTGGTGCTGTGTTTGCCTGAATATGGAGGGTAGCTCTGGACTATAGCTTGGGAACCAGGTAAAGCTCAGGGGAAAGAGCAGAGGGCACAGTTAATAGGAATGGACGTACTCCAGCCCATGTGCCTTCTGTGGACTCCTACCCAAGGTCTACAGTCAGGCCTAAAGGGAAAGACTGTGCTGGAAAAGCTATTTATGCAAGTCAGCATGGCTTTGAGCATTCATTGAGTTAATACAGAACTTTTTGTGGACCAGTACAGGCTCTCTGGGACATGGGAGCCTCCAGTGGATTGGAGGCTGACATCATGAAAAGGAAGGCAAGGAGAAAAGCAAGGAAGATAGAAAACAGTAAGTGATAAAATTAGCTAATCTGTCTTTTCTCAGAACAAATACTTTGGAAGAAATCTGATTTCACTGAGCATTTATATGCACAGAATCTCTATTTATAGAATTAACAAACATACTCAGATCTTTAAGTGGAAAACAATTTCCAAGGAGTCCTATTTTTATCAAAGGTGTGTTAAATGGGAATGCATTTCACAGCGTTTCAGGGTTCCTTACATGGACAATTTCTTACATTTCTGCTAAATACTAAAGCACCATTAGGGCTGAATTTAATAAGAAGAAATTCAACAGTGACTTCATAGCCATTAGAGATGGGGAAAAACCCTCTTCAGTTCTGTTCAATCTTCAGTCAGCTCATTGGTGGAAGTTACAAACAAAACTGCTGAAGCTGCAAGCTTGGCTGTGCCTGCTGGTCTTGTTTTTTGACTTATTTCCTCTGAAAACAACCAGTTTTTGAGGGTTCTCGGAGTTGTGGGTTGGAACCTACTTTTCTAGAGTGTTCCGCTCCTATGTAAGTAATATAAGACTGCTCCTTCTAACATTTCAGGGTTTTTATGTTCCTGTTTGCAATGAGTTGTGGCTTGTCTGAATTTTACTGTCTGTATGAACATAGTAATAATATAGGACAATCCATGCGGGAGGCCTTTTCTACTCTTGAACAGACTTACTGTGGTGCAAGAATGACTTTTTTGGCTTTGATTCCAAATAACACAGGCTTAAAAGAAAAAAAACAAAACAGGTGTGCCTGAGTAAACTCTCAAGAGTTTCATTGATCTATTTGATTAAAATAAATGACTTAACATATACTAAATAAACTGACATGTGCAGACAAGGCTTTAAAAAATGCAGCCCCTCCCTCTCAGAAGTTTGGCAGTAGCAGCACAGAATGATGCCAGGTGGATTACAGTCTACATGTATCAGGGCAAAGACAGTGCCTTCTGATGTAGCTGTAATTCTCAAAGAAGTAAATAACCCTGGCTGTTGGCTGCTGTCATTGCCTTCACAGCTGGGGTCATAGAATGGACTGAGAGTGATATTTGCCTGAACACCCTTATTCAAATATTTTATCTGAAGTTAGCATTGATAAGTATGGTTTGCATTAGCCTGGATGACCTGGTGCTAAAGCAGGTGAGGGTACAAAACATAAAATATCCTATGGCACCAGGTATAAAGGTGTGAGCACTTTGCATGCCTCAGCTATTTCTAAATCAATATGAAGTATTTATCATCAGTCTACACACAAGTCGTCTAAAGCATAATATTGTCCTGGGCAAGTTATTTTAGTAGTTTACCTCATATAAGCAAGTAAAAGCTGCTTTGCTAAGATACAGTACTATGTATGCTTTGCAGCCTAAATGGATCTAAGGAATTATCTGCTTCTCTGATTTTCTTAGAAAAACATGTGTCTCTGCATCCTGATGACTTGTTCTGCCTGTGCACAAGAAGACAAATCAAGACCAAATTATTTAATATGCACTGAGCTCCAGACAATTGCAAGACCTTTTTAAACTTCTGTTAATGCCAGTGGATTAAACATAGCTCGACCAAAAACTATTTTCCCAAATATTTTAGATGTGGAAGTACTTGATAAATGTACAAAACAGAGGCATGCTTTACCATCACTGAAACGTGGGCTTGTCTCCCTTGCAAAACATCTGTTTGTTGTTATGCAGCCATGTTTTGGGAAAAACAACCAACAGAGCAGAGGAATACCAGTTCCATTCAAACTCCAGGAGCAATTCAATTAAAAGAAGTGTTAACTACTGGAATTTATGGAGTGCTTCCTCCCTAATCTTATGAAACATAACGTGCAATTGCTATGGGTGGTTAAGACTTTAGTTTTATGCCAGCCTGGCTGTGCTGATTTAAACAGAAAAGTAACAAATTAGATTTTGAGTAACTGGCTGGAAAACAAAAGGATGCAGGTGTCCTGTGCAGTGATGCTGAGTTTTCCACAGCTTTGCTTCTTAACTCATAGTGTATCACTCAAAAGTCGCAGGCAGAAAACAGCAAAGATAATATGCTTTTTGTTCTATTTCAACACCAGGTCGATCAGAAAACTTCATACAAGCTGAAGTCAACGCCAAATATATTTCCAAGTGACTCCTTCACTGGGTAGGTGTTTAAAAAAAAAAACCAAACAAAGGGTAGGGAGTGATCAGTGGTGTGTGCAGAACACCCTCTGTCAGACCAGCACTCTCCACAACATTTACCAACATGCTGCAGCAATGTATTATTGAGGAGTGCATTTCTGCTGACAGATTCTTTCCACCACAATTACAGAGAGAATAATGGCTGAGAAACAACACCCATATGTCCCTATTAACTTTGCAATCTGTCTAATCTGTGTACTTACAAAACCCTCATCACATCTCAGATATTATAGCGATAACAGGAGAGATTAGACAGACTTCAAAGCTGAAAGGGAAATATGAACGTTGATTCCCAGCCATGGTTAATTTGGCCAGAACCTCACACTCCTTTAATTTAATTAAGAACATAAGGAGCAATCAGAGCAGCGACAAAGCAAGAGAGGGGCCAAGCTGGCAGGTGTGGGTAACACAGCTCCTCAACAGGTACGGATACTCAGGTGAGATCTGTCAGGATACCTGGGGAGCACACTCTGCTGGGGGCATGACTCATTCTCCATGGAATGAATCCAACAGATTACAACACGTGTTTTAGAACTGAAACTGTGTTAAGCCAAACGACCATCAAATAATTAATTACTAGAATTAAAGGTAATAATTATAAAAATTGAAATTAATGGATCTGGCAGCTGCCTGTGAGTGTGCTGTCATGTTGCAGTATGTGTAAAGCATCTGGTCTGTCAGCAGAAGAGTGAACTGTGTTCAGTGGGCCAAGAGGGAAGATCATGCACTGTGCCAGCTGCACCCAGCATAAGGTACTATAGGCTCGCCCTCCTTTTCCCCTGGGCTAACACAGTGATATGCCAATGCCTCCAGGCAGAGCAGCCACAGCAATGCTCATCTGGCCACAAAGGGAGGTGCTGTGTGGTCAGATAGCTTATTTACACCTTATTTATGCTTCTCATAGTGATGAAACCCCTCTTCTCTCTGCTCTGCTGCCAGGGCCAGATGTCTCCCATCTCACTGCACACCCATCTCCTGTGATTGCTGGCTGATATGGGTTTGCTGCATGTACAGCATGTTCTATTTTACCACTTGGATGCATCATATGTGCAACCTATGAATCTGTCATGCACGGGAGTTGCTTCAGAGGGGAATATGCAGTCATTCAGCCAACAGCCTGTTTCTTGTTTATCTAGGAACAGCCTGAGGACAGTGGATGCTGGCAGCATGAGGCAGGTATTTTGGTTCTGGCCTGTGCAAAGTCCTGTACAGAGACAGTGCATGTCCAGAGGCACACCTGCAACTACCTCAGTTTAATTTGCTCTGCAGTAGGTGGTATGTGCTCAGTATCTTCCAGTGCCTGTAGGAGGGCACCTCCATATAGCACATCTGTGATCATGTGAGCACATTTTGGTCAGACTTCTAGTGTGCAAGAAATAAGCTGTATTAAAGTCCTAACCCCCCCCCCAAAAAAAAAAATAAAATGGAGGGGGGGAATATCATACCTGGTTTACATTAAACTTCTGGGGCGTATCCATGTTCAGAGTTACATGGATACCACTTTCTTGTGGTTTTATTTGAATTTTCTCTTGGTTGGAGTCAAGTACCACAGATCTTGCACCTGAACATTTAGTCTCTTTACATGACATGCTCAGCCAGATGGCAGGTCTTTCCCTCCTCTTTCTATCTCCAGGAAGAGTTGACAGCAAGTTTTCTTGGTGGTCATTTAAAAAAACCCACAACCAACCAAAAAAAACCCCCCCAGAATTCCACTCCCTTGCCCCCCCCTCAAAAAAACCCCTCATCCAAAAACCCCTCTCCAGAAAGGTATGTTGCTTTACTGTATAGCACAAAATAGCCATTTTGTCTACTGTACAATGCTGGGGTTTTATCTTTGTTATCAAATGGTTCCTCTTTTTTTTTGGAGGAGCCCTCTCCCATGATTGTCACAGACTTTCTCTTTTGATACTGAAATGTCTTCTAAGACATTTCTAAGTACTGTCATGGTTTTCCAGGTATCATAGATGCTGGCAGAATCCAGGTCAGGACCAACTCATGCTAAAAAGATGCTGTGCAATTTTTATGGAAGGCAATGAAGAATGAGGGCAGATGGAAATCACTGGTGATCTGCAGCATCAACTCACTGGATGAGTTCAGCCTATAAGCTACATTCACTAAAAAGAATCAATATGGAAGGCTAAAGTGCAATTTTGGACAGCAGATACAGGCCACAATCTTGTAAATAATTTGGAGCAAGCCACCCATTTAAAGTATTTTTAGCCACATTCATCTCAGTTCTTCATGGCTCTGGTGTTCTATGTGTCCCCAAAGTGCTGTAGGGTCCAGGCATAGTAAAAAGTGCTGATTTCACTCATAAAGAATATGAAATAGATAATTATGTTGGCAGAGGAACCACCAAATTCTAATTTCCTGTGATTCACTTGCTAGCTGTCACTCTTGCACATGCTCTTTCTGGGGGTTCTTTAATAATGTGACTGCTAATGTTAAATTCCAGATGTCACTCTCTTGAGTTATATAAAGCATCACTGATCATGGGCAAGCTCTTAATGCTTTCTGTTGTCACTGACACTTGTAAGAAGCAGCCAAGGAAAGGTTCTGTCATAATCATTTCATTTCTAGAAGGTGTGGCCCACCTGGAGCAAATTGAAGTACCAGGAGAAAGTCAGCCCAGCAGGAATGCTGTAAAAGAAGTATGTATTAATGCAATGGGTCCTACACCCTGGGTAGTGTTTTTTCCTGCTTCCTACCCATGACCAAAGGGATTAGAAAATGTGTGAAGGAAAGGAAAGGAAAAAAGAAAGATGTTTTCAAAAGCTGCAGAACTAATCACATCAGTGGATCTCCTGAGAGAATAAGATCCCACATGAGGTCCAGTGAGGGGTGAGCTGACCTGGATTGTCCTCCTCAGTGGGCTATTGATAGCTTATCCAGTGAAAAAAAAAGCCAGGGACTATTGCCAATCTTGAGAACAGCTGATGACAGGGAATACACCTAAGCTCTATGATCTCCCAGAGCAGTCTGGTTCCTGTTCCATATATCAATCCACCCTGTGTCCGGCATTTTCTGGGGCAGGGCTTTCTGGCCTATAGCAAAAATATGCCATGGCTTATATTTACACTTGAATGGTACAGAGTATTATCATGTACCAAAGCTCAGAAACTTGGCCTGGGTCTCTCATTTATTTATTTTAAATGTAACTACAAGGTTATTTTCCTGTATGCAGTCATGGTAACTTACAAAAATCTTGGTGTTATTCTAGGAAAATAAGTTGGATATATTTGACAGAGATAGAATACATTATTATATAAAGTATAATATGCTTCTTCCATAACTGGAAGAAGCAGCAACAGTTTGTGTCATCCATCCATCCATCCATCCATCCATCCATCCATCCATCCATCCATCCATCCATCCGATACAAAACTGAAGCAGCAAATTTAGGCCAAATAAGATTTGGGGGAAAAATTGTACTATATTTAAGATAATTATTTTAACTTGAAAGAAGAGTGACATTTCCAACAAATCTCAGCAATACCAACCACATCAACAGCTTTCAGTGCTTTTGTCCCCTTTTAACCATCATATCTCTTGCTAAGAATAAAATTCAGACCAAATTTTTTTACCAGACAGATTCATAACAGCTTGTGCATCAGGACATATTTGGCAGTATGTGTCTGACAGGAATTTTTCTGCCCCCTAGAAAATTTCTGCTACATATTCATGCATTTCCCATTGAAAGAAACCTGATTCTTGGCCAAAATGAAGCTTATTAGCAGACAGAACAGGAGGGGTCCTTCTCCCTGCTGCACCTCTGATTATCGTAGGTTTTGCATCACACTTGGCCTCTGCAAACAGATGCTCTCAAACCCAAATTACTCTACTATGGAAATGGTTTATAACTTGAAATATTGCCAGTTCATTGCATTTTTTGAAAGATTATTTTTCGACTTTTGTGTAGCATTCATAGTTTGTGGGAATTTTTTCAGCACCATCTGTCTATCAGAGGTGGTTGAAAAAAATATGTGTTTTTAAAAAAGTCCAAAATGAATTTGATAAGATCAATTTTTTCTTTTAACATGTTTTCTTCTTTTGACAAAGATCTCACAAGTATATTTGCTATTCACGAAAAACAGGAAATGTAATTGAAAATTTTAATTTGTCTGAGAACACTTTCATTAAGAACTGTTTTCTAGTCTAGTTTTCTGCTGAAACCTTTTTTGAAACAGCCACAAACACAGTGAGGAGAGTGACATAGTCACAGAAAGGGCTCAGATTTTTGGGTACTCAGTACCAGCTGCTGCTGAGCTGTTTGTGTCTGGGGTCAGTGTGGGGAACAGAGACAGGAATGAGCGTCCTTCGTGTGGGTGGGAGCTGTCAGCACCTGCTTCAGAAAGGATGACAGGAGAAGTAGTGTAGCACTATAGCCCAACCTCTTGCTTAAAGCAGGAGCAGCTCTGAGGTCAGATCAGGCACCTCAGGACTTTATCCAGTCTAATCTCGAAACACTTTCAGGATGAAGGTTGCACTGTCCAGGCAACCTGCTTAGAAACCTGACTGTCTTCAAGGGGAAGAAGTCCTTATTCATACCCAGGCTGAACCTCAAACTTCAGCCCTTTCAGCTCAGACTTGTGGTCTTTCACACCAAACAGCACTGTGAAGATCTAGAACCATATTCTTGAAAACCTCTCTGTAGGTATTGGAGATGACCTTAGGGCCCTCCTGCCAAAGCCATCCCTTCTCCAGCCTAACTAGCCCAGCTCTCTCAGACCCTCCACTCCAGCTCAAACCATCAGGCTGCCCCTGGACCACACTTGCCCCAATTTATCAGTGATGTCCCTGTACTGGGGAAGTAAATACTGGGCACAGTATTAGTCACAGGGTAACAAGCACTGGGGGCTGAGAAGCTGTTCCTTAAGTAAATGACCTGTAATGAGCCTGCTGTGGTCTGAGAGATGTGTGAGATGTCACTTTGCTCTCTCTGTCCCTGTGGCAGTGGCTGTTCCCCATAACCCTCAGTGACAGAAAATGTACACGTGCACTTCAGCTGCGTCAGGGCAAAGGGGGCTGGACAGACAGCAGTGATGAGGAGCAGGAGAAGGCCACATAGCTGTCCTCCTCTGACTCCCCAGCTATGGAGGGTGGCAACATTCAGTGGGCAGGAGGGCCGGAAAACATCAGCTCTCATGTAAAGTACTTTGGCCATAAACTTCAAAGTGCTTTCCCAAAAGGACGTTGCATTGCTATTCCTGGTTTACAAATCAGGAAGCTGAGGAAAAAGGGAAGGAAGTGTTTTGACCGAATTGATCCAGCAGCTGCTGGCAGAGGTGGGCAGATACTTTGAGTGCTCGCCACGTACTGCACTGCCTCTCTGAGCAGGGACCAGCCCTGGTTTCCTCAGGCACACACTCCATGAGTGCTAGATGACTTGGTACAATGGCAAATTCCCACATGGAAATCAGGCTGGTGACATGACAACAACAGCCTTCAAACTGTGCAGATTAGTGGCTTCAAAGTGCTAGTGCTGAAGAGAAATACCATGAATTAGTCATGATCTTATCAAAAATATTTTATTTATGAAAGTAGCAATTATAATATACAACCTATACTGGAAGGACATTGAATAATTGCTAGAATAAATACGGGCAATTTATTCAATCTTTTTATAGAATGAGAAGATTTATTTGACGTCTGAATGTTAACCCAAGCTTTAACTTACATCATAAATAGTTAAAAGGCATAGTCAAGTTGTGGGGTTTTTTTACCATTTCTTTTGCTTTTTTTTAATACTGTTCTATTTTGTAATTAACATGAATCAATTCTCCAATCATTAACATAATATCAATATGACTTTCAAGCAATCATGTACCTCAAGATAATCAGACAAATAAGGTAGTGTGTGTGCAGTTCATTCTACAGCAGAATCTATTCATGTCTGCATAAAATAGAGAAGCTGAAAACGCTTCTGAGTTCTTTAAGCATCATATGCTGATTTCTGCTTTACCACAGTGCTTTTAATACCAGAATCTAAAAAGGGCAGCTGGCTTTCTGTTGCTCTTTATAGAGTATATTAAGGCTCAATGCCACATTCCTTTGGCTGGTGAAGGACTGCAGAATTTAGTCCTGAATATTATTTCTCAAAACCATGGTCCAAAATAAATGTCCAAGACTAATTATTAGGCACCAAGAAACTGATGAATTTGCTAAGCCTTGATGTTTTCTGAATAAAAAACTGGCTTCCTTTCTAGTAGATATGCTCTAGTCAAACACAAGTTATTGGGCTCAGTACTGGGGTCTGTATTACACTGGATGTCAAAAAAGTTGATGTTTGTATTTTCTGTAAACTATATGAAGGGCACTGCAGAAATTTTATAGTACACCACACACATTTTGAAAGTGTTGATAAGTTTTTCCTTCCATGTATTTTTTTCTTTTTAAATAAAAAATCTGAACTATCTGCTTGGTACTAGCAGATTATTAACAACTACGACAATCAGTGAAGTCAACAGCACTTTTGGATGCCCAATATTTTTCCAGATCAGAAATTTTTGACTCTTCAAGTCCCATATAAAATCAGTGGGAGTCTTTCTATGGCAATGTCTTTTCCAGTGGCACAGAGGCCTGCCTTGCCTTATGGTTTATTGTGCATGCCAGGGATATTAAGCTCTCAGCAGAGAAGCAAATTTCCCTTTTACAATGTTATCTAAACAAAAACCCCAAATTGCACATATCTACCCCTTTGGCCTTTTTTTATGCACAAATATGCTTGTACACAAAACCTGACAATGTTGGGCCTTTCCTAATAAATGTTTTAAAAGAGCACATTTAATTGCTTTTTCATAGAAGTAACCGTTCATTACTTGCAAAAATGCAGAGAGACTTTTTACTTGCAAAAATGGAGAGAGACTTTTTATTTTTTCTGTTGTGAACAATGTCCTTTCAGCAGAAATTTGGGGGGAGAAAGTATGATTTTTTTTCCCCTAAATATATTTAAAAAGGCTAAAGAACAAAATGTTGTGGAGGCAGCTTTTTTTGGCAGATAGTAAAATATAAAATATGTGATTTAAAAAAAAAAAAGTTGGCTTAAAAATACACACACACAAATAATACAATAATATAAAAATACAGCTCAGCCAATGGCCTCTTAAAATTTACCTTTGGCATTACATTTGGCAGCCTAAAACAAAAGACCCTTCCTATAAACAGAACTATAAAAAAAAGAGAAGTTCATAAATTAGGTTGCAAGGGGTTGTAAGGTCCTTTCCCAAATTCTCCTTTCCTTTCTGTCCACACACATAAGCATGACCAGTGAGGTATATAGAACGTAACACTGTCAGGCGTATGCACAATAAAAAAGTGCATAAACATAGAAGTTCTCCCATTTTCTTGCGAACAGGTCGAAACTGTGTGTTTTGTGTCTCTTCCCCCCTCCCCTTGGGAAAAAAAAAATTGTTGGTTTTTTTTTTTTTCTTTCTTACTTTGGCAGGATGAAAATGAACCCAGAGGAATATAAGTGTCCTATTCCCAGCAGCAGTGATCCATTTCCCTTGGCAACATATGTCTGATGCCACAGATACTACAAGGTCGTTGGGTTGCTTTACAGCTCTGGGTAACTTCCCACGGAAACATCATACGTCTAGCACCATGTCGTAGTGTTGTTGCTCTTTCTTCCGCCTGCCACATTTGTTGATAAGAACCATGTACAAAGTCAAAAGCATAACCCAGTAACATGCATAGAGTATTGTGCCAATGATGAGAACTGTCTGTTTTGACTCAGTAAATGGCTTTTTTGATTCCTTGTAAATAGTGAAAATTACGCCACCTAGGAGGATTGTAAACCAAATGGAGACTGGAATGAGTCCTATAAAATTAACTACAATGGTTTTCCTTCCTGATGTGCCCCACCCTGCTTTGTTTATCGTGGCAATTGCAAACATCTTTGCTGGCAGTAAACTTGACATGTACAACACTGAGTAGAGTGACATGAAAACCATGACAATGTTGCCCCTAAGGAAGCTGGCAAAGGAAGACTTTATCAGACCAACTAACTGAACTGTCAACAGGAAGAGGAGGATGTTCCAGATTTTTCCCCTGTAGAAGAGCTGAATGACTGTGGCGATAAGGAAGAAAGGAAAGAATCCAGTGATTACAGCTTCATAGGTCATCCACAAATGGTGCTTGTGGAACCACATTGCATTATAAAGCCACTCTCTAAAGTAGGATTTACTCCAGCGTGTCTGCTGATTCAGCCACCTGAGATACTCTATCGGTGTTTCGGTAAGGCACTTGGATCTAGCGGTGTATTTTGTTGCATAGCCCAGACTTAGCACTCTGTTTGTTAGATGCCTGTCATCTCCAAAGCTGCACTGGGAGCCCATAAATTCTTGATTGTACCAATCTTCCACAAATTCATGGAGTAAAGAGTTTCTGTACATTCCCAGAGGTCCGCTGATGCACTGTACACAGCCGAAGTAGGACTGACAGGCTCTTTCTATGTTAAATGCCATCCAGTATCGCACGCTGCTCAGAAAGGAGATCCAGGAATCATATTTGTTCAAAATCTGCAAATTAAAAAAAATTTTCATTTTAGATGAGCTCTTGAGACAGAAAATATGCACACTGGATTGATAAGAAATTTGCAGAGACTAGAGAACCATTGGAGCAAATGTGATGGCAACCTCACTCCTGAGTCCAGTTCACAGCAAACCCAAGAGTTACACAAACAGCTCATCCAGAACATTGACAGGAAGGGGGAGATGAAGCCTTCAGAAGTATGTTCCACCAAGATGTTTTCTTTTTCCTCATATACTTTCCTTTCTCCACCAAGAAACTTCCTTCTTTTCTGTCTTGTTCTCCCTTCTCCTTTGCCCCCACTTAAAGACCTGCTGGACTCAGACATTCCTAAGAAGAGCTGGTGGAGTCCCAGACATGTTCTCCTGCTGCTCTTCTCCCCACACCATCTTTGGAGCTCACAGGAGTTCTTCCAGCCTTCCTAAAGCTCTTGTTCAGGACCATGAGGAAAGCTGAGCACGTGATCTTTGCCCTACATTTTTGGGTTCGTAAGGCCCCAGAGGTTTGGCCCTGAACTGTGTTCCCATATCCAACAGTAGGCCCTCTGAAGAACAACCTGTTCTGCCTCTGCAGTACCAGTCCTGTTACTTTGTCCCAAGACTTAAGGTGACATTTCAGTAGAGTCTGTAGTCCTTTGGCCTGCATAAAGCTTTCAGTCTTTCTCTTCTGCACACCCCAAAGCTCACCTGAAGCTCAGACCTACACTTAAAATACAGCATGGGCACAGTCTAGGAGTCTGAACACTCGATGGAGGTATGAGTGCTTGCAGATGTACAAGTCTGAGCCTTCACATCCAGGTTCTCAGCACACAGCTTGTGCCAGAGCAAGGAAGTGTGTGGCAGGGTGGCTGTGCCATCTTTGAACATGTGTCTTCTCAGTGTGAGGATTTTCAGGGGCATCTGTGGCCTTCTACAACTAGAAAGCATTGCCCAGTGACTAAGTAGTCTTTTGTTCTGATGGCCCTAGTTTCTGTCAGGATTGAAGGCCATGGGCCAATCTTGTCTCTGTTTCAGTTTAAGTCCAGACCACTTTAGAAGCAGCAGAACTTGGAGATAGGCTCAAGCCTGGCTCAAATGTATTTGGTGTATGCTGGAAAACGAACTGGGGGGAAAAAAAAGCCCAGAGCCTTCATTCTGTCACCTTTCCTGCCAGAGGAAACGTCCTTCCCACCTCTCTCTGCAGACGCTTATGAATGTTCACTGTCACAGCTGAACCTGCACTGCCTTCCTCCACTTGTACTCACACATGTCTGGCATCTCTCACGCGTAGGGTGAGTGTGACACCTGGTTTGTAGTCCGTCTAGAGTTCCCAAGTTATTCAGGTTTCTGTGGGAATCCTAATTTCTGGAACTGAGAGCCAAATGCCTGAAATACTTCTGACTACTGGGGCATTCGTTAGTAATTGCTTGCCCATATAGATGGCCTTTTCTTCTCTGTCTCACATAAAAAGCCCAACTGAGTATGGGGGACTGATCCTAAGGCCAGTTGAAATATTCATACGCATTTTTCTTTATAAAGTGCAGCAGAAAGAGTTGTGTCAAAAGGAACCAACAGTCTTCTGCTGCAGCTGTCAGGCAAACTTGTCAATGCTGGAAATCCTAACAGATGTGGAGCTGGTCTGACGCAGGAGTTTTCCATGGCCCTGCCTGCTAGAGATGCAGGGGAAACCCAGCAACACACGGAATGCATAGTGCACAGCATTTCAAAATGGCTTTTGTTTCTAACAATCTTGGCTGACAGTAGCAATATAACAGAAATACTTGAGATGCTGAGCATGGCTTTGAGAGACCTGTTCTCAGTTCCCTGCTCCCCTGTAGCTTTCCTTTGGTACCTTGGGCAAGAATTATACAAAGAGACTCAAAAACACCACAACAGTCCTGACAATGCCAGTGCCCTGCTTTTTACATATAAAGGGCAGAATAAGATTTGTTTGCTTGCTATGGGTGTTAAAACCACACAGTGCTCACATACAAGAGTAAGAGTTTCCATTCAATGGACAGAGAGATTAAGGTATGATAAGAGCCTCTATAATGGTATTACATATCATATATATACATATAGTATATACACATGGAGTATATTTAATGCTAGGCATGGAAATCTGTTGCAATGCAAATAGTTGCTGAAACTCCTCTGTTAATCTGAAAATTGTTGTACTCACCTGGACATCACCTCCAACTCCTCCAACCATTGGATCTTCTTCTAAAACCTTTACCATCTCCACTGATGAGGCTGGATCAAGCATTGTATCTGAATCACAGACCTACAAGTAAGACAAAACAAGAACAAAAATGGGTTAAGAGGCACAGTACAGAAGAAAATAAAAATCATGTGAGTTGTTATAATGACTCTAAACGAATATTCTCCTGAATGTAATTAAATTTGACTTTGGAGACTGCACTGATATTTCTGTTAAAGGCCATTTGTACCGGGTGGTAAGGAGTGGTGCTGAATGAAACAGAGATCTTGTTAAGGCTGTGCCGTCCAACAATCCTGTCTTCTGTATCAGCTCTGTTTGTTTTCCTGACATTGAATAAGATATGGGGCACCACAGAGTAAGATAACGTTTGTGGGTGTGCAGCAGATTCCTGTTGAGCCCTAGCATAGGGTTTCCCTGCATCAGCTGCACAGTTGGAGCACCCTGGTCAAATGTTCCTACTGCCATATGAGGAAAGGAGTGAGGAGGTAAATTCCAGGCACTTGTTATAAAAAAAGAAAGAAAAAAGTCAAGTAGGAGTCTGGGAAGAAACTTAATAGTTCTTTCACTCACAGAAGGCTTTAGCAATTCATGTAAGCTATGTATCTGGGATTCCAGTGTAAACCCATTTTTAATTTTAGATGTATGGTGCGTTATTAGTAGTACTGTGATTTGACATTTGATATATCGAAATTATTTGCTATTTTTCTCTGGCATTCTTATAAAAAATATGTAAGGCCAGAAGGAGTGAGTCTCGAAGTTCAGTACTCCAGGAGACCAGGGCAGAAATAGATGACATACACAAGGCATTTCAGCTACACAAACACTCCTAGTCAACTAAACTCTGTGTACATTAGGAAATTGGCTTTCCCCTGGAGAGCAGGAGGAGGGCTCAGACAGGCTGGCCAGTCTGTGAGGCAGCTGGCATTGCTTTCATTTGCTCTGAGGAGAACAGCATGGGCTGCAGCCTGTTTAAAACAAGTGGGTGTCTCCTTGTCACAGTTGCTGGTGTTGAAAGCATCGCCCACATCGTGTGTGAACTCACTTCACAGACGCCCAGGAACTAGAGCAGAGACTGTCCCAGAAATACCCCTCTGACTGGTTTAATCCAGACCTACAAATTCTCATACTGCTTCCAGTTTGTCCCCACACTGATTCCTGTGATTTCAGATGGGGTCGGTAGGTGCTAAAATCAGTAGCTCTGCATGAACAACACATTAAGACAGATTCTGCTGAGGCTTTGTATCAGATATCTTAATTTTGGTGTTGTTCTGTGCAAACTTTCAATTCAACTCAAGTCCTCTTACTCCAGGGGAGCAGTAACCTTCACGTCTGGTCTATAAAGGGGGAGGAGAGCATTTTGAGGCTCTGCTACAGACTAGGCTCAAGAGGAGAGGTTACCCAGGATAGAAGGGCTGCGCAGCTTGGATGCAGCCGGGAGTCTGCCAACATGCTCCCCTCCATGCTCTCTCAGAGGGGGGCTAGAGGATAAAGCTGATGAAAGCTCTCATATTTCCATCCAAAGAAAAGCCACAAGCATCTCCAGCTTGCACTAACTCGATGCATCTATCTCCTTTCCTCAAAGGACTCATCCCAAGGAGCACCTTTGTAACCTGGCCAAGGTGTGCCTCCAGCTTTAGTGGAAAGCTGTCATCAGTGGCAGTGCTTGGTAATAGAAAGGGAGCAAAACAATTCTACTGAAGAGGAGAAAGGATGCTTGTATTTCACCAGGGGCTTCCTGTAAAGACCTGATGCTGAGAGTTTTGCACAGGTAATCTGTCTAGTTTGCTGAATTACCAGCACCAACCAGGGTGCTCGGGCAGCTTTGGGCATCCCATTTCTTGTGACCATGAGTGGTGGGCTGGGATCAGCTCCCTCCCCAGCTGCTTTCCCTCCAGCAGTTGTCACTTGAGCAGCCCCCATCCCATCAGATGCATTTCCCTATAGCAGAAAGGCCTGCCTGTGAGAACTGTTACTAATATGAAATAAGGAAAACACTGGATTTATTTACAAGTTACCATTACATATCCTGGGCATACCAGCACAGTGGACATGTCTGGGGTTCTTGGGCAAACATAACAAGCCATTATTTTCCATCTGGATGAAGTTTTTGCTTGTGAAAAGAGGACACTACCAAAGACAGACACTTAGGAACCCAAATAAAACACACTGAGGTCTGCCCAGCCAGGGGTGGCCCAGGACAGCCCAAGAGGCAGTTTGCCATCTTTCCACATAAGGGCTGAGTGACCTAAAAATTACTGCCTTGGGTCACAGAGTTGCATGAAAGGGATGGTTGACCTTAAGTGAGCTGTTAGATACTTTTTGTAGCCAGTGACAGCTTATCCAAGCTGCTTTGAGAAGTTCAGACTGTGCTGGACTGTCCTCACAGGTACCTCCATCAAGCCAAGGTGAATTGTACCCTGGCTGCCCCAACCAGCTCTGCACCGATGACCCCTGCCAGTTTAACTCCTCCACCTGATTACTTGCACTCTGCTAACCTCCTCCAGGATGGAAATAAGCCTTCACAGCAGTTTCAGTTACTGAAAGAGTGAGACACCACTGAAGGCAACAGCTTGTTATTTGCACTGGTCTGACGGCTTATGATTGCCTGTCCATAACCCCCAAGGTGTCTTTTAAGAACTGTACAATTTCAGGGCCTACAATTTCAGGGCGGCAGTGGTGTTGAATGGTCCACTTTTTACAGTGCTTGATCACTGATGCAGATTCCTTAGCTTTTAATATGTTGGGTCTGTTTAAAGTAATTTACCCTGGGTCCCCCCAAAGAACCATTTAAAATATCTCAACCTTCATTCATTCATCAAACAAAGCCACATTTTAGCTACGTTGCTTCAGGACTGTGTAGTATCTAGGGCCACCAAGGTGCTGCATTTCTATTACAGATATAACTCGAAATATGAGTGTAGCATCAGTCATTACTGCAGACTTTGCTCACAGCAGCATTACAGACCCTGACTAATTCATTAGGACTTCTGAGCCCGGTCAGGAGTGTTAACTGACCAGAAATATCTCTTCCATTTTCTCAGTTTATGCTGTGACTGTTGAAATAGAAACACTTTTTCCGAGTTCCCTGAAAAATGGAAGAGCTAGATTGAGGGAGGAAACTTGCAATGAATCAGCTTCCTCTCTGCTTTCTTTCTCTGCAGTCTGGTATTTCTGTGTGAAGTGATTATAAACCCGTGCTAATAGAGAAAATCAGCATTTTTATCCCATCATAGTTCCTCCCAGTACAGAATCAAAGTGCAGACAGTGGAGAACTAAAGGCCAATGTTTTCAGAGAATAAATTAGTTTCAGTCTGGGAAGCAGTAGGGGATGGGTTTTAAATCTTCGCCTTACTCTCCCAGGTCCAGTAACAGAGAGGCTCCTGGCATTCTTCAGTTCCTGCCCCTCCTGTGCATGGAAGACTCACTGCTCTCAGCCCAGCTACTGGCAGGCTCTCCACATCCCTTGGACACTGTGCACGTGGATGCTGTGCTGTGCAGAGCATGCACACACCCACACAAGGCTGGGCACAGACCCCAGGAACACATATGGCTCAGCCATGCAGCTGTCCTGAGCCAGCGGAGAGCATCTCACGGGGAGCTGCTGCTCCACCAGAGGAGATTGCTGGATGCTCTGAGTTTGGGAGAAGGTGGGAAGAACTGAGGGTGGTTCACTAGGAAGATCATCTCAAATTCAGTGGAATTAGTCAAGTGAACCTTGTTGGCCTTGAATGATGAGGAAGGGACCTTGGTGTCCAGCTAGAGACCCTGATCCCACTCATCTTCCTCCATATACATGACCTCTTCCCCTTCCCACAACCAGCAGAGCTGTTTGCAGGAGTGAGAATTACTCCCATGTAAGTAAGGCAAAAGCATAGACAATCTTTCAGGGGATCCAAGGCAGCTGGAAAGAAATGTGCCTCTGCTGCTTTGGAAACAGCGAGAGAGGACCCAGCCTAATTCATTTTTAAGTGAATAGTGTCATAAGGGCTTTAAAGGCCAAGTCGCGGTGAGTGAGGTAATGCAGCTGTAAGCGATGAAGCAAAAGCTCCTTCAGGCTTTAGCTGAAGAAATCGTTCTTTCAAATCTGCACATTGACCCTTTCATTGAATACTCCACATAGCTTTTGCTGCCTTTAAAATATCTCATGTTTTTTACAGACTCCACCACTGCTCTGAGATGTTCCCTAGTGCCATAAAATACCTGTCTGTCTGCTCACATAGGGCCACTAACAACCTCACGAAATAAAGCCTTACCCAAGATCGTGACCTATGGGAGCATAGATGGGGTTTTCAAGAGGCCACTGGCTTTGTGTGAAGCAAAACCATTTGGAATCAGGGGCAGTACTGAAGGCTGGGGAGGATTTCAGATTTCTCCAGTAGCTGGTGCACAGATTTAACATAGTCACAGATAGACAGGCCATTTTGAAAGCTAGCAAAATACCCTTTTAACGGTCAAGCTGTTTCCAAACAGACTGAAAGGAGCACTGTGTTCATCAGGGACTAGGATGGCCTCTAACATGCTGCACAAAATATACAAAAGCTGCTTTCTTTCAAAGTGTGTTTGAATTGGCACTGACCTGATGCTCTAATACCTACCTGTACATAATCCACACTTCTCCCCAGTGCTTTGAATGCTGTGTACATTACTTCTCTTTTTCCACCCCATTTCTGCATGATGCAAACACTTTTGTTGGACAGGACCAGCTGAGATACGTGTTGCATGCTTTCTCTGTGAGACTCCTCCGTCTCACCCGGACCTTTGTCATGGAAGTTGTTACTCCAGACATAAGTGGCACATGTGTCCCTACCCATGATTTCAGTGAAAATGTCCATCATGTAAACGTCATCTTCTGAGTTCCCATCAATGACCATAACAACTTTAATTCCAGGGTAGGTCAATCTTTTCACAGAAAGTAAACATTTTCTTAAGTAGTCAGGATCCTCTTGATAGGCAGCAATACAAAGGGCAACTGTTTTGTTCAGCTTGATTGGAGTCTCTAGTGACCGTTTCATTTTCCTGTGCTCTAGGTAGGCAAACAGGCTTTGGATGATGAGATGTGATGCCAAGATAGCACCATAGAGTCCAAAGGAGAAGTAGTAGTTGTCTGTTTGGATGAACTGGTAGCCTACAATGTAAGCAGCGGTGATTCCCAGCAGGAGGGACACCCCGAAGAGGGTGGTTCCAAGTATTCTCAGGATACATATAAACCTCTCACAATACATCTGCAAAGAAATAGGGTAAACCATTAGCAGAGCCACCATGTGCTGATGTAAGGTCTAATAAAGCGGTTCACGTGGCTACAACACAGAGCTCAGCGTCAACAGACACACCCTGAGCTTCTGGCTCACAGACTTACAGCATCACCTTGCTCAGCTTAACATCTCTTTGCAGTACTTCCTCCATGTAAAGCATGACCCAAATACACAGTGTAGCAGAGATGTTTGCTATTTGTAATGTCCTCACAGAAGTTCTGTGTCAGGATGTTATTTTGGCAGCCTGGCCTTGCTGGATGAGATACTGTCATATTACACTGAGGAGGCTGGAGGAGAGGCTCTTGGGCCACCGCTCACTTCATACAGTCAGGCAAGTGGAACAGCTGAATGTCTGGGCAGCCCCTCCTCATCCCCCATCCATGTCATGACTGCATCCCCCCCCAAATTGTTTCAGTCACTTAGTTATGTTTGCAAAAATATTGGAAAGACATTCTTAAAACAGATGTCTGAATGTATTTATAATTTTTAAACAGATGTCTGACTATATTTATAATTTATATTTATATAATCAGACATCTGCTTTAAGAGGTCTTCTCAATACCATTGCAAAAATGTATTATTTATACATTTGTGTACATAGACACATGCACACGTGAGCATATGTGTATAGGGGCTAAAGCTTGACTGAGATTAAGTCTGTGGCAAAAATACTCATAAATATAACAGAGCCAAGACTCCACCCTGGACTCAGAAATTCATTAGGACACCATTTGATTCTGACCACTTCTACATACTTAGGTTACCTGGCTGTAAAATCTTCTAACCTAAGCTCTGGGCTGTGGCTGGCATGCAGGGTGCTCTGGTATTCTTGAGACAAACACTGTAGACAGGCAGACAGGCAGATTATACTGCTACCTAACTGCTTTCTGTTGACAATCACATTAACAATTTTATGCTTTCTCAGAATTACAGGAAGTTAATGACAATGTTTTCTGTCAGTGGATGCATTTAATACGAAGGACATAAAACAGATAATGTCTGTTTAAGCCTAACCCAGCAAGTGTGTTGCAAGTCAATAAAGCTCATGCTTGAATATTTTGCTGAATTAGATCCTCTCAGAGTAATGGACTTAATATTTGTGTTTTCTTGCTATTATTCATATTTTCCCTGCTGCTATCATCTCACTCGTTTGCTGATCATATTTGTTTCACCATCTGTTGGCCAAAGCTGAAGTTGGAACAGGACTTCCTTAGATCATATGTTTTTAACTCTTTATTGAAAAGTTACTACCAAGCTGCAGCAACATAGCTGTCATCAATTATACGTGTCTCACAAGTTACAGGCTTGGGAAAAAAAAGCCAACACAGAATCACTTACAAAATAAAAATAAAACTAGGTGAACAAGAAGTTTGAGGTTACAAAGACTTTACTCTTTTTTCCACTGGCTATTTAGGGTCTTAAATTTCAAGACAGGAGGAAGCCTCTTAAATGTATATTTGGAGGCACTATTAAAGAAATCGGACCCTATCTTTATGACTTCCTTGAATACTTGTGGCTGGGCTTTGACAGGTGCTGTAATCATCCACCAGCAAAAGGGACCATCCCTGCTTTGGCCTGTCTGAAAATTTTTCATGGTGGCGGTCATAGAGAAGCCTAATAAAAGCTATGCTTACCACTACTGGTATATATGAATTAAAACCCAGTGCCTGAATTAAAACCCAGTGCCTGAATTAAAACCCATTGCCTAAATTAAACTTGCTTTAGAAAACAGATTAAGTAATGAATCCCCTTCTAGATTACCTTAAAATCAAATAGCTTGTGTGTTTACTAATCCCTCAAGCATGCAAAATGTCACAAACATCAAGGTAAATGTCTCATTAATGGTGCAGTTGTACTCTGCTTTCCCTTTTGGGGTCCACCACTTCTTTTCTCTTGCCAGAAATAGAACATTTGTACTAGTGAGTAGAGTCCAAAGTCTGCTTACATGAACAATTATATGGGTGAAATAAACTGACTACTTTGATGGGTAGAAGTCACAGGATTTAGATTAAGATCTGGAGTGGTTACATTTGACTGCCTATGTACTGTACTAGACACCTTTTATACTAATTTGTTATTGCTTTTCTCTACCTATGAAGTGCTTCTGCAAAAAGGAAAAAAAAAAAGAATAATTCTCTGATCTTGTCATTACAGACCAGCTTCCCTCTGTTGCAGACCCCCAGTTTTTTAAGATCAAAAAATGGATTTCTGGTGCTAATAAAACAGCACTTTTTTCTATCCTTTCACTGTCATCCTTAGAAAAATAAACAGTGTTTTGATCTAAATTCTTGGCTTTCATCAAAGAAACTTTCCTCTTTGTATGTGCAATTGAGGTTTTTATGTGTAGTCTTTTAACTGACTGAATCTCAGGGAAACTCTGGAAAAAGTTGCTCAATATTCTCAAGCTTTAACACGTGAGCTATTGATTGCTTGCCCAGCAGAAATGATCTTTATCAACTTGAACATGCCCAAACAATGGCAAAGAAGCCAAAAACTCTCCACCCTTCTCCAATAATTGAGCCAAGAAGTTAAAAGGAAATGATGCTTGTACAAGTCTGGGACCAAAAATGAACTGCTGAGTCAAATACCAGCACCAAGAGTAGGGAGTAGCTGCATTAGAGATTTTTAAGTCAGACAGTGCTGTTATGAGCATCTAACCTGGCCTAACACAGTGAAATGTAATAATTCTATTTTGCAATTTGGGCACCTAAATCCTTTACATGCACCTTCCCCTCACCCCATGGTGCTGAGCCCAGTACGAGCTCTGTGCAGCCTCCAGCAAACAGACTCCAGGTTTGTACAAATAAGACGAGTGTATGGAAAGAGGCTTCAAAATCTACCATGGAGCAATTTGTTGTCATGATATTGCAGCTGTTTACTTTCCCGGGTGGAGCTGAGCAGTGCTCACCAGAACTAAAAGAAATGAAAATGAAAGTCATATGCTAAATCCTAATTGTCATGGGTTTGCAAAGGTCCCCCTCCTTGGGGATTGGAAATAGTTTGTCCGGATGAATTTCCGGACAAAAGC
>JAWMRA010000078.1:138411917-138486985 GCA_035584735.1 Pseudotriccus pelzelni
CATAAACTTCTCTCACCTTAGAGCAATTTGTGGGGGGTGTGGTAAAAAATTGTCCCCTAGGCAAACCCATGACACTAATGCTGTGTCAGCTGTTGCTGATTCACTCACACATTTTGATTCACCAAGAGGTCCCAAGTATATATGTGCCTTGTAGTGACTGTACAGGAGGAGGCAATGTGCCTTCCTTTGGATGCTCTTTTGGAAAAGCATGGCCAAGAAATGAACTCCTGCATGTACTCAGCATCAGAGTCCACCTAGTGAACTCTTTGGCACTGTGTCTCTTTTGGCACCCTGATAAAGCCACAAAAGCGTATTTTCTTGTCAAACCTGTGATGAAGGAGAACTTACTCTACATTAATCTCAAGAACTGGCATGACTAAAAGTTGTAGTCTTCTAACATCATTTTCAGAAAAAAAATCAAGTTAACAAATGAGTGATACCTACTCTGTACATATAATGATGGGAGTATTAACTGCAGCACTAGAGATCACACTCCTTTCTCAGACTGAATAATGCCTTAGATCTCAGATTAGAAGAACATAGCAAAATATGCTTCAGTTCTCTCCATTCTGAAAAATATTTAGGCTAGCAGATAACTGTAGTTATGATACATAGATCTAACTTTAATAAGATCTAGACACTTGAGTGAAATTTAGCAGGTTCATATGTCCTGCTTTGGACTGGATTTTTTCTTCAGCAAAGAATGCTGGTGACTTTCATGGTAAAGTACCACTCCAAAATCATGTATCACAGTCTGTCGATATGGTTATTAATCAGTTTTCATGGATTCCTGAGAGTAACAGGACCTGAAGACAACTCATCCCTTTGCAAAGTCAGGAGGCATAGAGAAAAAAAGAAAAGTGTATTGTTTTACTGATACATCAAGAAGGTAACAAACAGCTAGGGTCAAATACATATCCAGAAACCATATGTGCATTGGTGTCTGAGGACATCAGTATTATCTGAAGTCCCTTCCCTTATTCTAAAGAAAGCAACCAGGTGGTGCCTGGCATCTGCTGATACAGAACATGGAACAAGTGACTGATGGGGGGTCAAATTGAAGTTAGGTTTGCTTGTAACACATAGGGATGCAGATCACTACATCGTCTCTGTCAGAAATCACCTTCCATGCACAAAACACTCAAACATTGCCACAGAACATTTTCCCCAGAAGATTAAAAAGCAAGAAGGGGAAACACAGGAAGTTTGTGCATCACGTGTAATGATTTGGAAGGCTGTTTGAAAGAATTAGTACTTATTCATTCCAAACATTTGAAGACATTTTAAAAAATCCCAGCCATAAGCTGCAAAAGTCAATATGTATCCAGGAGACAACAGTAAAAGTTCAATCATAAACGTGCTCATTTTTTCCCTGTATTGGATTTGGCTGAGATGGAGTTCATTTTTCCCACAGCAGTCCTCATAGTGCTGTTCTTTGCATTTGTAGCTAGGAAGACGTTGAGAACACACCAGTGTTTTGGCTACTGCTGAGCAGTGCTCTCACAGCATCCAGGCTGTCTCCCCAGTGTTTCCCCTGAACGAATTTACTAGGCGTGGGCAAGATCTTGCGAGGTGACATGATCGGGACAGCTGACCCAAACTGACCAAAGGGTTATTCCATACCACATGACATCTGCTCAGATATAAAAGCTAAAAGGAGGAGGAGGGGGAGGAATTTATTATGACTTTTATTTTTTCCAGAGCAACTGCTACCTGTATTGAAGCCCTACTTCCAGGGAAGTGGCTGAATGAGTAGGAGAGAACAAATCATTTGTTTTCCCCTACTTTTTACACAGCCTTTGCTTTGTTAAGCTGCCTTGACCTCAACCTACCAGGTGATCTTCCATCTTATTTTCTCTACCCACATCCTGCTGAGGAGTGGAGGGATAGAGCAGCTGGGAGGGCACTATACAGCCAGCCAAGGTCCACCCACCACAGTCCGCTTTACCTAGAAAGGTTCAAAAGATCTGTGCCTCTCTCTAGACATCTAGGCCTATGGTCACAGCAAATAGTCTAACACTAAGAAACAGATCTGCAAAGAGGAAGACCTGGTGCTGAGGGTCCAATTCCACCCTCCGTACATTGTCATGTTTTACTCTGAACTAAGTATAGTCAGACTTCATGGACTAAAAACCTGAGAAGTGTCCCCCAGGGGTGCAGCTTGCAATTAGTTTATTCAAGAGTAACCCAGTTTGGGTGCCCAGTGATTGTTTTGCAATAGAAACTCAAGCAATTTAGTTGGAGGGAGTGCACTTGTAGCATTGGCTTCAATAGTACACTCTCAATTCAAATAAATTGATAATACAAATCAACTTCACACACAGGTCTGCAGATCAGATTTGTCTGCAATCATTGTTGAAACTGGAAATGCTGAGCACAGAAAACCTTTGAAAATGTCTCATTTTTGCATGCCTGTATCAAAGGTGAACTCTTGAATACCTACTGAACCTTAATGCTGAGGTTTCGGATTCAGCAAAACACGTAAGTGTGCCATTAAAGATAAGTGTGCATTTAGGTATCTTGCAGAAGAGGGAAATTAGTGGATAATATATCTTGCAGTTTGTACTAAAGGTGTAAAAGAAAAATCTTTCTCTGTGAAGATGCTGTTTCTGGGACACTCAAGATAAAAATGTATGTATATGTTTGAGAAATTTATTATAGCAATTAAGCTCCCTTATGAAGGTTGTTAGATGGGTCAGTGTTAACCACTGCATTTCTTACATTAAGAGTGGATCACGACCCAGATAATTTCGATTTGGTTCCTAGTGTTGTTATTCACCTGCAGGGTAACCTTAGGTAAATGAATTCACCTCACCTGTAAAATGGGAACCATGATCATGCAGGAAGTTTTTGGAGGTCTACAAAACCCTTCATAGGGCTTAGGTTACTGATATTTTGCAATGTTACTCTTTCTGGTGTGATATGGGATCCATCAGTTCTCTAGTTACTCAACACACCGCTTCCTATTTTCCTTGCCTATACTCACCTGAAAGTACACTCAGTAGGGATTTGTCTGCAACAGAAATGCAACTCTCATCCAGCAGAATTCCTGAGATCAGGGAGGTTGACAACACAAAAGCCGACACATGCGGCTATAAGTGCATATAGCTACCAAGGGCTATTTTGCACACAAGCAAAGGAAGAATGTCATCTTTATAAGCCTTAAAACCCCTCTCCTTATTTATGAGAATAATAGCATTGGCTTCATCAGAGCAGCTGCTTCAATTATACGAGTGTGTGTGTGTATGCATGCACATACTGTATCTGGCCCTACAGACACACACTCTGTGTGTCTACATGGCGTTGGAGGCTTACAATTTTTCAGCCAATATTTAGATTCATTATTAGCCTTATTTTGATGGCAAATTAAATCATTTATCCTTGGAGTACAACTTATTCCAGGTACACATTGATTTCTAGCATAAAGTAGCTGTCCAGGCTCCCTTTTCTATTCTAGAGCCTGCAGAGAGGAAACTGAAGAGTTATGCTCCATCTGTACATATTTATTACAGCAGTTACCATATCTGGTACTTTTGGTTATTTATCACTTCCAGATTTTGTTATGCTATTGATCTTCTGGAAAGGGCTCACATTAGGCTAAAATTAACTCTGGGATTAAGTTTTAAGTAAAGAACAGGATTACTAATGATGACAAAGTGTATCTGTATGCACAGGCTTTGATCAGCAAATCAAGAATCTCCTGTCTGATCAATGTATGTTTCCCACTAAACTGCCTAAATTTAGTCTCCTACAGGTTTGAGTAACCAATATGGAATGAATTTTACAGCTGCTGGATGGATTTGGCTGTAATGTATGTAGTGACACACTAGTTGTTAAATTAGCAAAAAAAAGAAAAAAAAAGAAAACAAAAGAAAACCAACAACTGCCCCCAGTCAAATGCTTTAAGAGAAAAATAGAGCAAATTGTACTGGTGCTCAGATATTTTGGATTGCGGTTAAACAAAATCTAGCTCAGAAATATTTTCTAATTGCCAGTTATGAAGTCCATGGATGCACAAACTTGACTATTTCATTACTTAACCCATCAAATAAATACTTATTTAGTGTACACAGGTTATTGTCTTGCAATTTGGTTATAAAGCACAGGTCATACCTTGTATGACTTAGTCAAGTCCCACTACACTGAATGGAGGACTACTTTGCTGCTTTATACACTAATCTTTAATAGCATCACATTGAAGCAAATGTCCTTTCATGCCACAGATATGAAGAGATGAGTTTTTTGCTAGTGAACTTGCATGAAAAACTCCACTGAAACCAGTAGAGCTGCTCTTTCTACTGGGAAAACCTTTGCTCAGGTTTTTCTCTACTTGCATGCAGGGTAAGAAAGATTTACTACCCTGAAATAAAATCCTGGTTTTATTGACACCAGAGACAAAACTGCTCTAGCCTGGAGAGGTGCTGAATTTTGCAGTTTTTCAGGGAAAGAGAACATATTTCACTGCCATCACTCTCAGATGAAGTAACCTAACCAGTCCCCAAAAGAACCCCTGAGGCACCCATGTTACACGCAATGTATGCTTTAGAAAAAGTGCGTGGGTGCCAATGGAAAAATGATCCTTGGGGAAGGAGACTGTGAAGATGAGTGCAATGTAGAGTAGCAGCTGAGCCCTGGGAGATGTGGTGTAACTGCAGCCCTGAAGAATCACAGAACTGTTGCGGTTGGAAGGGACCTTTGGAGATCATCCAGTTCAACCTCCCTGCCAAGGCAGGGTCACCCAGAGCAGGTGACACGGGAACACATCCAGGTGGGTTTTGAATGTCTCCAGAGAGGGAGACTCCACGACCTCCCTGGACAGCCTGTACCAATGCCCTTCCACCCTCAGCGGGAAGAAGTTCTTCCTCATGTTGAGGTGAAACTTCTTGTATTTTAGTTTATGGCCATTGCTTCTCGTCCTTTTCCTGGGTACCACCGAAAAGTCTGGCACCATCCTTTTGGCACCCACCTGGGAAATATTTATGTGCATTGATGAGATCCCCTCTCAGCTTTCCCTCCTCTAGACTAAGACAACGCCCATCAGGAGTGTTTTACTACATTGGGGTCCTCTCGGGGAAAGGGAAATGGGGTAAATTCTCTCTCAAGGTCCGTTTCACCCTTCTGCCGGCATTGCTATGGAGTGTGGCGAGGTGAGTCACGGCCGTGTGCGAGAGCCCCGAGCTGACGCTCGGACAGGTGGCGGGCAGGGCTGTCGGGGACGGAGGGACGCGGTCCGCATGCGGGAGGGGCGCGGGCGGTGCCGTGAGCTCTGCGGGGCCGCTCGGAGGGGGATCCCCGGCCCCGCCGCCCGCGGGGGCGGTGCTGCTGCGTCACGGCGGGGGCGGGGCCGGGGATCCCCCGCGCCGCCACGTCACGGGGGGCGGCCCCGCTCCGCCCGCCATGGGGGCGGCGGGACCCGCGCCGTGCGGGGCCGTGCGGGACCCCACGGGGCCGTCCCAGGCTGCGCTGGCGCTGCCTTCGCCCCCCGCCAAGTGCGACCCTCCCTCGGCCGGCCCCGCCGCCAGCGCGGGTCTGGCCGGCGGGCGCCCCGCCGGGGCGGGGCCGGGGCGGGCGTGCGGCCCTGGCAGCCCCTGGGCAGCTCCCGCCCCCCGCATCCCGCCTCCCCCCGAACCTCCTGAGCTCGGGAAACCGCCCTCCGCGCTCGGCGAGGCGCCCCGGCGGCTCGGCAGCGCTGGTTTCCCCGCTCCGGGGCGGGACGCCTGCCCTACTCCAGCCCCACGCCCGCCGCCTCGCCTCCCTCCCTCAGTCCCATCCCTCCCGCCGCTCCTGTCGCGTCCCCGGCCCGGCCCTGGATGCACAGCCGGAGAACTGCCTGAGAGAACCCCGCCTGGGTTCTCAGCTGGTCTAGCCTTCCCCTCTGGGCTCAGTGGAGCAGCTGCCTAACCTGCTCTAGATTTTAATTTTAGGGTCTTCTGGGAGGTTTTGTTTTTGGTGGCTTCCTCCCTCTCCTCCACCTCCCGATCTTGAAGCTCAGCAATGTCTTAAACGGATTACACGGAGGAGGGGCTGAAGCTGAAAACCTCATTCATCCTCACGACGGTCCTATTCATTGCTGAAATAGGTGTAGCGTAGGAGCCGGTAAGATCCTCCCTCAGCCCCACTCGTATTCTGGGGATCTGTTTCAGCTTTCCTGCCTTGAATAGTGGGGATGGGAGGAGAGGGACTTCTGCTCTTGAGCTGACAGAAGCGTAATCATAAATCACCTACCTTGTTTGTCCTTCTGTCCTTTGGTCATAGAAGGGCTCCAGCCAACTGTGTGGTCTCACGTACCGTTGCTCCCGCTGAATAGTTTCCAAGTTTGAGGTAAAAAAAAATCAAATCGCACTTTTCAGGGACTTGTTGAGACGCTTAGAAATAAAAAATAATTAAAAATGAAAATAATAAAAAAAGTCGTTTCAGGCTATTCAGTCCTACTCATTTTCTCCCACGTGTTTTCACAATTACCATGTATTTGTCTTTCTCTGCTTCAGTTTCTAGCTCAAAGTTGTGGGATTTTTCCCCAAATAATAGTAATAATAATAATAATAATAATAAAAAAGTTAGAAGTAATAAATTAGGAGTTAGTTTCTTGTGGTCGAAGCTGAAGATCTTATTTCAAACCCGGCTAGCCAGGAGCCTGGAGAAGTTGCAAGGCAGCGTCTGAAAGTTTGAGATGTACAGCATCAGATAAAGTCTCTTTGGTGATACCTTGCTGCCCGAGTAACTGTTTCAATGTGGTTTCTCAGCAGCAGCAGCAGCAAACGGGTAATATTTTCCAGACGTCGTTTTCTTTCCTGCTGCTGCTGCTGCTGCTGCTTTTCTGCCTCTTCCACGTTATGGGGTCTTTTAACAAGTGAGACTTGAGTTGTTTTAATAGGCGGAGGATGGGAAGAAGGAGGGGAGGGAACTCCTGTAAGGAGAAAAAAAAAAAAAAAAGCAACCAACCCTGCCCATTGAAATGATCTCAGCCAAGGACCAGTTCAGCGTCAGAAATTTAATTAGCTACTTGCAAATTTTGCAGAGAAATGCAATACACATGTGTTGCCACCAGCTGGTTTCCTCTTCATGCCCCACACTGGGGGGAAGCCCCCACTTTTCCTACTCCCTGCATCCCTGGGCTTGGGGTGTGGGACTCGTCCCTCCCACAGCCACTATTCGGTTGGGACAGTTTTTGCTGCTGCTGGTTTTTATTAATAAGGGAATTGCCTCTATGAATGGATGAACTTCTCAGTTTTCAATCCTGCTTTACCCATTCACTCACGGGAACATTTGTTGTAGCAAAGACCCAAGGAAGCTCCCACTGACCTTCATACCCATGCCTCTCGCGTTAAAACAAGCTGGGAAACACATTAGGCCGTTTAAAAACTGGAAAACTGTGGCGTGGGTTTTGTTTTGGGGGATTTTGACTTGTTTTGTTTTAAATCAGAACTGTCCGCTCTTCTCTGTCGATGGTTCCCGGTAGCCGGGGGGCACCCGCAGTTCACAGCACACCCCACTGCTGCTCGCCAGCAGCTTTCACTCGCTTCTTGTGACTCCGTTCTGCCTTAAAGGCGGGTTTCCCCGCTTTCGAGCCCCCATTTCCACTTGAAATGATACAAAAAAGGCACTGGGTGGCACTGTTGAGGCGAGCGGAGCAGCGCGGGGTCCGGGATGCCCCAGCGCCGGGTGCGGGGCTGGAGCGGGGCCGCGCTGGCGCTGCCGCGTCTCGCCGTGCCCTGGCGGGGACCCGCGGGGGAGGATGGCGGGGATCAGCTTCCCAGTCCTTCGTGCTGTTTTCCCAAGGACCACAAAGGTCGCTGCTCTGAGGCGTCGCGCCCACAAAGGGAGCCGTGTCCAGACACCGTTGGGAAATCCGGAGGTGACTCTTTGCCGAGTTATCGCCTGTCGTTACCTTACCGTGTGGGAAAACTTCGGAGCTCTCTGGGGGCTTCTCATGTGCAAATAAATGGTTTAAAGTCGGTGGTTACCTAGGCTGGAGTTTTTTTGGGAACCTATCTTGTGGAAGTGGTTACAGCACAGGTGTGCTCCAAGGGGAGAGTGGCTTTAGGATGTTGCATCGAAGTTGAGATCCTTGAACGATCCATCTGTCTAAAATAACAAGTCTGATGGTAGTTTAAGTCAGTATTGTGAGCAGTTTTAACCTGGATGTGGCAGGGAAAGCATCTGTTTCACCCTTGCCCTCACTATCCCTTTTCCTACATCAGGAGAACTAACCTAGGTTAGAAATTACTTATTTGGGGAGAGGGAACAGCAAAAAAGTAAACAGTACCTTGGGCAGGGTGAAGGCAAGACAACTGCTTTTAGGAACAATCTGATTTTTGATGGTTTAGAGTGTCCTTGAAAGTACAGCATGGAGTCTATCAGGGCTTTCAGGCATTCCTCCTTTTTCAGGCCTTCTTCCCTAGACAGCCCCATTCCCATACTCCAACCACCTCCAAATGATCTGTGTCACACTATCTTCTGTTACAGAGTTTCTCTCATCAGGCAAGGGACATATTGCATTGTCTGCTCCAGAAGGCCAGAGGGGTGTCAAGAAGGTTATTTGACCCCCTTTCCACAGCAGCCTTCCTGCTAGCCAACATGTAGTATAAGCTAGGCTTACGACATGATCATAGAATCATAGAATGTTAAGGGGTTGAAATGGATCTTAAAGATCATCTGGTCCCACCCCTCCCATTGCCATGGACACCTTCCACGAGATCAGGTTGCTCAAGGCCAACCTGGCTTTGAACACTGCCAGGGTCGGGACACCCATAACCTCTCTGGGAAACCTGTTCCAGTGTCTAACCACCCTCATAGTCAAAATTTCTTTTTAATATCTAACTTAAATTGCCCTTCTTTCAATTTGTACCCACTGCTCCTTGTCCTATCACTGCAGTTCCTGAATAACGGTAAATGTTTACCATTTATCCAGGCATGGAGCTACCTCATCAAGCTCTGCTACCTTCATACACGTAACCAAGTCCTTGATGTCTGTGTGAGTCCTAAAGCGTGATTTTCTGACATCAGACTTTCTCTGGCACTGTCAGAGGCAATGGGTGTCCCTAGCCCATCCTTCAGCATGGCTACCCTCAACACTGTGCCTTGGGGATCTGTTGCTGCCAGCATCTCTGGATTCCTCAGGGACTTGGTTGCCTTGTCTTGGTTCAGGGCCATGTATGCCCTGCACAGGGGACTTCATTTCAAGGACAATTTCTGAACTGAGGTTTCAGGGGAGGAGTGGGCTTTTTTGGTTTAGTTTGGTTAATAACCAAATGTTACAAATGAATTTTTTAAAATGAGCATTTGTTACAAATGAACTAGCTTTTTTTTTTTTTTTTAATTCCACCTTTTAATAGTTTACATTTGTGGACTGCACACCTCCTCTACTGATGACTGTATATTACTCTGGAAATACACAGTGTCCCATTGGCTTAATCCCATGCTCTTTAGGTTTGAACAGGGATCAGGAAACAGAGCCTGGTGAGACACAAATCTTCATGCATCAATAGCAGCACTCAAATCACACCAAAATTTTTCTTTAGAAAATGACATAATGGGAATGGTGAGTCTCTCATGTCCACAGCTATTTCCTTGTCAGCCATACCTCATGTTGTGTGATCACACTGTCAGGGCAAGCGGGATAATGTAGGTTGTTAAATTAGGTTTGCCTACCAGGAAGGAATTAAAAGTAGGAGGATATGATTAATGCCAATCCATGCAATGCTATAGAAAGCAGATGTAAATGTGTTTCATTAGAACTATATCACATCTACGTGTATATGTTATGTTACATCTACATGGTTACCATTATCAAACAATCCTGCTTTCTAATTGTGATTTTTAATCACAAGTAATGAGGGAAAGGGAGTTATTGGCTGTCACTGTCCACAGATATAGATTATCACCCGCTGTAGGAGAATAATCTTAATTTACTAACCTAACAATTTTCTAATGAGATGATGGGTGTGTTTGACGGAGGTCAGACAAAATATGTTTTTGGGGGAGTTTGGCATAGTCTATGGCTGAATAAATTGGTTACTGAAGATCAAATTAGTGGATGAATTGATGGCATGTAAGCCACTCTAGCAACCACTGAGTACTCACTTCTACCCTGAGGGAATGGCTCCATTTACATTTCCTCCCCCTCTTCTTCTCTATCACCCTTAAGTATGTGAATTCTCGCTTCCAGCATACACCACACACACATACATGTCAATCTACTCCTTCCCTTGGGCCAGCAGACTTTGCAGTGCTTCACTGATCCCTTCCCTGTTTCGAAGGCAGAGCCGAGCCATCTCCTGTGTGCACTTGTGAACTGGCTGTGCAGGGGACAGAGCTGCTCTTGGGTGGAAACAAGCAGCCAGTGGTAGCTGACAGCAGGATTACCCTAAACAGCAGCGTTGTTGCCAGGAAAACAGGAGTGGAGGTCCCTCAGTGAAGGTGAGGGCTCTTATCTCACATCATCCCTCAGGTGAGGATTTATACAGGCTCTTTTACTGCAGATCAGCTACTGTGTAGAGCTTATCAAAAAGAAAAGCATGAAGCGAACACTTTGCAATGCATAGTTACCTTCGCAGTAAGAAAATGAGAGAAAATAAGGTTCTTTGTCATGTAACACTGAAAATTTAAAAGAGGAAGGTAGATGTATTCATGCCAGACAGAAGGCATAGTTTAGTAGCAAGCTTTCTTTAAACAGTTACCTGAATGATGAAGGGATTGGTGGATTCCTATGTTTTGAAATCCTCTGGAGGCCTTTTTGGAAGCTACATTTTAGTTCAATGCAATTTATTCGACCCAGTACAAGAATAACTGAATGGACTTCCATAACAGGGATGTTAAACAAAGTGATCTAGCAGTTCCTTCTACCCCTAGACTCCATGAAACTATCAACAACCAAGCTGACATGTCAGGTGTGTTCCACACCTGTTTCCACATGTAGCAGATTCTGCTGGAAGTGGGAGAGTTACAGAAACCAATATGGGTGCAAGTGAAAGCAGGATCATGCCCTAAATTATGATTTTATGGCAACTGAGAATCCACTTAAACAGATTTTAATATAAATGTCATGGGCAGTTTAAGGCTTATGAAGACTGGGTGCAGACAGACTTAACACTGTGGTTGTTTTCACCATATGTAGAACCATTTTAGAGGCTTCCAGTGTTCTGGGTATTTAAATCCAAGATTATTTATATGCAAAGCTTTACAGGGTCCAGAGAAAACCATTGGTCTTTAAAATGAAATCACTCTTGCAAAATTGAAACTTTCCAACAATTTCTCTTTAATATAGCAGAGAAAGTCATAACTCAAAGCAACAGTTAGAAGTTAAATAGAGGCCAGTTCAGACTAGAAACAAGTCATGCACATTTGGATGTGTCCAGAACTCTTGGCTAGAATGGAGTGTGACTATCAGCACAAATGCCTGTCAGGATGCTTTGAAGCAATGAGTTTTAATGTGCAACCAGCATGGAGCAGAAGGAAAAGCGGGTCAGTTAGAGGTTTCTTTTGTGAAGTCTAATTTAAGAGAAATTACTTAATCACATGCCTATAGTCTAATGTGACAGTAGAGTCCAGTTTAGAATGTCTCAATGTTAATTTTAAGTAGAAGCATTATGTTCTGTGTAGGATTCATAGATAACACCACATGAAACAAAAAGCATGTACAATTAAAGATAGATCTATAAACAATGATTTTACTGGTGAACTAGACTGACCAGAGCCAGGCAGCTCAAGGTTGGCACATGTTAATCCACGCTATTTCACTGCTGCCAAGCTCTTGGTGGGGCTGATCCTGACCAGTCTGGAGAGTCTGACTATCCCAGAAAGGGACCAGGTCCCCTCCTGGAATGATGCCTGGGCTCTCACCTCCAGTGGGCTGCTCACAGAATGGGGACGTGCTCCTGTACGTTCTCAGACACCTTCAGATGGAGAAACTGGACACAATAATGGTTTTTACACACACCATCATAGTGTCTTTTAGAAGCCTCCACAACTGGTTGGAGGTAGTTGCTTTCATTAATCTCCCTGCTGCTTGGGCAAGGCAGTGAAGTCGTGCAGCCAGTTACAGCCTGCTTGCAGTGTTGCCCTGGCCTCTGACAGCCTGGCAGTTGGAGTTGTCCTCCCAAGGGTGATGCCAACAGAGGCAGTGCAGTCATCCTCAGCTGCCACAGGGGAACAAAGACACAGGTGCCCTACAGGGTGCTTATTTATAATAATAATTTTAAAAATCATTGAAATGAAATATACATTTTCATTGCATTTCAATTTTCTTTGAAATTAAATTTTCATTAACTGAAATAGAAAGAATGAGTGAGACTTTCCTAGAGCATATGAAATTCAGACAGGAGCACAGGTCACCCCTTATATTAATTTTTAATGTGCTCTTTTGTCTGTTGCTGGTATTTACCAAACACTTCAGCCAAAGTTACCACTTTGCCTAATTAATTACATGGTCTCTTGCTCACTTCCCAAAACCATGATTTCGTGTTGCAGATCAGTGGTAGGATGGTGAATACTACTAAATTGACAGCCCCTCCCTACCGTCAGCAGCTTGGTGAGAGATGGGTCACATCCTGCAGGCTTCTGAGTACAGCTGCCCCAGGAGACCTCATGGGATGCAGCTGCACTCACACAACTTAGAGGCCCATTTTCTGCCCATGTTGTATGAAAATTTGCCAGAAATCAGAGGGCAAATGTATCTCCTGTTCATTTCTCTGGAAATCCCACATCAGAGCAGCAGCTCTGAGTTATTGACACATTTTCCACCAAAAGGAGCTAGAAATCAGGAGTGGACCTAACACTTGAGCGGTGTTGTGCACCTCCCAGCTGGCTGCCAAGCAATGTGGCTGTGTGGTAATGTGGCTGACTTTACCGAGGAAGGGTACATCTCAAGATGAGGACTCAGCATATGTGTCCACAGCATCACCTTATGCGACAACACTAACAATCAATTCCTCCCCCAGGAGTCCCATAATTTTTATTCCCTGTTATACACTGTCAGGCTGTGGGAAGGGTGCAGATCCCACTTTGTGGAGTTCTCTGGCCTTCATGGATTTCCTTGGCACATGGTCTGGGTTGAAGGCTGGGTTGCTGCATACAACAGCTCAGCTGTTTGGGTTATTAGATGGTCAGGCAGTCACTTAGTTGCCAAAGATTTTGCCCCCTCTTACATAATTCATCCAGAGTGTGTGAAAATATCTGGCAGCGTTGCATTGTGGAGCAAGAAATGAACCTGAAGGGAGCAGGGCTGCTTACAAATACGGAGTATCAGAGAGTACTAATGATCTTCAGCAGCTTGCACTCAAAGTAGGCAAAGATCTCATCACAGACAAACACTTTCTTGCTTTCCCGCAGGATTTACACGGAATGGGAGGAGGGGGGGAGGGGAGGCTGGGCTGCCACAACCCTTTTGCAAACATGCATTTCAATGTATGTGCTGATAACAAAGCAAATGCAAGCAGCAACAGGCTGTAGAGCCTGCTGATTCAACTGGCTCTCCGAATCTTTAACTGAAAGTGCTGGTTTTGGTTCTGGTTATGAGGGCAGATTTCAAAGACACCGCTCTTACATGCCTGTTGTCAGACTGAAGCCTTGAGGATGAGGGTTTTTTTTCCTGACCAGAGCCACAGGAGTAGGTGACATATCAGAATTACCAGTGAATCACCAGAGATTTGGAAGTGAAAATGTGCCCTGATGTAGAGTTCAGCCTTTCCCGCTACTGCTCTCTGCACTCTGAAGTGACATTGACTGGCCGCCCTATGGTGGGGAAAAGTCTTTCCACTGCCAGGAAGGGGAAATTCTCCGGGTAGATCATGGCTAGGCTTCACGAATGAAGATTTGGGAAGGGCTCTATCCATGCTTGCTACAAGCGCGCTGATGGCTAAAAAGGCCAATGCGAGACAGACAAATCCGGTTGCAAAAGGCACAGCAGAAAGACTCCCCAGGTGATATCGACAAGATGCGATTCTTTCTGTGCTGTCTCTTCTCCTTGAGAGTGACCCAGGATCTCCGGGTAGATATCATCATGGAAATAATGCCATGAGGAGGTGTGTGAACGTCCATGTTCCTCTGCCAGGGAGAGCTGTGAGCCTTGCTACCCACTGTCCCCACTGGGGGCTACAGGCAACCACTGTGTCTCTGACCCCCCAAGCTGGAAACAGCTCCTCTGGGCAGGAGAGGAGTGTGTGTGAAGGCTGTACGGTTTTACCAAGATCTTTCCAGATAGTCAGTGAGGGACAGCAGCTTCCTACAGCAATTCAGAGCTGTTGTGTTATGATGTGGACTGACTCTTCAAGGAGCATCATGGCTAAAAAAATGTAACCCCCCATTATATCTTTCTGTGTTTCAGTGAGTGATTCATACCCCACTGTGGCTGAAGGATGCACAGTGATCTGGCTAATAAAATACCTTCTATGCTCCTGCCATGTGCCTTTTTCTAGATGTTAAGCATAGCTTATACTACCGATTTTATTAACCTTTTGTAGTAATTGACTGCATCTCACACAAAGGGCTGTGCAAGCAAACACACAGTTTACCATAACCATAAAATAGAATTATTCAGGTTGGAAAAGACCTCTAAGTCCAGCTGTTAACCCAGCACTGCCAAGTCCACCACTAAACCATTATTTAAACAGTGATTTTGCCAACACTCATGTTCTGTGACAAGTGGTAAAAAATGCCGTCCTCCCTCTGCCATCTGTCCGGAACTCAGGGTCCTGCTGGACTTGACACTTAAAAATTCCCTTGTCTTTAAGTACTTTCTAGAGAGAGCTGTGTCCTCCCATGACATTTAATGTCACCTGCAGAGCTCTCAGCTTTCTCAGATCAAGCAAGACTTTTATTTCTTTTGAATATGTACATTTGGCAGCAGGCCAGGTTGTGCCTACTGTCCCAAACCAGGCAGGATGAGCTGAAGGCTCCAATACAGTCATGAGAACACAAGTCATAACGTGACTCTTCAGGACCAGTGGACAGACTCTAATTAATTTCATTTACTAGAATAAACACAGACATGATAACATTTTAGGCATATGATTGCTGGGAATTGTGTTTCAGATTTTGCAACCCATCACTTTACCTCATCAAATGCACTCATTCAGGCCATGTTAATCCATATTTTTGTGTTAATCCCTTAGCATTTTTTTTTTTTGCAATGGATTTGAGCTTATCATATGCCATGACTCATCTCAGTTGTGGTGGCTGGGTACCATGTACTATCCTACAGGCATGCGGAAAACATTTGGCAATTTCCAGATTACAGCAGACAGGAACCCCTTTAACATAGATGCATTAAGGACCTCAGTACCTCTGCTAGTCCTGCAAGATTCACCAAGCCCCAACAGGCTCATTCCTTTCACTTTCTGCTCTCTACTCCACAGTACTGACGGATTCATTCTGCATATTGCAAGGAATGTTAAGTACATCTGTGACTTCAAGACCAAAATCAAGGGTACAGATGTATGAAGAAGGACAGATAAAATCTCTTTGCAAAAATCTGTGGATTTTGTGGCATTCCTTGGTACTTCAGATTGCTATCTCCTGCTGATTGCCTTTCATTAAAACATCTTGACAGCAAAGTGCTACCAAAAAGATCTATGCCACTTCCTACCAAGATATCATTCAATGGGCAGTTACATTAGAAAATGAGAACACAGCATGATTTCTTGATATGCTCACATAGGGATATTCCCAAAGGATTTTTCTTCCCACATTATCTGAGGATTAATATTAACTGATATTAACTATTATTAATGATTAATTAACTCAATGTACATATTTTGTGAAAATAAAATGCAAGATGTTTAGCTCTGGTGATGACACACAAAGCACAAAGTTCATACCATTGGTTTGCAGATGGCTGGGTAAGTCTGTAATGCTGGGGAACAGCGTCTTGATTTGATTTCTGATGTGAGTATATCAGAGATCAACAGCAACAGCAGCAGCATAAATCTCTAACTGCCGTCTAAGACTCCAAGTCCATTCGCTCTGAGCAGAACCATTTCATTGCCTGGCTTTTGGCCAAATCTGTCATGGGGAAGAGTCATGTTGTAATGCAATAGCATCCTGACTCTGCAGGATACTGTTTGATCTTGTCTGTATAGATGGGGTTAAGTCTTGTGCTATGATGGCATTATGGCAGTGTGCTGCAGCCCTTTGAAGATCGGGGGTTTTCTTCATCTGTGTAGTTGTACTCCTTGCTGGAAGGAGATGCATCCTGAGTAGAGACAGAGAAATCATGGGAAAAGCAGAACTAAATTAGTGGACAGCTTCTCATAAATCTCTGTGTTCTTAAAAGAACAAGAGAAAATTTTGCCAATACCCTTTGCTTTCTGCTCCAAGGGAAGTGACAGCTAACAGACACTTCTTTCCCCATTTCCTTTCCAGACACATCTGCGGGGTCCTTTGAACCTGCAGCCTGCTTCCTCCTCGTGCTCTGGAACAGCAGCTGCTGGTTTTTCCCTAGATTCACCCTCTGGTGTCCCTAGCTGATGGAGTACCAAGGCTTTCTCTCTCCTGGCACTCAGGACAGCAGGAATTGTTATCCATCATTTAGTTACAATTCCTCGTAACAGTGGAAAAAATAGGGATGTTATTTTTTCTTATATACAGGAAATGTGGGTGAAAGTATTGAGGTTATTTGTGAAGGCAGGCAAACACCAGTCATTATAGACACCTATAACATTTTTAGTGCTTCCTTGGGAAGTACAGAGCCATTCCTGAGGGACTTACCATGCTTAAGCTCAAGTCCAGGCCCCAGCTGGTGATACTTCCATAGCATCTGTGCACCGACACTCCCAGTCCGTGACAACAGGGTGCCACCTCACCCTTCCTGAGGTTTGATTGTTATTTTTAGAATGGAGCAATGGAAAAACAAAACTTCAAATCCTTCTTCTCAAAGCTGCCTTTATCTTGTATCCTGCCTTTGAGCTTGCTTAGCTGCTCTAGACCCTCTCTTACGGAGGAAGTAAAAGGCCATGTGTTTCAATGAACTGAGAGTGTTTGCTTTGCAAGAGGTGAATTTACAGCCCTTTACCCAATCTCGGACAAGCAGTGTAAGCTTAAGGCAAGCTTGAAGATTCAGGAGGCAGCATCATGTGTTCTGCATAGGAGGTACCAAAGACATCAGAACCCTCCACCTGCACGTTCAAAGGGATTTTACTGGTGCACACAGGAACTGAAGAGAATAAGAGTGATGTTAACTCATGTATGGGTGTCTGTGACCTGAAAGGGTCTTTTCAGCCCTTTGCCCCTCTTACCTTTTTGTCCATCACCAGCCCTAACATTGCAAAGGGTTTTCCATGTGCTGGTGCTTTGGCAGCCCATGTACAGCTCAAAAGCAGGATGATCTTTCAGGTGAGAGCTGCTGGGAATACCTGAAATTGGAGTATGGGGTGTACAGCAGCCTCGCAGTGCCTACCATCCTGTTGTCCCTCTTAGGCAAAAGACTTGATCCTTGTCTCCATGGTCTCCATTTATAGCTGAACAGCTTGGAAACCTGAATGCCAGTTTTGCTTTGTACAGATTTTTCAAGGTCTCGTGTTGCTCAAAAAATGGCATGCTGTACAAAGCAATGAAAGACAAAGATGCTACATTAGATTTACCTGTGAAAAAGACCCTGAAGAGAAAAGGTTATGAAAAAGTGAAAAAGAAAATTCTATAAATATAATTTTGAATATAATATCAAAGCAAGTGATGCTGTGACCATCAAGATTTACTTCCTGTCAAGTTTTGCTTCTGTGATATCTACTAAGGGTTGTGCCCATGTTGCTCTCCATGAGGGAATAGATTTTGGTCTTCTTTTGGGCACTTTTTCACCCAGTGCTTGAAATACATTAATATTTTTGAAATTTCTCTATTGCTTTGATTAATTTCATAGAAACTGACATGGGAGTTAAAAAACACTGACAAATTAAAAGAAAAAAGTTAAAATAGTGGGGGTGACAACAACTTGCTATTTGCTAATTAAACAGACATAGTAAAAAACACTTTTGAAAAAAATAGTCTTAAAAATGAATAAAAACTGCCCATTGCAGTTAATCTCCTTCTCATAACCCAACATCTTAGCTGTTTTTTGCCTGTGTAATAGAATATCTGCATTTTTAAATGCCAGTGAAGTTTAACAACTCTTAGTCATAGGGAGTTGCAGGGGATTAATAATGATTCTGGCATAGTGAAAACTTCCTCTTACAAGTATTTTCACTTTTTTTCCATCATTAATCTTGGATGATCTGTCCACGTCTCTTTCTTTATCTTTTCCAGGAGCTGGTCTTCCCCAAAGCAGTTCTGCTGTTGTGTGGGCTGCTCGAGTTGGCCTCAGCAAGGAGGGCAGGGCTGCAGTGTGCTCTGAATCCTTATCGCGTGTCTGCTACTGGGAACTTCCATCTCCTCTGGTGTCATTTCTTTTGTCATCTTCTGTGTGTCTGATCAAACCCCTCAGCTGGGCACTGTTTCGGTAAATGCAAGTCAGCAATCAAATCCCCCAGGGTGTGGAGGTGGGTAGAACTAGTTCGTAATAATGTGGTACACTGGCTCATCTCCGTTTTATTTTCCTCAGAAACAGAGAGGAATCTTTCACTGAAGTAAAATCTAAAAGGGTTTCTTAATTTTATTTTTTTTTACCTTGTGTATTCCTCTCTTCCCGCAGAAACCAGCAGCCTCACTGAAAATTTCCCACTTCCCTCCTGCTAGGGATAATCACTCAAACAGCACCTTGTGTGGGGCAGGGTTAGGCTTGTCTTGTACACAGCACAAAAGGGGCTCACAGGCCACCTCTACAGAGTATAAATAGCCCTGAGACCACACTTAAGTGTCAGTTCTCATTCTGCCCATATTTCTTGACTGTATGAGCACCTTTGGGGCTGCCTCTGACTTGACCTATGTAGTTCTCTGGGTAAGTCCTGGAGGCTTGGGGGAGCACTTGACCACAGTGTAGATGGGCTGCAGCACTTTGTGGAGCACTGGCCAAAAGCTTCTCTGACCCTGTGCTGAGTCTTTCATATGACCTCTGCTCGGCAAGAAGAGCCTCCAGAGCACTTTTCTAGGACAGACCATTGCTGTTTAGCCCAGGAGAAAGGGGGCATGTGGAAACTTGAGCTCAGACTGAGGTTCTGAGAGTGTTCTTCACATTCTAGGCTGCTTCTACTTGGTACTACAGACACCAGGCATGCTGTGATCTTTTCCTGCTGGTCCCGGGTGTCCTTGGGTTAGGTGGACCCAATGAAGTGCACTCTAACTGCCTGCTCTGCTGCCTTTCACCTCCATCCAAGATAGAGGCTGGAGGACAGCAAATGAAGCCTTTCCGTCACAGTGGGGCATCCCATCGACACCTGGCACGAACAGGGATAGTTAGTCAGAAACCACTGGAAATGGAGCAACCTGGGAGGAATCTGCTTCCTCACGCAGCTGCTGTTGCCTAACGTGAGCTTTGCACAACACAGTAATTGGTTCCAACTGACTCATAGCAGAGCCCTGGAGAGGGAAAGTTCACGTCAGGAAGGGAGTAAGGCTGCTACGTTGGGGGACACCTCATTGCAGAGGTCCTCAGCTGGCAAGGGAGCTGGGCAGAGAACAGCAAGAGGTGATTGTCCACCGAGTGTCAGAGAGAAAGCTTTGAGCCATTCAGAGTAAGGAAACACAGCCAGACCCCTTTCTCTGCAGTATGTGTGGAGAGCTTACTTCTCTGTCCAGAGAGGGCACTCTTATTGCAGATATTTTAAGAGGTCTGCAGAGACAAGTGATAGCATGACTGATTGTAAACTATTAATAATATTAACTAAGAGCATTTCCTACCCCACCTCTAAGCTGGGAATATTATATGAGCTCAAATCAACCGTATTTTGAAAAGATTTGAAATCTGTAAAAAACGGATTCACACTTCTCTCTTTGTCTGTGTTATTGGCCAATAAGATTAGCAGTGCTTAATACTGCATCCATTAAAAAGGAGATAAGTGACAACATAAATGTAAAGGCAACATAAATTCAGTCTTTATTTACACAGGGGAACATTAGGATTTACTCATTCTTGGTCTGGGTCTGCTGTAAGTCTATTTAAGCTGATTTAGCCAGAGTGAAACCAGCTTTGAAACAGCTCTGCTCAGTATATACCAGAGTTCACATACAGCTATAATGTAACACCTCTGCGTGAGATGAGTTTTGAGCCACGGGATTATTTTGCAGAAGACTTGTGATTTCTGACACTCCCCTGTCCAGAGATTTACAATATCAAGTGGGATGGTGCTTTCTCTCTTTTCTTTTTCTTTCCTTTTTTTTTTTTTTTTTAAACTGGTTTTTAAATGAATGAGGCAGTGCCCTTTTCTTTTCTTTTCTTTTTTTTGTCCGTTTTGCTACAGCTCACTGGCTGCTTCCCTTTTTTCCCAGCCTTGTAGTATTTCCACCCTTCTCTCCCTTCCCCCAGTCTGCCACAGTGTCAGTGAGAAACAAAACTGCTGAAACCTGAGCTTTCTGGCTAGAGAAGATGAAGAATGAGAGGAGGAGGTGGTAATTAAACCCTCCCCCATATTATTCATGCAAAGGAATTGTCTTTGAACACCACTTCATCCTGGGAGCCTCTGCGAGTTCAAAGAGAAACTCGAGTTGTTGTCATTCTGGGGCCATAATCTAATCACAGTATCCCCCTTTGATTTAAAAATCTTCTTAGGACGTGGCAAATATCTTTCCCCATCTAACCCTTTATATTTTATTTTTAATTTTAGTGCAAAGAATGTGGTGCTTGTTGTCTTGGTGTTTTTCTTATAGTGCAGGGTTTTATCACCCGTGTTAGGCTGGTTCCTGTCACTGGCTATGATTCAAGAGGTCCAAGCCTTTAGTAGTATCAATAACAGAAAAATACTGCTCTCTGTAATTATGTATTCTCTGTATACATCATAAGACCAAAAGGCTCTCTAGGAGTCTCCATCTTTCAAGGTATTTCCAGATTCGTGCTTTAAGAAGCAGTTTTGATATAAGTGATGCTTCCTTGGGTCAGGCATTTACTATCTACTGGGGTAGACCTACCATTTTTAATAACTTGGTAACTAAACAGCACTGAATGTGTTTCTTCATCCTCTTCTTGCCCTTTTTCCCAGGAGAAAGCCCAGAAAAAACACCTCTAAACATCAGTCCAGTTCCACACAGAGCATAAATGCCACCACTCACACACAGGTATATGCCCACAGAGGTACAGTTGGACCCAACAATCTTAGAGGTCTTTTCCAAACTTTAGTTATGTTGTTCTCTGATTCTCTGATGCACACATTTAACCTGTTTTGTATTCTTCCTTGTGGGGGCTGTTCTGCATCATTGGCTGGAAGCAGACAAAAATCATCCACTCTGATTCCTGAAATTTTCAAGTAAAATCTCTGGTGTTACTCAAGAGGTTGGGTGAGACAGGGCCTATTCCCACTTCCACTAACTGCCCTCCAGGTAATGTCCACCCTTGCTGTCAGCATTTATTAGGCCTGTTAAGGGCACACTTACTTGTTCCAGGTGCTCCTGAAGATTCTTGCAGAGTTGAGAGTCTGCAGACGAATATGAGCAAAGTTAAGATATGATCATTGCCAGCTGGGGTGTTTCTGAGCAGATGCAAGTGAGTTACCTGGTGAATTTTTGTTCCTTGGCAGTGTAATGATGCTGGGAAATTGCCTGTCCAACTGTAAACGGGAACACCTGGGCTGGAGTGCTTGACTCTGTATGTCCCACCCAAGGCAAAGTTTCAGGACATCTTAATCCTGCCCTTTGATTCTAACAGAAAAAAAGACAACAAATTGGATCTTCTTCTTGTTGACCTATGTGACAATAAAAAAACCTTTAGGCAAAAATTAATGATAACAATAGTAATGGCATAAAATAGATTTTTCTGTCAGTTTAAAGCTTTCAACACACAGCTTTGTTTCAAGAACACCAAAAGCTAGTAGCTCCCCTTGAGCCCATATGGCTCTGCTCAGTAGACACACCTTAAAAAAGTCCTTACCAGTTCTTTAGATACCTAAATATACACCCTCACACCTATTTTTAACATATTTTCTTAGATTTTTGGCTCTAACACTTTTTAGATACAGATTTAAAGCAGAGTGATAGCTTTTTTAGTCTACATCTCGACAAAGCTCTTTTGTACTACTCTTTTTTGTATTACTCTTTTTCAAAAGCTGCAAGGTAATTTCGGCATATACTTCTTATTCTTGAGTTCACCTCTGCTAACTTTGTATATGTGAGTATTAAATATTAAGCCCAAGATGGTCACTTAAATTCTCTCTCACTTTTTAACAGAGAACTGCAGACACTGATGATGATTGTTCATCACTTCCTGAGGTGGTTTGGATGAGCCTTTCATGAGGAATCTTGGGTGATCGTTTAAAGAAAGTGTCTAATTCTTAGGTAGCTAAGTGAGAAAAAGCTTATCCTTCATACCCTCAGCCTTGGCTTTCACAGCAGTCCAAATCTTCAGTAAGAGTGACCACTACAGCTAAAATGCTGCAAAATTATTATGTAAAACCTCTGATATTCATAAATGCCAGTGGGGCACACCTGAGAACTTTCTGATTGGTTTCCTGCTTCCCAGGTGAAAGTGGCCAGGCTGAACACTGTCTGGTTTCAGGTTAGAACAATGGGAAGGGAAGAGAAGATCAGCTGAAAGATGTATCCCTCTGTAAATATGTATTCAAATACACAAGGAGATGATATAAAGGAGCACACATTTTGCAGCAGTCTAGTTAGGGGTTAATGTTTGTATTTTTTAGATAAGCCCTTTCATGTACCTGAATAGCTCTTCTCTTGTACAAACAGATAGAGCTTGTCTTTTTGTGTGAAATACACCATAACTTGCACAATGTGGTGAAATTTTAATGAACAGACAACTTGAAAGAAAGTAGATGTCTGTTGTTAAACAGATGTGGGTTTAAATTCAGATATCAACAATAAAAAAATAAAATGCCTGACATCAGGGAAATAAATAACTGAACAATAACATATAATTCATAATTTTCTGTAACCTAAGCCATGCTGTTAGAATCGCAGCTTCTGTACTTAGTAAAAGACATTGCAATTCTGTAGAAGGTGTCCGTCCTTCTCTTAGGAGATATTTATCTGCATAAAATACCATGGAAAGATACCAAAATGTGGTTTTGAATCTCTCTAATTTTATGTTGGTCAACTTACAGAAAAATTCAGAATACCCTGACCCAATCTGAATGACCTCAGCTGTACAAAGTCACATAAATATTAACAGTAGAAAAAGTTGTATTCTGTTCAGAATAAAAACAGCAAACCACCCCACTGTAACCTATACCCCAGACCTCTGGTTTTCATTCATAAATGCCAAATGAATTAATAGGCAAAGTTTATTGAGGTGGCTTCCTGAGCTACACTTCCACCATAAAGTGACAAAGGCTGAATTTGTGTTTAGATTGGGCTGATTCAGTGACTTCAAATCAAAGTTGTGGGTCTGTTTCCTTAAAATGACCAATGCAGCTATGATCAGCAATTGCATCAACATTTGACAATTTTGTAGTGTTTAATGTGGCTTACATCTCTGGCTAGCAGGCAGGGAAAATTATTTTTATTTTTTAATGTAACAAATGCTTTTCTTTTTTAAGAGGAAAAAGCGGTGTAAAGCCTTGTACAAAAAAGGCTGCAACACAAGTCACTTACCTTTTCAATTTTGTTTATTTATTTCAAAAAAGAATACTTACAAAATGGTTAAAAATTACTATTATTTTTGCTGGCATACATTGAGTATGTTCCTTTTCTACTCCACCATTTGTGATTGACACCACCATAAAGAAGACAAAGCCATGATTACTAGTACCGTAACTGGAGAAGAAAATATCCCCTGATTGAAATAAGGAGGAAATTTCACAATACACTACAGCAATTAACTATGTAGCTTGGGGCGAGAAGCTCAAAGTTTGCGTAGTGGGTTATGGGGTTCTTCATTGGGTTATTCATCAATATTTTTCATCTACAAAGTGAGTTTACTATCTTTGAAGTCTTTAGACACTTGTAGATTTTTGTGGTGAAAAACATCATTATGGTATTGGTCATTTTATTAGTCAATGATGTATTGGGAAGCCAATGTTATGTCACATCCCCATCTGCTTTCATTACTGGCGTTTGTGATGATTTTTCCTTTCATGATCTGAGGTCAGCCTTGGTGACTTGCATCTCTGATGCCCACCCTTCCTCTCACATTCCCCAAACTCTTCTGTCACCTTCCTTCTGAAGCTTTTAATTTGCATTGATGTTTTTCTGCTCACTGACCTTTAGTGACATGTGTCCTTCTCTGGACCTCGCATGTGCTGGTAACAGAGGGCTGCTGGGTATTTTAGGGTGTGTCCTGATCAAACAGCCATATTTTGCATTTCTGTTAATGACAGAAAAAGTCACCCCAAATTTCAGAGTTTACTGGCAACACACGGAAATTCACTTTGATGCTTTGGCCAGTGTGAGTGTCCACACCACGTTGGTGATAAAACTTCCTTATTTATCTCCAAGGATTCATGGACTCCTAGGCAAGATGTGCAAATTTTAGCCATTTCAGTTCAGCAGTTTTGGTTCTCATGTAGTAAGAGCCCAAGCGTATTGCTTTGAATGCTTAACTGGATGTGAAAGCCAGATAAACATAGACCAGAAGGACAATGAAATCCTACTGTAAATCTATCAAGCAAACACAAAGCCCTTCATGACCATCAGCCTGGATCCAAAAATGTGGTTAATAGAAGATTCATGTGCCAAAGGACTTCCGTTACTGGATTGTGAGGAGCCGGGATATTATTGAATCTGTGTCTTTCTCTGTATTTCTAGCTATGTGACTGGAGCTCGTGTCCTGCCCTGCACTGCCCCAGCAGCCGTAGAAACCAATGAAAATATAATTGAACACGTGAGATTCGCTTGATTCAGTTATTCAAAGCATGTGGCTGCACTATCTTCCAGAACACCCTCCAGAAAAGCAGCTCTTGGCCATAGCTAAACAATGTTTCTGAATACGCTTGTGAGGTCAGCAGCTCTGTGATACGACTGAAAGAGTCTGATAGCTCCAAGCCTTGGTAAGCACATTCCACACAATGTTCTGATGGAGGAGACACTCGTAAATGCTGCTGCTGAGAATGCTGCTGGCTGCTGCTGCTGGGAGGAAGCCCATCCAGGCTTGTTCTTAAAAGTTACAGATACGCACTGGAAAATCCTTGATATTTATTTTTGGATACAAGGCTAAACCCTGGCTTTGTAGAGGTGAGGAGAGTTTCCATTGATTAGATTAGAGCCCAGACTTCTTTTTCCAGCTTGATTTCTAGCTGAGCCCTGTCTCAAGCTGCTTCCTGAAGGAGCAGCAAGGAGAGTTGCTTTTTATGTTCACCAAAGGCAGGGTCTGAGGCTGGGAATCAGCCTTTGCCCACCACCGTTGCACCGAGTGATTAACAGGAGTTTGATAATGACACACTCTGAATGCAGACAGTATAGGTTTTCGTTCCGAGTAGCTGCAGATTACTAATCTCTGCAGCTGCTGATGAGAGATTTTCTGCTAATAGCAAACAAATTCTTCTGAGAGCTCAACTCCTCCACCAGAAGTAAACACATTTACTCAAATGGATTAAGTTTCTCATCCTCTTACTCAAATGGATTAAGTTTCTCCTTTTGTTTTTAACTTCTTGCCTTATTGCTAGGTGCAAAGTAAGAATACCCAGTTCATCTCACCTTTTCTGTTTGTAGATTTTCATCCTTCTCCAGGGAAGATCAGGCTTACTACCCCCATTGCAGATGGGGAAATTGAGTCATAGGGAGAGGTGACTGAGGTCATCAAGAGGCAAATGGAAAAAATTGTGTAAACTGGTCTCTGGAGTCCCTGCCCAGTTGCTAGCTCCCCTAAATGTCAGTCCCACAGGGTTTAAGCTAAAGCTAATAGTAATAAATAGGAAAGCCCCATTGACTTAGATGGTCTTTGAAATCAATTTACATGCCTGTATATACATACATATACATATATATACGCACATACACATATATATATGTGTGTGTATATATCCATGTTCTCCCACAACCTCAAATGGTTTTATCACCATAATATCTTGACCTCATCTACAAAGTGTTAGATTGACACAGCAATCACAATTCCTCTGGTCAGACAACAATAACATTATCACACTGCTACACGATGACTGCAGGCCCGATCAAGCACAACCAGAGGAGGGTTTGCCCAGTGAAAGAGGCAGAGTCCCATTGCTATGGATCCGGGTGTCAAGCAGACTTGACAGACCTAGAGGTCTGCCTGCAGTGAAGCACTGAAAGGTTTCACTCTGGCCTGGTGATGCTGTGTGAGTGCTCATGGGACCGGTCCAGCTCTACCGTGTTCATGAACCCCACTATGCTACCAGAGACCAGAGGAGATAGCCCTGGCCTTCTCTGGTAGAGAGGCAACATTTTTCAGGAGGATCTAGAGCCTCCAGAGTTGCCTGCCAAGCCCAGCACTGGATCTTTTGTTCTTCCTCACACTTTTCAAATTTCTGCTCCCTCAGATGACAAGGTCTCCTCTGCTTGACTGTTGGACATCTCTATAGCCTGGGATGAGGTCGGGGCCAGGTGGCATGCAGGCAGCGCTGCCTCCAATGAGGCCTTGCTCTGGGTTCAATATGGCACTCCATCCTACTCCCACCTCCTATATCCTGACAAACATGCACTGTGCAACTTCTCAGTGTGTCCCAAGTGGATCTAAGCAGCTGGATGGGATGCAGAAGGTCCCAGGGAGGCAGGGAGGCCGAATGCTGGAAACAGGGCTGTACTACTTGGAGTCAGAGCTGGCAGCCATTTGTCTGGTTTTCCCCTCCCTTTGAGTGAAGTATCACCTAAATCATGTCTCCTTGAACTGCCTGGATAGCTGAGGTATCACCAAATGTCTGGGTTTCTGCAGATTGTTGTGCTTTAGCTGGGTGTTCACTATGTGAGTGAGCATTGTCACCACTGAGCTTTCTGACTCTGACATCCAGGATGGTGCCTGGGGTTCCAGCGAGGCTCCAGAGGTGAGGCAAACAGCTCCAAGGTGGCTCCTCCACAGACAGAATGGGAACCAGAGCTGGAAACGCTTTGGGCTGCTCCCTGGATCTGCTCACACTGCTTCCTCTGCCCATCTTTGCTCAGTGCTCCTCCTGAGTGCTTTCTCCTAAGAAAAGGAAGCACTGTCAGATTCAGAGAACTCTATACCTTTTGTTAAACTATTTTTAAAGTTTTTATTTCCTAAATGTAAGAGTTCAAACCTTCCAAGTCACACGAGTGCTACTAATCAACATTTTCCTGCCCAGCCTGTTAAAACTTCCACTAACTCACCCTGAGTCCCCCATTTAAAGATATGATAACATTTTGTATCCAATTTCCCCTATAATTAGATTGTACAAACACTGTTAGTCTTGCTGAGAAGGAGACTATCAGTAACAAAACATTCCATCAACTTCCAGTGCTTTAGCAAGATCCCCCTTTTATTTTATCAGTCTGATGTGAATCCCTCTGATCAGGTGTCAACAAGCCAGGCTATTTTTCCTCGATAATCCTCTAGCACTATAAATATATATTCACTCCTCAGAAAACAAATCACATGCACTGTAAAGGTTTGTTGGTTTCCCATTCACTACTTTATTTTTATAAATTTTTATTGTTTAGAATCTCCCATGTTAATAGTCAATAATAGCAGCACCAGCATTGTATCTGGGAAGGAGAAAATAGTTGTTTTTAAGGAAAGGAAAAGCTCTTATTTGTGTTGTTACATATCATACGAAATTTATTTGATTTATGTTAGATCATCCATACATTTTTATTAATTTTATCAGGGATCACATCTGTCAAGTACACCTCATTTGTGCATGATGGGTAAGGGATTTTCAGGGGATCACAATCCTACAAGAGATGACATATAAATTCTGTTCAGTCCTTGTAAAAGACACATAAACTTTCTGCACTTATTGCTCCACCTGGAATAGTTGCAGTCTTTTTGAGTATATCAACATCTCTTTTTGCGCTTCAAAAATGCTTCAGATTCTCCCTCCTAGGAGAATCCCAAAACAGAAATGGGAACTTACGGAAGACATCTGATAATTGAAAAGCCCTGAGAAGAATACAGAAAAAAAATGTAAAAGTAGACAAAATATTTGCATTCTAAATTTATATAAGAACAGAATTAACTCTTGCCTCATTATGCAGTTTCTTATATGCTGTTAAGGATATTAGTATCTCCTGAGGAGAAAAGGCAAATAATGACATTGGCAGGAATTGTGGTCTGCACACATTTTCAGTCCAAATCTCTTAGGACTGTACATAGCAAAGTTTCTAACATTGTCTCTACCATTCTTTTTTTCTATAACTTTGTAAAAAGCTGTAAATAATTTTAATGGTGATTTTTCACATAGAATTCTCTAAGTCAAGGCCATAATACCTGAAATCCAGCAACATTACTTAATTTTAAAATTAATTTAAATATTTAATATTCAAACAAGATATTAACTTAATCAAAATAAATATTGAATGCTGCACAGGATAAGTCTACGTCAACATTTGCACCTTTCTGGACTCGTATTACATCAAATTTCTTACAAACTTTTCCCAGGGGGACACCACCGCTGCCCAGGAGCTCAATACGTGAGGAATGGAGCACCTCTCCTACAAAGACAGTCTGAGGGAGCTGGGGCCGTTCAGCTGGGAGAGGAGAGGAGAAGGCTTCGGGGAGATCTCATTGCAGCCTTCCAGTACCTCAAGGACCTTATAAAAAGGAGGAAGAGGAACTTTTTATGTGGGCAGATAGTGACAGGACAATGGGCAATGGTTTTAAACTATAAGAGGGTAGATTTATACTAAGTATTAGGACGAAATTCCTTACATAGAGGGTGCTGAAGCACTGGAACAGGTTGCCCAGAGAAGCAATGTGGATGTCCCGTACCTGGAAGTGTTCAAGAGGAGGCTGAAGTGGGCCCTGATTTAGTCGCTGGCATCCCTTGCCCATGGCAGGGGGGCTGGAAATGATTGGTCTTTTTTAAAAAAAATCATCTTCGGTGGACAGCTTAAAAATCACCAAAACATAGATCTAAAAGTCTGAATCATATTAAAAACAGTGGTTCAATTTATACCAAAAACAGAACAGCTAATGAGTGAGGGAACTTTCTCCAGCAAAAGAGTAATGCAACGTACTTCTCCTGTGGCACAGAATCCTCCTGCCCTTTCAGTGAAAAAGTTTGTCCCCTGACTGCAGTATTACTAGTTTCCTTACTATTAAACCATCTTGGACAAAAAGTGATTTATGTTTTCAGCATCCCCTGTAAAGATTGATATACAGATTCTGCCAATGCTTTTTTTCTCCTCTGTCGCTTCTAAAAGAGTTTTTCTATTTTTCTGGTATTTCAGTTTTAAATTTAACCTAGGAAACTTCCACTTCCAGGAAAAATAAAGATAAAGCAGAGAGAGAGTCAATCAATTAAAAATATAGAATTCATTAATGAAAATAAACCTGTGCATTGGATTTTTGTGGTCAGGTTTTGGTAGCAGGGGAGCTACAGGGGTGAATTCCGTGACAAGCTGCCAGAAGGTTCCTCTGTGCCCAGTAAAGGCAATGTCAGCTGGCTCCAGGATGGACCCACCACTGGCCAAGGCCGAGCCCCTCAGAAACGGTGGTAACACCTCTGGGATAACAGATTCAAGAAGGAAAAAAAAATTACCATGCAGAAGTAATTGCAGCCAGAAAAGAGCAGAGTGGCAATATGTGAGAGAAACAACTCTGCAGACACCAAGATCAGAGCAGAAGGAGGAGCAGGAGATGCTCCAGGCACTGGACCTGAGACTCCCCTGGAGCCCATGGTGAGGCAGCAGTGCCCCTGCAGCCACAGAGGTCAACAGGAGTGCAGAGATTCACCTGCAGCCCATGGAGGAAACCCACTACAGAGCAGGTGGATGCCCAGAAGAGGGTGTGAACCTGTGGGAAACCTGTGGTGGAGCAGAGTCCCGGCAGGGATCTTTGGATCTCTGGAGAGAGGAGCCCATACTAGTGAAGTTTCCTGGTAGAACTTGTGTCCACATAGGGAAATCACGCTGGAGCTGATGCTGAAGGACTGCATCCTGTGGAAAGGGATCCACGCTGGAGCAGTTTGTGAAGAACTGTAGCCCATGGGACGGACTCACACAGGAGAAGTTCATGGAGAACTGTCTTTTGTGGGAGAGACTCCTGGCTGGAACAGGGGAAGGATTCCTCTTTCCAAACAGTAGCAAAACCAACATTTTGTTCACTATGGTATTTAGTGAGTGATCTTTCCTGGTCCTTATCTCAGCTCATGAACCTTTGTTATATTTACTCTCCCCTATTCACTTGTGAAGGGGAGTGATAGAGTGGCCTTGTTGGGCACCTGGCATCATGTCAGGGTCAGCCCAGCACAATATGATTTGGAGGAAAAAAGCTTTTCTGCTATTTTGTTTTTTGAGGTGATCACATAAAGGTTAATAGACGTGATAGTTCAGATTTAGCATAGGTATATTCCTACAAAGTCATTTGGTTTAGCACCACAGCAGCTAAAATGTCAGTATAGCACACATTAAATGCATTAAAAGTTGGCCAGCTGGCAGATTTCAAGAAGTGTTTGTTGATGGGGAAATGTTACCAAATGGATGTGTTTCTCATGGAAATTCCCCAGTGGGCTGTCCCATGTCTAACACTGTTCAACATTTTTGTCAACTCCTTATTTGAACATGTTGTAATAAGCTTTGATTTTCCGTGATATGCCTGACAGATTAGCTAGCAATAGTGATGTGCATGTTTTCTGCATACTGTTAGCCTCCAACCAGGCAGAGTCCTGCTGTAATTCATTCTGTTGCCTTTTGTGGTCTGGACACAAAGTTTAGCTTTTTAAGGTGGATTGTGAAATTCCATGTAGAATTCTCTCTATTTTTCTATCTCTTTCACAGATAAGACACTCCCATTACAAGTTCTGGTGCTCAGCTGAAGCAACTGGAGAGTCCACTTTCTAGTGACTTGTACCTCAGAAAGGAAGAAAGCTTTGTACTTTTAATCCATAAATGGTTTAGTTATACATTGGAAGCCTCTATTTTTGAATCTGGAAAAGAAGTTTAGCTCCCACTTAGAAGAATCTCTTCAACTGTTATCTGAACAAGAGATGTATAATTCTAGTAATGTTTTACACCATATAATGCTCTTTATTTAAGGGTGTTGCTCTGTTGAAAAATATGACATCATTAGGAAAACAACATAACAATAAAAAAATACTAATCAAAGCTAAGTCACAAAGACTAATGCTAGCAATGACACTTATAAGTCTGCTGACTTAAATGGTTGAGGAGGCATTCTGATTACTGTTAGAGAGAGGTACCCTCAGTTAGTATCTGTTCAAAAGTTAAAGGAATGATTCTGGAAGAGGCTAATAGAATAAGATGAAGTGAGAATATTATTTGATTTTTTTTTCAGTATTAGGGACAATTTCTTTTAAAGAGGTAGAAAATATAGTGTTATTCTTCACACGGGAGAAAGAAGGCGCTGGACAGTTTTTAAGTTTCAGAGGACGAAAGCACGAAGGGTATCCTCTGGTTTTGAAGTGAGGAGTCTGTGGATTTTGCATGTTGGATCACTGCAGGGGTTGTTGTGAGAGCCTTTCCTGTAAACTAGGGCAGCAGCCAGCAAATTAACAAGCAAAGCAGCAAATAGGTGATGGGAAAGATTACTTAGGAGCAAACCCTGTTGGAACAACTAGCTAAGAGTAATTATCAGGGCAGCTAGCACCAGCCCTGGCCAGCAAGAAAAGCCAGCCACAAACATTGCCAGCAGAAAGCACCCACCAAGAGTGAGTGAAAAGGAAGGACTGTTTGCAAATGGGGCTGTGCCTGGCTGGGAGCATTTCGAGCAGGAGCACTGACTGGCAGCAACGACCAGGGCTGCCACAGAGGCCAACTGGCTCAGGGGATGGGTAGGACTCAGCTGTGATTCTGCTTGAGAATGACTCCTAATATTGAAATTTGCTTAAGTGTGGATCAAAACCTATGAGATGCAACAAGAAGAGGATTTTTATGGCTGGCACCAAAGCACTGATCTTTCAGAGGTCCCCCTTAGCCTCTGTGGAGTGAACAGGTACCTCAAAGGGGAATGGGATCATGTTTCCTTCTCTTGCTCAAATTTTCTAGGTTGGAAAAGTGTGACGAGATCTCAAGCATGTGCTTTAGAAGCACTACTGGCCTCATGGTTTATGCTTTAAAAGCAAAGTACCAGTGGAAAATTTGCTTGCTTGTGTTAGGTTCAGATCTCTCTATTTGCACATGGTTTGCCTATAGCTGGTAGTTCCCAAACTCTGGCTTCTGTTTCTTTGTTCTGAGGAATCTGTAGCCATTTATGAGTCCGATGACTCTGATGCCATCTTAAATGGGCAATAAGCCCAAAACTCAAAAAAAAATGTTTTTGCTCATGAGAGTGGCTAATATCTTTGTACCAAGTATATTACTTGTAAATGGAATTTATATAGATATAAACATATACAGGCATATCTCTATTTTATTTAGCTGCATTTAGAACTACTTTAATTGAAACCTTCCCCGTTCATCCCCTTAATTAGATTTTGTATTATGACTTTTTGCCAGTTTTAATCAGTCTGCTGCTCAGATCTACAGGGTGTGTTGTGGAACTTCTTTAAGACTAGGATATGGCACTACTTGAAGAAAGGAGAGGTTCTGTCACTAGCAGTTCATAAGATTTGCTGGAGAATTTTTAAAGACCTAGAGATTCATGTCATTAGGAATAATGTTCTGTGCTTTTCATCAAAAGATCACAAACAAGATCACATTGACTGACAAACATTAAGTACTTCTATTTCACTACAACCTTCTCTCTGAGATTTCAAGGTCTTGAAGGATGAAAGATGGAGAACTGACATGATGGGCTAGAAAGTGGTGCCCTTCTGACAGGTTAGATCCACCCATTTCTGCTGAAGCCAAGAGGAATTGAAGGGGGTTTGGAATTCCCATAGCTATGCACCCTGTCTCCTGCTCACAGATCAGCAGTGTTTCTCCTTTGTAATACTTTCTTATCTCCATACTTCCATGAAGGGACTTCATACAAACCTCTGTGGTTTTGGAATATTTGTGTCTCGGAGGCCTGTGTGGCATTCTTCCTCCTGGCAATGTTTTGTTACTTGTACTTAAGACTGGACAATTCGAGGAGCCAAGCAAACAATACTACTGAGAAATGGCAAACACTTCTGCTTTATTTAGACTGGTAAAATTATTTGCAAATTTACTGCTGAGCTGAAAACTGCAATTTGTTCTTTTTGAAAGTACAGGGAAAACTGCTGTGAAGAACAAGCAGTTGAGATTATGTTGTGTAAGGAATTTTCTGCTATCTTCACTGGACTGATGTGGATTGGACACATTGCTTTCTTTTGTAGTCCTGTAATTTGTAGCTTAAATTGCAAACTGGTGGGCAAAAGTACAGAAAAGGTGTCATTAATGTGTGGTTGCTACTGGATGTCACAGCATCTGCCATACTGACCTCTGTTTGTTTAACACTTGCCAGTGTGTTCAGGTCTTAGGGCTTCACAGGCTCCACTGAGAAGCAAGCGGACTGAAAAGTCTGAAATGAGTAAAAGTATGTTATGAAACAACTGAATTCAGAACTCCCAATTTAGGCATGAAAAAGAATAAAATCAAGCAACAATTTAGCAGAGATAGGGTCTTGGGAATCTGTTACTCATAGCACTTATGAAAAGAGGAGAGGAGGCCACACAAAGCATCATCTCCTGCATCCCTGCTTTGAGAAAGGATCATGGTAAAAAAACAAACAAAACAAAAACAACAACCAAAAACCGAAATAAAAACAAAAACCAAACAACAACAACAAACCAAACCAACCAACCAACCAAACAAACAAAAACTAAAAAAAACAAACTAGACACACTAGACTGAGAAGAGCAAATGCAATTCGCATTATTTTCCTTCTGGTAGGGAGTTATGTGTGTGTTGAAATATTTCTTTCCTCCAACCGCAGCAGCTTACCCCAAATAGAGTTTTATTTTGGTTCAGTGAAACAAGATAATCTATACTAGTACAAAATATCTTACTAAGGTAGAGCAGCCAAAAAAGTAGAATAAAGCTCTGCAGTGGGGAGCTCTGGCCTTACAGAATTGCATAGTTTAAAAATTGAAGCACAGGCTAGGCCTTTGGGTATCCCATAATTCTGGGATGAAAATACAAAGCATCTTTATTAATATCATAAAAAGATTTATCCACAGATGAACTAAATCTGAAGTAAGCCTTTTTTCTGAGGCTTCCTCTGTCTGTCAGACTGCTGTTTGTTTGTGAAGTTTACATGCTTCCTGCATTTGACCAAAACCAGGGCTACTGAAATAACTTGAGAAATGTTATCACTCTGATGTTCCTGAGCCAGCTAGGATTAGAAATGACTGGAAATGTTATGGAAGAGCCTGTTTTCATGAGATTTCCATCCAGATATCTAGACCAAAGGGTTTTCTTGCTCTGTGAACTTACAGAACACCTTTCAGTGCTCTTTGATGTAAACTCCTTGTTTCCTGTAGCATAAAGAAAAGTCCCCCCTGCATTGTATCTATGCAAATTACAGCAAATAGAATGGTATAAGCTCAGCTTTTAAGACCTGACCTTTTGTTTGAACTGTTAACACCTGAAAAATGGAGGTTTTTCGATTGTTAAAGCTGGATATAATAGTTTGTTTATTGAACTAGGAAAAGTTTGTGTTATAATCAATCCTTTCAGGACCATGCAATAGGCATAGGAAATACCATATTTTTTTAAGCCAACAGAAGCGAGAAAACACAGAGTTAAAGTCCTAACTCCATCCTTAGGGTACCTTGTTTTCTTTACACAATTACCTGTGGTCTCAGTATGTTAGGTGATCTCAGCAGGCATTTGCAGCAATACTGAGACCATTGACATAGGTATGAAGTTTCCAGCTTGAGCTTGAAAGATCCCTTGTGTTTGTGGATTCAGGTCAGACATTTAGTCTTACATGAACTTAACTGCTATTTGTTTTTGCTTTTCATTATCTTCTAAAAAGCAGTCCAGTGAAAGAGGAAGGCCTGGGAAAAACAAACTGCTTGACCAAAATGACTTCAAAAGCAGCATTAGGTCCACCTCGAAATCTAAACACAGCTCTGGCAGAAAGGTTATCTCCTTGCTCGCCAAATCTTGCCACTTGCTGCAGAAGCCCTGCTTTTTTTTTTTTCTTTTTGGGTCATAACAGAACACAAGAACACTGTTACCCTACCTTTGTCTTCCATATCAAGTTCAGACTGCTTGTGTGGGCAATGCAACCCTACTCTCACTTTTCCCAGTTTTGCCTCAGAATTTTGCTTCAGTCCCATACAAGGAGTTTGGGTGACCTGGTTCTTGTGACCGTCATTTAGGTCACAGTTGTCTCTAGTATCCACCTATGGTTGCCATCTTTGCTTAGCGAATACACAGTCCTGCTTATCCTTTCCCAAGTGAGGGCAAGCAACCCTCTTGTTGGTCTCAGGCCTCCTTTAAAAGTTGGATCAGTCTGGTAGGCTCTTCTAAATGCTTCAGACATCACTGAAAGGACACTGCCATCAAAATATGCCCTTTGAGTTTTGTGTGCATGTTCACGTTGCAGAGTTTCCTTTCAATATTTTATTGTAGATGTAACAAATGCTACCTGGATATATGTTATGGGCTCAAATTGCAAGCTCTATTGATTCAAAATTTTATTTGACTTTAGACCTAGGAGGAAACTCTTCTTCTGATTTCTGTTTCTATGGTGATGATCTCTGCAATACATTTGAATGTTTACAAATGATGGTACTATTGATACTTTTTAAAAGATTGGTATGTCTCTTCAGAATAAGCATATGAGCTTGAGATATCTTGTCATCTCAGTTTAATGGGTTCCCATTACTGGCAGTAAATTTCTGTGCACATACTTGTAACTAAAACATAGTGGGCTAACAGCAATGTGCTAATGATAGTCATTCCCATGAACAAGGGACAATTAGTTTCTAATTCACATTTCTTTTGCTGTAACTCAATCCACACACATAGGCAGTTGCCATTGCTCTGATGATGCACAGCAACATCTTAAGCTGTCATGACTGAATCATAGATTCTTTTTCAGGTAATTTACCTTCTGCTATAAAGGTATTATAACATCTTATTTATTCTTTCACAGAGATGAACTAAATGGATTTGAAGTGCGACTACAGCTTCTAAACTCTCACCCAATTCATATAATAATGATTATCATAATTAAAACAAAAGGCTGAAATAAATGATGGTTCTACACTTTCCATGAAGAAAAATCTAAATCAAATGAGTCTGACTGTCTGAAGGTGCTAAATGAAATTGGGCAGTTTCACAAAGTGGATTGGAGACACTGTTTGCTTGTGTGAACTCAATTTGTGTTTTAAACAAGTGAAGAAAGAATACCTGGAGAGTTCAATAAATCTTTTAGGAGTGAATTCTGTGTGCAAACTGCAGTTACAGCAATAAATAGACTATTCTGCCAATGCAGTATAGCAAGTGAAAACTGATCTCAGACTTTGTGCAGGAACTTAAGGTAAAAGTTATCACTATGCAAAGTAATGACCATGAGCTGAAGCCTGGAAGCAGGTTTTTGTGCCGACAGCAAAGACTGAAGAAAGAAGCTGTGCCAAGGTGAATGCAGCAGAACAGAAACTTGTAGGGCAGCAAACCACTCATGAGAAGGCTGACTGACTGCACTTTAGAACAACCCCTGCAAGTAAAAGAGGAATATATTTCTCTACAGTTTAAGGCATCAGAAATAAAATGTCAGGAGGCTGTCAAAACTACCCACACTTGTTTCTCAAAAAAAAAAGAATTGCCCAAAGCTGGTAGTGAACAGTAAATGTTTTGCCAAGATGCAAGGAAGCAGGTTATCTGCATGTGAATAAAGAAACAAAGCACATCGTGCCCATTATATTCTGTTAACTGAGAAGTCTTGGGTCAGTATGAGCATAAAACAGGCTCATCTCTCTGCCTTGTTAGACCATGTCTGTCCAGACCACTTTCACTCTGCATAAAGAGCCTCTGCAAGCAGCATCTACACAGAATTGAGTAATATGTAAGACAGGTAACTAAAAGTAACAAGTATCCATAAATGTGCTCATTACACCTCAGAGGACACCTGATATTGGCCTGGCAGTCACCACCCATGAGAACAGCAGTATCAGTGATGCTGTTGAGTTGCCATCTCTCAACTTTCAGTTTTTCCTTTGGGCCACATTCCCCCCATGACAATATTTTTCCTCTTGAAACCTCCTCCGAAGTCATTAAAAAGGAATGGAAATATTGAATTGCGAAGTAAATCTACCTTTATGGAGAGCTTTGCTTCCTCAGTGTCATGCTATATTGATAATTAAAAATGTATAAAATTGCAGTTATTAATACTTATTCATATTTAATACACTTATTTTTGTAATGGATGCATAAATCTGTAATTACAGACTTATTAAATAAAGTTGAAGAGAAGTAGGCATCACATACTGCCATCTCTACAGAAACAATTGTAAGCTACTGATAGTGAACAACTAAGTGCCTGATAATCATAATTTTGGGACCTAGAAAGAGTTCCACAATAGCAACATTCATATAGTGTCTTAGTGAGAGCTGAGATATGGCCCCCAGCAGTTTTATTAACTGCAGTGTCAAGGCTTAATGATGGGTTAAATTTTATGACATGCTTAAACAAGTTAGGAATGGCTAAACCTTTCCTTCAAAATTGTTTTCTTTTTTGAGCCATAAAACTCACTATGCTCTTGTTTGTCAACTCTTTTAAGGGTTGATGGATGTCTTTAACCAATCTTCTATGAGACTTCTATACTCTTTAGATGATAAATTCTCATGCCTTCATTGTTGACTGTTATTGCTCTTAAAAACGCTTTGATTCTCACAAGATCTGGCCACAAAAGAAACTCATATTTAAATCTGTTTGATTAGTGGTTAATTTCATCAAATATAAAAGAGCAACCAAGCAGTCCATTTTTGCCAGTGAGTTATCTATATGAGTTATATTAATTCCTACAGAAAGCCCTTTATTCTGTGCAGTTTGTTAATAAATAATTATCATGTTCTGTTGAGTCAATCTGTCTAAATGCAAACATCAAGTCAAATCGACTTGTAGCCTGTAGTGTGTAAAACGATTTTTCCTCAGTAGGTGGGCTGTTCTGTATTGTTAGTATTTTCATATAACATTCTTCTACTCCAAAGAAACGCAACTCATCACTTTGATGTGATTAATTTATGGAAATATTTATTATAGGAACAGTGATTAAGTTTTGGTTCCAACACAGGTATAAGAATCCTCTAATATATACCATTCTCCTTCAAGATAAACTGTTGCCAAGTTCAGTCATGATATCCATTATCCCCTTCCTAAACATTATTCAACCCCAAAGTATTTCAACTAACCTGCTCAAATATTAACAACACTTAATTAGTCCATCTCTTTCAAACATTTTTTCAGTTCTGGGAATGTGAATTTTTTTTGCTACTGAAATTGTAGCAAAAAGCTGTTCCTCAGCATGGACCTGGTTTACAGTGAGATTGTCTTCAGTACAGTCTTACAGTGTCTATTATGAAAATCCTCAAGTTACATTTATGTGTTTCAAAATCATGACCAAAACATTTAATAGATTTATAATGCTTAGTGGATAAGCCAAGCAATTTTTTCCTTTCCTTCACTCTGAAAGGGTGGGGTGGAATATCCTCTTTGGGTATGTACGTCTGCACTGCTTACATGAGCAACTCTTCGTCTGCCCCATGGTAAGAAGTGTGAATCTGTCCATATTCTGATGGATTAATTCTAACACCAGGATGAATGAAAATGGAATTCGACCCTGTAACTGTTAAAAGTTTGATGTATACAGATGTCATCTGAGCCCCACTGTCAGAAAGGTATAAAATTCCAGTGGCAGTCAAGGAGTTAGATCAGATCCTTAATTCTCCAAGATATTACTTGCTATCTCCTCTCCATTTCCCAGGCTCCAGTTTATATGTGACAACTCTTGGATAGTGAGTCCCATTGTTTTCCACCTCTCACAGTCTTTTTCTCAACGCAGTCCATTTCCCTAGCAGAATTAATTCCAGCTTTGTTCTACAAATGTCAGTCTCTTTCCTTAGTCCCTCTAGGCTTCGAGCCAATTAATTCAGACTAAACAGAGGATATTAATTTTACTGTAGCATGTATGTATTGCACAAAAGCTGTGATGCATAGGGGTTTACTTTCAAGAACTACAGTGAAACATTTGTGTAAGCTCTCAAATTTGAACGTCAGAGATAACTTGCTAAGGGAATTGGAGACACTTAAGAGGAAATCCTCTAAGATTTTCTGATTTTAATGATTAAATACCATAAGAAAGTGGGCTGTGAAGTATGACCACCTAAAAACTGGATGAGATTGAATTAACCCTGGGCTACCACCTTTTGATATTCTGAATGCTGGTGGTTTTCAGCAGTGGATTGCAGGAAGGTGTTGAACTCTGCCCCAAGTGCTTGAGACATTTTGTAACAGAGAGGGGGAAGACAGCAGCTGCTAGAAACTGAACATTAAATGTTTTTAAAAATATAATTATGATATTGGGAAAAGTGAATCTCACCATTCTCGGGTCACGGAAATAGCCTTGTAACCAGTGCAGCCAGCCAGTCTATGGTGCCTGAGAAACCTGGATGCTAGTCAATGTTTGCTAGGGACTGCCCGTTCAATCAGTAGACAAAATTTAATAAATTAGGCTCTAAGTTATGAACTCCCACTTTGCCTCACGAGAGAATAATGGGGATGTTACCCAGGATAACTTCAGTAACTGTAGCTCAACTAATAAACACTTTCTTAAGGCAGACAGTTTCGCCATTTGACCGCTGTATTTTCTTGAATAACGTCATGAAATACTTACTGGACCTCTGGACAAAAGGAGGTCTTGCACCTTGTATTTGTGCAACTAATTGGATTTCCTTATTTGCTCAGGGGCTTTATTGTTTTGCCTCATCAGAGCTGTGCAGACTTTATCTCTCACAAACATAGGAGAAATGCAGTCCTCAGCACCCACAACTCTTTGCCACTGTTATCAGCTGATTAACAGCACAAAGAAATAACAAACCTTAGCCCAAAAGGCATCACAGAAGTGAATGAGTTAACTGCTTACAGAGCTAATGAGGCTGCCTGCTAGGGAAAAACCAACTTAATCCAGTTTAAAGTCTTTTTTATCTAAGCTAAAACTGTTAAAAGAGGATTTGCTTCCTTGAAGACAAAACGGAGATGTCCAAGATGTTACACTATGGCTGAAAGGACACATCTGTTCATACATTCGGGGAACTGTTCTGGCTTAACCGACCAGCTGTGCAGGAAGTAGTGTGGGGATCTTCCTCGAGAAAATCTGTGCCATGTGTAGGGCTGATTAATAACAAGAAAGACCCATACAGTTTTTCAGCTCCAAGCTTTCAGCACTAATTCAGGGAAGTCAGTCTGCTGGGAGTTGGGTGTCTGAACTTGGGGGTGAGAGAGGAAAACCAGCGAGCACACTGAGTTGTCTACACGCATATTTTAGAAGCATGAAGGAGTGAGCTACATTTTCCCCAACCAGGTACAGCTGGGATGAACCAAGCATTCCCAACTGCCCCTGAAATCTTGCAGTGTACAACAGGTTTCCCCTCACTAGGCACACTCAGCTGAGCTGCTGAGCAGTAGCGTGCATGGTCCCCATCTGCCTGGAAGTGTTGATGCTGCTGGCAGGGGCTCTGGGACTTGGCACTGGGAACAGAAGTGATGCCTTCTAAAGGTGTAGGCACAACCCTTTGGTGACAAAACATAGAGATGCATGAGATAACTGGATAGATTTTCCTGTCATAATGTCAGCTGGATATTTCAATGCTAAATATCAGAAATATAGAAAGTGGGATGAAGTAGAGATGGAAGGCTCTTTCCTCTTTGCCCTCTCCTTCCCTTGTCTGTCTGTAATACGACCTCGTCTCCTGCCTTTCTACCCAGGCATTTCTCCTTTACCCATCTCCTTCTGTCCCTTCACCCCTGGTTTGTTGCTGATCTCCACCCATATCCAATGTCCTCATGAGCCCAGGACCACGTAGGCATGTTCCACTAGTTTCAGGAATTGCTTCATTAGTTCATGTCTGAACATTTTGCCCTCTTTGAAGAGGCATAACACCATGTGAGTCAGTCTTGCAGAAATAAGTCTTACTCGTCAGATCTTTGCTTAGCTCTTATGGTGAGGGATTGGTGGGTTTATTAAAAATATATGATTAGAACATGGATAATCTTGCTTTTCTGTGGATAATGATGTAATGTATGCAGCTGTCTGGCTTAATCCAGGGAAAAGCTAAGGGAGAGATGTTATGGACAGTAAAACCCATATTCTGGAAATGGAAAGCCAGAGTGAAATGAGGGTTTTTACTTGTCTCAATCTGACACAGCTGATTTCCTCTTCATGCTTACCATGCAGACAGAAACAGGGTTCATGAACCTGCTGTGGCGTCTTTTCAGCTCTGTCCTTGCCACAAACCTCTGCATGCTTTCATCTTTTGATGAGCTTCATTTAATCCACAGAGATCACAGAGAAGGGTTATAGGGTTCAACCACCAATTGTGAACCTGTGCTAAAGAGCCCACAGGATGACACAAGCTGCTTTTGCAGTCTTTCCTCATGGGCTCTCTCTGTTTCAGTGAACTGAATGAACTCAGTGAACTGAATATCTTTCCCATCATGATGTATTCCCATCTGTTTTTGTAGAAGCAGCCTGGGGAGTATTTCCCATAGCTTCAGTAAATAACTAGTCATATATTCACCACTACTTTTTGCAGTACTGCACTTCAGTGCCTTTGTGAGAGCAGCTTGATGCTGCATCTACATCAGCCTTTTCCCACTCCAGGTTTCCCATCCCTGTCAGTAGCATGCAGTGGAGTAGACCATGGCTCACCTGACCCGGGTAAATATTGACAACACAATGGTACGACTACCAAGTGGCTGCCTCTGGTGGTCTGCCCTGTTATCCCACCAGTATGTCCTGGGCACTGCATTCAGGGAGTCTGGCTCACTGGTGCATTGCTGCAGTCCCTGTGCTGTGCCAGGGAACAGTCACAGGAGTGTTACACTGCTGTGACAGAGCTGAGGGCAGAGCAACTTCTGCATTTGAAGCTCCTCTTAGTAGTTACAGAAGTATGTAGAAAGGTGAATGACAAGACTTCTTTGTGATATTCTCTATTAACCATCATGCTAGTTTTTAAGGAGAGACTTCTTCCTTTATACAGAGTCCTGCCAGAGTATGTGGGACTGTGAAATCAGAAGCTTGTGGGCAACAAGTCCAGGTGTTGTGGGGAAATGTCAGGTTTAGTGCTAAGGTTGTCCAGAAATGTTCAGATGTTACCCTAGCATATACTGTGTGGCTCCTGGATCTGACTGATAAAGCAAAGGGTCACTGAAGGGGAAAGAACAACCAAACAAAGACCTTACATCTCCTTGTAGAAGTATTTAGAGGTTGTGGATGAGGATTTCAGAATTCAGGTTTGGGCTAACTGGCACTAATTAGCTGCTAACCCCCAGCAATGCTTTTCTGAAAGGCAAATGCCTATAGAAATCAGTTCAGCTCACTGCACTGGGAGGAGGGTTAGAGGTGGGGAGTATATGAATATTTCTGTAAAAAACACCCCGATGATAGTTAAGTAGGTGGAAGCCAATGCAATGGGTATGTGGAGACATGTCTTAATTTGCAGGGATATTTAACCAAAACAATGGGATTTTTCAAAGAAACAGGAAAATGTACATTCTTTAGGAGTACCATTTGAAGAGAAGAAAGGGTATAGAAAAGTACAAATGCATTTGCTGTCAGCACTGACATTTGTAGCCATTTCTCTTAGCCAAACTCAGTTTTTCTGACATGCTGATTTAATACAAATGTTCTGAGCAGCTTTCATTCTTATTCCTTGAGCAAACAGGAAGGAAGATCAGTCCTAATTTGAGTTCAGCTCCATTATGTTTTTCAGTTGTGTCAAAATGCAATAGCTGTAGAACACCTGGCAATATTTTGTGAACTGTGGACCTTATGCTCTGTCTTTGGCAGAGGATCAGAGTTTTTCTTACTCAGCTAGGCCTGTAACTAACGTTTCAATGTTTGTTCTCCTACTGGCATTACACTGAGATTGCCTCAAATATTCTGCAAAGATAGGTGGAGGCATATTGCCTTGGAATTGGTTTGGAAAACATTTGCAGTTTGGTTTGTCTGCTGCCTGGCAGCATTGGTGCAGGGTAGGAATAAAAGTTTTACTGAGCAAAGATAACGTATTAGTATACAGCAAGAGCGTTGTGAATTCAGCTAGGTCCTTGCCATGTCAACATCAAAGAACTTTGGGTTGATGGAAATGTGATCTGTCTACAAAACCGGTCGTTATTTTGCAAGAGTTAATTGTTATGACTACTTTTTCCTTTGAGGGAAGAGGGAAGGGTGAAGGGAAAAGTTCTTCAAGGACTTGTGGCACAAACCAAGATGGGTAGAGTCACATGTCGACCTTGTGCAAACAAAAACAGCCAGAAAACCCCACCCACATGCAAATAACCACACGGTTATGTCAAGCTCCTTATTGCCCCATGTGACACTTCTGTCATCACAGTCTCTAGGCTGAAAATAAATTCCATGGCTTATTCTGGCAGAGGAAAGTGATACCTTGTACCATGAAATATCAGATGTTGAATAGTAAAAGGAAGCAACCTTTACTCTTCTAGCATTGTGACCAGTGTTATGTATGGAATAAGACAGGCCATTTAAAACAGATTTAAAAAAGTGAAAATATGGATTTCCTTAACAAATACCTTCTAGGGACAAGAGGCTAAAGTTATCTGCTGTGACTGGAATGGTGGGAAAGGTAGAAGCATCTGTGAGAAGGAGCGTTCAATGTGAACATAATGTAACAGTGTGTAGGTGCTTTGCCTTGATGAGGTCTTGCAATGGATTGTGTTAGCTCATTAGTCAGGCAGCAAATGCCTCAGTGCCAGTCTGCAGTGAAAGTGATGCAAAGGCCTGACTCATCTGATAAAAATGTGTCAAAACTTTCCAGAAAGGACCAGTGCTTTAAATTACATATTTTTTGAAAGAGAATAAAGAAAAGGAAATGGAGTGGGTACATAGAGAATCTGGTAACGGATAGAGGACATTTTACTAACTCTTTTGTAATATCATATGACAGCTTTTCTGCAGGTTGCATTTCACAGCAAACAAGGCTTTCCTATGGGGAGAAAAAATTCAATTCTCCATCTCTTTGAAACTCCTTCAGTAATTGTGGGTATGATCTTGGCTATAAAACAATCCTGAGAGACATGCCCTTATCTAAACACTGAGATAAAGAAGTAAGAGCCTCTGCAGAGGTCTGGGTCTTACAACTGCTATGACACATCTATGCCAGCAACAGGCCAGTGTGAGTGAGCTTGACTCTGATCTGTTGTTTACTCTGGACTTCATTTCTGGATTTCAAGTTTCTGGTGGCCTTTGTTCAGATTCCTAAGCACAGAATTATTGTAAAATAAAGAGGAGGCCAAACTTGGACTTGGAAGAGGAATCTCTGGCACTGTTTGAAACATATATAAAAGCCTGAGGTTTGGCTAACCTTGCTGAGATGCTGTTGCACAATTGTGTATGTCAGAGATCACTAATTATCCCTCATAGAGATCCTGCTCTCTTGGTGGTCTTGAGAAAAACATATATTTTTAAGTCACAGTAATTTTTAATGCCAAAGAATAAGTGTCTGATTATTCAGATAATGCTACTGCAACTTTCAACTTGAACGGATGTTGGCAGACACAGTCAAGTCTCTTGCAGATCCTGACTGTGTATGTCAGCGGCAGGGTTATAATATCACAATCACAATGCAATGAGTGACTCCTTGTCTTAAATTTTACTGCCTTTTCTCCTTAGAAATGGAGCAACTTAAAACACCCTTCTCATGCAGAGAAGTGTTGTTACCTACACTTTACCCAAAAGTAGCTGAAGCACCATAGATTCAAGTCAAAATCTTCAATAGTGGTTAGTTAAGTACATGCTTTAAAGACTGAGCAAATTAAGCACAAATGGTCACACAGGAGTTTTTCTGGTAGACTGAAGAAGAGAATCCTGGCACACTAAGCTCTGACCTGCTGGCTCTTTCCATTACTATCACGGTGTTCCCAGTAGGCTATATCTTTTTAGAAGGTATTCTCCCATTCTTTCATGGATAATGTTCCCAAAGGTACAGTGTCCACTTGTGTTTGAAAGTAACTAATGCAAAAAGTCTCACTGAGGATTCCCTGAAAATCCCTGATAAAAACCCCCAAACTTTTCAAGCTCCTCCAAATATTTTTTTTAATAATATTCATTATCAAAGCTGCAGAGAACGGAATAGATATCTGACAAAATGACTTTCCTGTCCTCAGTGCTATAGAAAAAGAAGAGAATGTTGTAACAAAAAGGGAAATTATTTAATTTCTTATTGCTGCAAGTCTATGATGACATAGTCTGTTTCCAGGTGGACAGGACATTGTGGGCACTACAGTGATCAGTTAAGAAATATAAGCATCTCCAGTGGGTGATTCAGATTTTAGATGGCCAAAGTATTACCAAGAGACACGGGTTCCTGTTCTCTATAGAATTCTCATAATCCTAATTTAATTACCAAAGGGCAAATGGGATGAAATCTCCACTCAAAACTATGGTTTAAAAGGTGCTTTGTGTTACTGGGTATAGTGTAAAATTTGTCCTGGGTGTGTCTGACACACATAAATATTCTCTGTCACACACAGATAAACCCTGTGTTCTCCCTAACCTGGTTAAAATTCTGGGTCATCAAATATTACAGACATGTGGGATACAGAAGTATTCTAATTTAGCCCCAAATCTTCTTTCAAGAGAATTCATTTGAGTCCCGAGTACCTATATTTCTTATATAATTGATGTACTTACATGCTTAATTCTGAATTTTATTTAAAATTAGACTTGGAATTATGTTATTGGAAGACTTGGAGTTACTCAGACACAAATATGTGCCTGAGAAGTATAGTGAAAAAGATTTAAGTGCTATAATTAGACAAAAATATTTTAGAACAAAATAAAATATCAAAAATTAGCACAGAACAGCACAGAAAAAACGTCAGGGTTACTTATCACTCCACAAAGCTTGCTTAAACAGAAGCTGTTTAATAGATTTTTAAATTCATGGCAACTAAAGACAGTGTGACAAACAGAAATTGAAAGAGTGGGAAAAAGAAGAGAGATGCAGTGGAGCACTAGAACATCAATGTCTATATTAGCATGAATAGAGTCCACTTGGAACAGAAACGGGTGAAATCAGGTGAAACAATTGGTTTTGAGGGACTGACACCTATACTGGTTGCATGTTGGAGAGTTTTTTGATGTTGGCTCTTGTTTGTCCCCATTGCACACAGACTGACCAGAGCAGATAATTCCAGGACAATCTCTTCCAGCCCAGCCCTAAGCGAACAGAACTTGGATCACTCCACCTGAGGCTGATGCACAATGGGAACCAAAGTGCAGTACAAGGAACAGCGGGATTTGCTTCAAATGTATAGATCTGTTACAACATGAAACACTGATGTACATGCACCATGTGACAGGCTGGCCTGCAACTCAGAACGATCTTATAAGGAGGTAACTTCTGTCTTTTATCTCAGTGGCCTGACACTAGCTTTATGAGGAAATTATAGTAGAAGAATGAGTCTGTTCTGTTTCAGAGCTATCCAGCAGTGGTAAAGCTGTACTCTTGCTAAACCATTACCACAGAGAGCACTTATACCAGTGTACTTTGAAAACCTCCCAGTGGATCTTCCCTAATACCAAACCCATTACTGAAGACAAGCACAGATTTTACTTAGACCACACAATTGCCTGGGGAATTCACAAATGAAAACATCAGATGGGGATAAAAATGGGAACATTTTATTTGGAGCTGTCTTATTTTGGGTCCCCCTCTGCAGGATGTGATAGATGAGAAAGAGTTGCCCTTGGGATCCACCTCTCCAGTGAGAACACCTCTTAAAAAAATAAACCTCAAACTAAGGCTTTGTTTTGAACCTTCAATGTTTAAAGCTTACTGTGACCTCTAATGCTGGCATACAGCTGGGACATGAGAACCACAGTACTGCTGTCAGTACTACATGAGCTGTTATGGAGAAGGGAACAGAGGTTGCTCAGGCTCTGCCAGCAAATATAGCACAAGGCTTGTTCTTGTGTGTGCCAGCATTTACTTCCCACAGTGGAGAATCCTTGTGAGTAGGATTGGAAGGGCCTCTCAAATGTTACCTAGTCCACGCACCTCCCTTTTTTTCCCCACACCAAACTTGATGTTTTGTTGCTTCATCTCTGTTTCAAGCACCAGGCTGTGCAATCTTTGGCACAGAAAAGCAGGCTGCAGTTCCATGTTAATTTAAGTCTGGTTCCTAATCCTGTCGATGAAAGATCACTTTTTTGTACGCAGCTGAGCAGCCCTTTTTAATCTGCAGTTGCAGCACACAGCTGAGGTGGTTCCACAGATTCAGTGCCCTGATCAAGGACTGGTTGACTGTGCAGTTCACTGACATGGTGAATTTGACTCCAGCTTGACTCAGCAGATTTGCCTTGAAGGTGCTGCAGTGGGGAAGAGACAACTGCATGCAAAGACTGCAGTGGGAGCAGGAGGTGGGAGCTGAATGGGAGAGTCTCGGATGCATGTCTGTGACTAGACCCAAGTTAAGTCACATCCTCTTGTTAAATATTCCCTGAGCTTGGTACTACACTTCCATTGACTTCCCAAATTTGCACTGATAAGAAATTTTAAATGGATAACCACATTAGGTATCTCAGGTACCTTCTAAGGATGTTTGCATTTCAATCTAGAACACTTGAAGTTGTAAGGATTAGGAAATTACTTTTTCCAGAGCATTAATGACCCCAGTCTGTTTTTAAAATTCATGCTCTTAGATATAGATACAGAGTGTAAATCAAAAGTGTAACAAAACACACAATGAAAGCTGGTGGCACTTTGGCCACCTAGATTGATTAGGCAGTTTTGCAGCCTCTACTTGCTGCATCTCCATGTTTGGGCCCCCAGCTGCCCCTGTACAGCCGGCTCATACTGTCTGGCAGTCTATGAACTGATATCACTGTCATCTATTGACTAGAAGCCTTTGAGTATTTTGTTTGTGTGGAGTTTATGTGAGCAACACAATTTCTATTTGGCAGGCAGTTGGAGTTCCCTCTAAAGAGGCTTGTCTGTATTTGAGAGTTTTGCCATTTTAAATACAGTGGTATAATTGAAACAGCAACACAGAAAATACTCAAAGGAACAGGCAATTATAGTGGTAGCAAATTGTTTATATTGGCCTACCATATTACAGAACAAAATGAACTGTACCAAAATGATGCAGTTTTCTATCAATTTCTATCAATAGATTACTCTAAGCTAAGGTCTTATTCACGTATATTCCCTGCTCTCAAGTCCTCTCTCTAATTGATTTAGGCATGCTGATACAACATAAATGCTTTCAAATACAAATACAGTTCCAAAGTGAGTTATATTTTCCCCTCCTCCCCCAAAATGTCCATGTCTGTCAAGTCTAAACACTCTGTTGATACCTGCTTGGGGTAGAGATCATTCTATGCAATGCTATGAGCTCATTGTGATGTATATTAAGGTAGAGAGTGGCTCTTCCTTCTTATCTCAGTTGCTTTGATGGCATGGGGAAGATAAAGAACATGCTGCTGCTTTTGATGCTCCATGTGAGGAAAATAAAGAATTAACAACAGCAACTGTATTACCCAAACCTTCCTCTACAAACTACTTTGAACAGGTCTTTGAGTTGCTTTGATTATTTTATTTGTTTGTTTTCATCTGCTTTGACAGTAGACTGGTCAAATGTCTGGAATAGCTAGAAGATGTCAAAGACAAAATGGAAAGCAAACCAGACATGTTACACAGAATTTTTTGGCTGCCTGGATTTCTGATCTTCAATAAATGAGCCTGTCTCTGTGCTCCTGTCACCTCCCAAAGACCTGAGGTCTTGCTGAGAGGTCGGAGGAGACAAGCTGGCAGCCAGCGAAGGGGTGGCAGTGGCACGCACAGGTTTACAGACATCAGACCACAAATGCAGTGCAAGAGCCAGGACTGACCGAGGCTGCCTGAGCAGTGTGTTGGGCTGGGTGTAAAATGAAGCACTTGGCTCACCACATTCAGCTTGTGGGTTCAGTAATTCCCAGCACAGTTGGCCAGGCCCCAGAAGAACCCTCTGTAGGTAATTAATTCTCCCCATGCACTCCCCAGATAGAGTGGAGCCAGGGCTCACAGCACTGAAATTACCCTAGGCATTGGCTCTTAGAGTTTATACATTGTTGTGTTCCACCAGGTGATATCTAAATCTGTTAAAAAGTCAGTCTTGCCTTCTCCTTGATGCCTAGATCCTTTCTTCAAAAGGGCTGTTGGCTCCTAAACCACTTATGGTCTTCAGTGGTACCCATCCATCACCCCTTGCTATGCTGAAGACTCCACATCTGTTTACAAAATGTTCAAAGAAGGAGGAATCTGGAAGATGGTCTGAAATCCCTCCTGTGTACTTTTATCCAGCACTTCTGTCTGTAGATTGCAAAATGTTTTATAGCTCCTTTTCTCCTTGTTCCCCTACTTCCATTCATTCTTTCTACAGCTTCTTGCTCTCTCCCCTGAGATAACTGTGGTCACATAACAGATTAAACCTAAAAGCCTAAAATGGCAACTTTGGGGCTTTTCTTGTCTTTATCTTCTGTGTACCACACAAGTGCACCAAGCAATAAATTCTCCCTGAAGTTTTCGCTGTCTGTAACATGAGATGCTTTTCATTCCACCAGTTGTATTTTACCCACAGAGAGTGTAGTTAAGGTGTCACATGATTTCAAAGAAAACAAAAGCTGTATGAATTGTGATGTTATTTTGTAGGAGAGGAGAAATGCTGCTAAATGTAATGCTCCTTTTGTAATGCAGGGAAAGTCTGAAAAGCAACATCTCCCAAACTGAACTGGATACTAGGCTGTGATCAGGCAGATTTTTGTGAAATATGCCAAGGGAGCATTAGATTGGAATTGGATTTGACAATATGGACAAGGTTGTTCAGGCAAATCTGCAAACCATGAAAAGATAAATCTGTTCTCTAATAGTATCTAAAAAGGATCTAAGGTTTGCCACTTAGAGAGCACTGGGAAGGTGTTTTGCTGCTGACAGGGTGGCCAGAGCTATGACATCACGTAGAGTCATCAAATGAAACCTGTATCAAGAGCTTCTTTTTGTTTTGTTTTGTTTTGTTTTCAGCTGCCAGAGGTATTGACTTTCTTACAGTATGTCACTATTACATTAGCAAATGAAAGCTTTTGCTGCTATGAAATAAAAGGTTTTCCCTGCTTTAGACTGCAGAACTTTTATTGCTTTTTAGGTGCTGAGAGACAGAAACCCATTCTGCACAACTGACTAACAGCAAATCATGGTTTCTCATTGCTCCTTCCCTTGCTTTTACCTCAGCAACTGGTGTGTGTGAGGGCAGCTCTGCATGGCTTACTCTGTAACCACCAAATAAATTTTTCACACATGTCCACAACAGCATATCACCATCATAGCAAGATGTGGAGTCTGCCTCTTCAGTGGGCAGAGTTTCACTGTTCACAGTAAATGGAGCTTTGTGGGTGGCCTGGACCCAGGTCTCTATGCTGCTCTGTGGAGGAGTCAGAGGCAAAGCCTGACCTCATTACTTCACCAGAGAGTAAAATAATCTGTGTACTTTAGGGTACGCAGTTCATGCAGGGAGGCAAGAGCAGAGGATCTGTGTCTTTTCTGGGAGTTGTTCTTCAGCTGAGATTCAGCCTTTCATGGAGACTGGAGGATGGCAAACTCCTCTGCAGTCCTGGGACTCTCTCCCATGATCAGTTCCTATCTATCTCTCCATTTAAATCCTTCTCTTCCTCCTCCCTGTTTATCCTTCTCATCCCACCCCCAGTCTCTTCCCTGTTGACCTCCTCCACCCTTTCCCCAGAGTCCCCGGCTCTTCCTGACACCTCACTCCGCATCTCCACAGTGGCTGAAGTCCTTGACACTGAGTGGAGACAGACAGCCACTATTTGATATCCCTCTTGCCACATAACTGCATTTCCATATTGTGAGGAAGCTTGCCAAAGTCCTGTTCCTCCCATAGCAAATTGAGAGCTATCACCAGCTGGTAACAGCTTGCAGACACAACTTGCTGACTCGGAAATATTCCTGACAGCAGCAAGAAAGCTCAGATTATCAATCCTTGGTATCATGAAAACTCTAAATCAAATCCGTTCCAACATCTGGTTAATGATCAAAGCAAATCCCTTTTCAAAAAAAAAAAAAAAAACAGAAAAAAATAAAATACTTATTTCCTGATACGCTTAATAACCTGAAATTAAGGAGACCGTTTATATCGAGTTAGGAGACTCACTCATGACCACCAGTGAAGTGTGAATCAAAGATCCTTCTTACAGCAATCCACAATGACTGCCCTACACAGGATGCCACCAAGACAGACACAGCACACCAACATATCCTGTACATTCCTCAGCAAGCAGAAGGTCCCTGGGTTCATAATTTTCTGGTTTAGCACAGAGGAAGAGACAAATGCTCAAGGAATAACTTCCTAGCCTGCTGCTGCCTTTTTTTCCCCCATTCATGATGACACATGGATAAGAAGACTGAGATGTTTCTGACTGGTTCTCTAGAAGGAAACTGGACGGTGATTGAACTGGGATTATTCAAATAGCAAAAGAAAAAATCATTTAGGGCATGCCATGGCTGATTATGATTTCATTTAGGAACCTTGTCCAGACCGCAGTTCTCTTTTGCTGGGACAATCAGGTACATATACTGCCAAGTTTGCCATCTAAGAGGCTGCACTTAAGGTAGATCTTCAGCCAGTGATAGCAGGTCTGTTTCTAGTGTCTACAAGAAATTGTAGACATTAGAAAATTTCCAACATATGCTGGAGGGTCAACATCTTGGGACATATTGGAGGATGTCAGGAATAACTTTTTCATACAGGTATGCATGGTACAACAAAGGATGATACAGAGCTGGAGCTGCCATTATTAATGAGGAGGAACTGGCTGGCCCCAAGATGATCAGTGATAGCATTGGTTGTAGAGATCATGAAGAGGATTGTGAAGACTCCACAGTGAATGGGGAAGGCAAATAACAGAATAACAGCTCTTGACTTCAGGCAATTAGACTTTGGTTTATGCAGGAAGCTGGTACTTTGCACACAGTTTGCTGTCCTCCCAGCCAAGTACAAGAAAGAAACTCCAAAGAGGAGTGCGTTCAGGGCAGGCCACTAAGCTGGTCAAAGTTTGGAGTGCTTGCCTTGTGAGGAGAACTGGAAGACCAAGATTTGTTCAGCCCAGAGGAGAAACAGCTTCAGGGTCACTTGACAGCAACCTGCCAGGACTCTTGAGGGAGTCATCTAGAAGAAGAAGTCAGTGGTGCACGGCTGAAACAGAGGTTTGGTTTAGAAACCTCTTGAGATCCCTTCCCATTGGAACTATTCTAATAATCCTATGAAAGCATATGAGCACCCTAAATGAAATTTCCTAAAACTTTGGGGAGACAATCCTCAGATCTTTTTTTCATTTACCTCATAACAAACTACATCTCCTTCCCATTAACCAGATTTTCAACTTTGATATGCTGTCCATGTCCTCTCCATTTCTGCTGCTTTTGCAATGCCCTTTTCTTTCTCAGCATTGTTCATATCAAGCCTTTTTTCTTCCTGTCGATTTTTTCCTCGTGTTTTCTGTGTCTTCACGAATCTTTCTCTGTCATCACCACTAGTTACCAGCCATCTTTCAGTTGACTACCCACACAGACTATGCCAAGTGCATTTACAGAATATCAGCTTCCTTTCTCAGCATTCCTGAACACATCGTGTATTTTTTTTGTAATTCTTTATAAGAATCGTATTTTCGCACTAGCAAGATCTAATTCTTTTTGCCTATATGGTTACATATAATTCTTTAATTTCATTTATTGCCATAATGTGTCTTTAGAACCAAGTTATTTTCTTTTCTTATGGAAGTTAGTTTGAAATCCACTGTTTCGAAGCCTTCCAACAATATTACTGAGGCAAAAGTTTATTTTCCATATTGTCTTTCCATTATTTGCACATATATAATTTAATTGTTCCTTAAAGCCTGTAAATACCTTACCAAAAGGAAAAGGAGCTTCAGTCTGAATGTGAAGGTCCATCAAATAGGTGCTGTATAGTGTAACCTGTAGCACATTCCCTGCAGTGAGTGGTGCTGGTGTCCTAAGTCTTCACAGTAAATCTCTGCCTGGGTAGTGACTGTGCCTTGCCAGGTGCTGCTCAAGTCCAGAGCACACAAAGAGCACTACACAGACCTGAGTAACTCTTGTAGGAAACAGCTACAAAAGGAGGTTATTGAACGTTCCCTAGATTTACTTCTGACAGTAGTCAGGGAACAGAAACTTTGCTTCTTTATGAGGAAGTCTTTAACGTGGTGAGTTTTTTGTGTAGAAACTTACTGGCTGTGGCAGTGAGCTTTAAAATGTCCCATGGTTTTCATTGTTATATGACTGTGTGTAAACACAGTCACAGCCAAAAGTGTTTATTGTTGTACAGATGCCAAGTTTAACATCCATGCACAACATTAGTGGTTTTCAGTATGTATAAATTAACATCTTCTTTATGCTATCACAGGATTTTTATATTTCTTACTTAAACCAATACAGTTTCTGGAAGGTGGAAAGTTGAAAGAATTATATTAACTCAAATTCATAACACTATTCATTCATGACAATTAAGTACTGGCTTACGCTGTGAAACACTGCAATGTTTTGTAAAACAAAATCTTTTGCTTCACTATGTTGTTTGCATGATGATACTTGAAAGACAACTGCAAAGATACTTTGGAACAACAACAACGTGATTGCTTCTGAGAGGCCAAAACAGACAAGATAATTAACTTCGAAAAGTTACAATTGGTCATATACGGGCATCCAAAACGACCACAGAACTTTGTGGGAAGGCACTTAGTGACTCCAGTAGGGTTTGGATTATGCCTTTATTCCTAGCAAAAATTATGGTGACAGCCTTTGTAATGCTTATGCCTTAAACAGGTGTAGCACAGCAAGAAACTGAACCTCTCCTGCATAGGAAGGCACGCAGGATACTTGAGAGGATCCTATCCCACCTCATCTGGGTGCCATTACTTAATCAAATTTATAATGTCTGGCAGCATGCATTTTCTGAAGCTTTCCAACTGAATTCAAGCCATGCTTAACACGGGGTCTTTCTTCCAGCATTAAGTGCAGAGCAAATCTGGAGGAGTGTGCACTTCTCAACTGAACAAACATCAATAAACTTACACCAACAGAGGCAGCAGAACACCAGAACACCCAGAAAATTTTCATAGGCTCATACAGTAATATTCAATGGGGCTTCTGCAGGTCTTTGATCCCACTTGTTATTCATGGCAGGTCCAGTTAGAGCAGGTCCACTCAAGTTTCCAGTATCTCAGTGGATGAAGAGTCCACTCCTTCTCTGAATTCCTTCTCCAAATTTGACCATTTCCTGTGAATTTCTTTCTTCTCATAACTTAGTCATATGTTGTGATTTATATCTGTTCCCTCTTATGCAACTCTGAGAAGCAACTGATTTTATCTTCCCTACATCCTCCCATTAGACCGTTGCATCTCTTCAGCAGGCTGAATAAATTCCACTTTCTCAACACCTCCATGTACGTGGGAAGGTCCAGCCCCCGATCACCCTGGTGGCCTGACTTCAGTCTGTCAGTACCTTTCCCTGACGATAAAAATTCTGGAAAAAAAAAAAAAAAAGCTGATGTTTTATTTCCTGCCCATATAAAGATATCTTAAGGAATATATTAAAATCTTTTAAGGAATGAGCATCAATATTTCTTCTGAATAAAAACAATCCTGCCAAAATTTTCCTCATGATCCTGAGTAGTGCAGAACTCAAATTATTCTCTGGCTTTGGAGCAAAGCACATTCATCAGAGTTGAAGTACCCAAAGTAAAAAATTTTTCTGGGGAAGGAAGAATGGTAGTGCATGGCTGCTCAATTTTGCCCTTCAGGAGCCCAGCCAGTGACCATTATCTGCTCATATGCCCTGTGCATTTCATGAATCCCCACTCCTTACGCTCTTCCAACACCATCTTCCCTCTCCACTCACCCCTGTGTTCTAGTCACCAAGGCCTCAAATTTTCTCCCTTTCCCAGTATCCCAGACCCATATTCACATGCGAAGTTTGTTTTCTTTTTGGAAATTCTCTGATTCCTTTCCAACTTTCAGGCTGTTTTCAAATTATTTTCCCCCTCCAATTAAATGTGCTCTGACAGAGGCAGACTTTAGCAAAATGTTTTGCTCCCTTCATGTCTGCCCTACTTGGACCCGAAAGGATGCTGACTGAATATTGGATATTCTCAGAAATCCTCCAATTACAGTGAAAGCCGCCAACCTACAGACCCTTGTGCATTCTCACTGTTCACACACAATATGATTTTTTGGGTTGTGAGTCAGGTTTGTAGCTACTTACAGTTGCCAGCTCTTTGTTGTTTGTTAATACTGTGCTTCCTTTGCTTCCCCGTGAAGCAGTGGGAGCCACAAGCAGCCTGGAACAAATGGCTGGTCAACTGTGAGGAAAATCTGAGACACTGATTGATTCCCAAATGTGGCAAGTGGTAAGGAGAGAGGGGGAAAAGGAGATAAAAGAAGCTGTGTCACATGAATCCCATGTCCAAATGACTCCAGGTAGGTTAGTGTTGCTCTCTCCTAATGAAATACTGTGTAGTTTAAAGGAAATGAGAAGTCAGTGAATTTTACAGCATTTAAAAGAATTGGCCTTAAATGGGAAGGGATTTTACTCTACTTACTGCAGAGCTTCTGATCTTTTAGGCTTTAGTCAAAGACCCTGATGAACTGTTGATGTTTTCATAGAATCACAGAATCATCAAGGTTAGAAGAGGTCTTTAAGATCATCCAGTCCAACTGTCAGCCCAGCCTTACCACTGCAAGCCCATAGCCACTAAGCCATGTGATCCAGTGCCAAACCCAGGAGGCTCTTAAACACCTTCAGGGAGGTTCACATCAATAAGACTGATTATACTTTAGTCATACATAGTAAAATGACCACTGCTTTTATTTTAAAAAAATGCATGTCAGGAGAACCTGGCTGATGGCACTCAGAAGAAAACACATTAACTTCAGTTTTCATGCTGGAACTCTTCATGAACAGCTCAGCACAGTCCTAGCTGAATCCTCAGTTGTGTCCATATACACAGCTTATGTATGTGGACATGTTTATATGTAGTAAGACTGACTTTTTTGGCAGCACTCTTTTGAAGCTGGAGCATGATGCAGCCGTGAAATAAATGTGGTACAACTGTGATGCAGGTGAACTACAATTCAAGAAACATGGGTAGGGCAGGAAGCAGAGGTTTCTGCAAGTGACATTCACTGATTTTCATTGCTTTCAGACTTGAGTAACTTGACATTTAATGAGATATTCTGTCTCCTCAGAGTGGTTTCTGTCTTCCTGGTCCCCTGAGCCAACTGATATTCCCTTCTTTAGATATTCCCATGGAGATGGTCTTGTGATTACCCTCAAGTCTTTAGAATGAGCTGCAAAATATTAATTTTAATTTTAAATTAATTGATTTACTAATCATTGACCATTATGAACTTCAAGTTATTGAGCTGCACTAATACCTTGGGTGTCATTTTGGTGGACAAGGTTCACAAGAGTGGTTCAGCAAATAGGTCTCCATGATGAAGAACTCAATGGCTGCAGGTCCATTACTCTCCAGGGAAGCAGTGAAAGAGTTGTATACATGAATCAGACAGATTAAATAAAAAATAAGTTCAATTTTTGTTCATTGAGTATTGAGGAGCAAGGGTATGGCTAGTCAGCACTGTCAGATTGGCCCATTGCTCCTCCTCCCAAGTTCAACAGTCATCACTTACAGAGCTTGTGTTAGGTATCTGCTGCAAGACCCCAAAGAAATGAAGGTCTTTTGGCCTCGTGTGAATTTCCTCACAGAAAAGTTTCACTTAATTGATAGTCTGCCTCTTATCTGCCTTCAGATAACAGAGAAATACAGAGAAAAATCCTGTATACAACAGATTCTCAGTCCTTACATTGCTTTTTTAAGTCAGACCAATAATGACTGATGTTTAGCCAAAGAATCAATGCAGTTGCCTGCACAAGGTATTGGATGAACTCAAGTAACAAACAAGTATGTAAAACCCAGGTTTTTTTAACAATCATTAGGGGGGAAAAAAAAAGCTAATATTATCAGGTAGCTCATTTATAATGACCAATTTGACTGGCTCCACATCCGGGTTTCCTAGCTTTTTTTCAGTGTAAGAAAGACAGCTGTCTTGTCTTGAAAGGGTGTTTTAATGCAGAGTTCTGTATTAATATTGTGTTTCTTTTAGGTGTTGTATGTTAATACTTCGAACATGGATTTCTGGCAGTATGAGCATGGCCTAGTTTTTAATGAAAAAGATCACGTTTCCAAGTATTTTTTAAAAGCCTGCATTACCACAGTTTTGCTGGCAAGAAAGAAAGGAGGAGGGAATTAAATAAACAAAAACACCTGGCAACCTCCATTGTTGGTGTAGAAAAGGCAAGTCATGCAAAAGCACTTAAACTGAGAGGGTTTTTTCCAAATTTAATCAGTAGAATTGCAACAAATATCAACAGTAAGGTTCCTGATAAAAAGCCAGAACAAGCAAGACTCTAAATGCCTAGAGATTGGAGGAAAAAAATGAAGAGTAAATAAACTGGTCTTTACTCTTCACATCATTTAAAGATATTTGAAGTGGCTACTTTAAACATAATACGAAATTATAGAATAGAAACATATGTATCTTTTTATTTATCAGGTTTGGTCTGAGAAAACAATGGTGTGCTTGGAGCAAATCAGCCACTGGGAAAATGTATGGAACAAGCCATCACTAGAGAAGTAAGTCACAAATAGCTTACAAAAGGAAAACAAAACAAAGATAACGAGAGTCAGAAAAATTTACAAAGTTCTGATGAGATGGTTGTCTTAGAATCTGGGAGAGTCTGGGACGATTTGCCCAGTGACTTACCAGCTATATATCTCCTCAGTGCTTATGGCTAAAAATTGTGAAGTATTGTTGTGTTTTGAGGAAGAATGTGCATACATAAGCCAGCTTTTGAGGGGCAATCACAAAGTTTAGTAGAAGAATGAATCCAGGTGCTGCAGCAGCACATGTCAAAGTACAAAACAACAGTTCAAGGAGTTCAGACGTGAAGTCCAGAGGAGCCAGGAGCTTCAGGTGTCAACCACAATGCAGGAAGAGCATGGTGGGCACAGGAGAAAACACTGCAGGGTTCGTCTCATGAATGCTGCCAGGAGAGAAGTCTGAGCTCAGTGGCAAACAGCAGGGGCCAAATATTTATTCAGGCAGTCTCAAGCAGTTCAAATAGATTGCTGATAGAATGGCATGAATAAACCGCCATTTGGCTCAGTGCCATGATTTTCACTTTGTTGAAGGTTTGAGCCGAATAAATCCTCCAAAGTAGGCTGCTGGTTTTAGACAGTGTTTCCTTGTGTTTAAGGTACTTAGTTGAAAGGGTATTGAAATGGTATGGGAAAATATGCCAGAGATGGAGTGAACGCACAAGTTTTGATTTGGTATCCAGCTTTAGAGTGTTCAAAACCAGACAACAGCCTTCCATAGAAAAAGAAAGTGATGTTTCTATCTGCCACCTCTCACAGAATCTGCAAAGCATGATGTGAACACCAAAAATTCAGTTGATGCATCACTCAAGAACACAACCATCACTTGCTGGTGACATTTTTTTTTTTTTTAATCTCAGTTTGGAATATGAAAATGTAATCTATTTGTCTGTTGACATGTACTCAAGAGTCGCCAGAACTTTGTATGGACTCTGCTCAAGTTTGAAATTAGCACCAGTTTGCAATGTCCTTGACTCAATAGAGTTTTTTATTTTTTACTTTTGCACTTTTATGTAAAGCCCACAGAATTTCCTGGAACTAATGACCTACAGCCTTGAGGTGAAAATCCTGTTCTTCTGTTCATAGCAATTTTATTTGCTATGGGCAACTGCAAGAAACATTTTTGGAGCCAGCCTGCCTTCATAGCTTCCTGTATCTACTGAGCCAGTTTCTGATTTTCATAACTCTTAACTTTTAGCAGACAAATACAGAGGAGTGTTTCGTCTTTTCAAAGGACAGAAAGAGTTAAGAGAGGAAAAGTCTTCCACAGAATAAGTAGGACCATAACAAGCTCTGACCTGTGGTGGCAATACTGTCATTCCATCCTCATTTTTGCTGAAGGACTTCCATTAAAACTATGAGGTGTTAGATTTTCTAGGAGTCTTGCAATAACTAAATAAAATAAACAAAAATGAGGATTCTTGGGCTTCATTTCTGTTGAAGCATGTTTTCAATGTATTATTTGGTTTCTAAACCATATCCAAAGAGACAAAATGCCAGAACAATAAAATATTCCCCCTTGTTTGCAGAACAATTCTCCTGTCACGGCAAAACGTTGGATGCAGTTGAAGCCTATCCTCAACATGTAGCAGAGATCTGTGAAGAAGAAAATACTCAAAATAGAAACATGTCTGAGCAGACAAACACTATCAAGGCTGGGAAAGCAGGTAAGGAGAAGCCAGAACCTCTGTCCTGATCTTACTTCTCCTCAAGTCAGTAGGAAGACTTGTGAACTTCACTTCACTTCACAGAAGAAAATTTCTATGTTCAAAAACATTGTTCATGGCAGAGGAATTATGAAAGTCCTCTAAATGCAGTGAAAATAAAAGTAAGTGAAAGAAAACCTCCCTGCATCGTACTATTCTTTTTTCCATTCCTCAGTTTCATCTGGCTGACATTTAATACTGTTTATTAGCAGAGATCCTTTGTTGTAGCTCTCACAGTTTTAGGTTGTGAGCAGTCATAGTGCAGAGCACACACATTTGTCATTAGACCAGACCATAGCTGCAGAAATTAAATTAAAAATTTGACATTTGATCAGTGTCAGCAACAGAAATGCACTGACATCCCACAAACAGCCCTGCAAGACTTTGGCTGCAGGATATTGTCCCAGCCACAACAAAATGTTAGGCGACAACAGCTCCAGCGTGACCCTACCTGCAACATCAGCTGCAACCCAGGAGAGACTGATTGAAGCAAGTAAGGCTCATATCCTGTGCCAAGCAAAGGCTGTCCTGCACATCTTAAGTTGAAGATCATAGTAAATAACATCTGCAGAGAGTCAGGAATAAGCACTGAAAGAATGAAAGAGTCAGACCATAGGTCCAGCTGGGTAAGTACTCCAGCTCCAACAGTGACTATTAGCAGTTCCTTGGAATAAAGGATAAACCCTTACACACACTGTAGTTTAAACAATTCAGCTTCCAGTGGTTGCCTTTGTGTTTCAGTGTACTGAGCCCTGGTGTGACCTATACACAGATACTCTTTACTACACTGTAGAGGTGAAAGCCCTGGGAGATTCCCAAACCTTTTGCAGTTAGTTTGGGATTTCTTTTTGGTTGGTATTTCTTGGGGTTTTTTTTCTGGTTTTGGTTTGTGGTTGTTGGTATTTTTCTTGGGTTTTGTGGGGTTTTTTGTTGCTTTTTTTTTGTTGTTGTTGCTGAATTTTTTTACTGTTGTTGGTGTTTTGGTTGGTTTTGGTTTTTTTTCCTTAAGAAATAGAAACATGGAGGGGAGGAACAATAAAGTTAAATTACTTGAGACATGGGTAGAAAGTTTACTGTTAGAAGCATGACTGGAACTCAGGAAATGGCTAATCATTCCAGTCCTCCTTGAGAAGCCATAGAAAACTGGAACACTGACGGCAGCAGGAGTCTAGACAAATGGCACAAGATTCAATCTTTAACATTCTTATGTGTGGTTTGCTCTTTTTTTTCCTCTGTAGATTTTTAACCTTTTTTGGAAGAACAGGATGTTCTCCTGTGTATTGTAATACTTTTTGGTTGGTTGGTTGGTTGATCTGTTGGTCTTAAAAAGATACCGTGTTTATCTTCACACTTAATGCTGAAGACCCCCCAAAGGTTTCATGTAATTAAGGACTGTATGATATGAAGCTTGTTTCTAAAGACCATCCAGTGTCTAAGACAATGGGACAAGGCTGTACATGGAGGACCTCACAGGCACTGGTCAGGTCTAGACATAACATTTTTAATGTAATATTGTCAGCACATCTTGTTCTGTCTAAGTAAAATAGTTTATTAAGGTTACTGAATTACAAGGATGTTTCTGTTTAGAAGAAGGCTTCTAAACACTGGTCAGCTACGTGCAGAAGAAAGTCCAGATCTATTTTTTTTAATAATGTTTTGATTAAAAGCCAGTTGTATCAACATAATTCCCCTCCACAGAACAATCCAGATACTTACTTCTCCTTCCAATCTAGAACAAATTTTATCTCTGAAAGCTGTAGCATGATTGTCCTTGGATGCTTACATCCTGACCCGCTGTCAAATGCAAAATCAAACACCTGTGGCAGATACTTAAAGCTATGTGTGTGTCACTGTTGATCCATCTGCAATATATTACATCCTGATTTATTACTATGGGTGTTTTTCAAAGGGGATTCATTAGTCAGACAGAGTCCACTGCAGTTAAAAAACTGTTTTTCTTCCCACCGTTCTAATTTTCCCTTCTTCTCGGGTTTCTGTTTCCTTTCATGCTATGGCAGGGATATTAAGTGCTTGTGATACAATATTTGGTCCAAAACCAGCCATTCTGTTCTGGGCAATTAATGTGGGTGGTGAGCAATACCTGACCCAAATTTTGTGGGTTGGATAAACCATAAGAAGTGGTTAATTATTTGCTACAGACCATATCTGTTTAATGAGGGGTGGAATTTCTCGTTTATACAGAAAAAATCCATGAGTTCTGGCATTGTCCTAAAAGAAACAAAGGAATAACTCTCTCTCAAAGCAACAAGAATTTTCACATAGCTGTCTGTGGCTTAGATCATGAATTGGTGTAGGAGGCCATATGGTGGCTCTGGTAAGAGTTGTTAATACAGATTACTGTGTTGCAGGGATAAAATCAGGGAAAGGTATACCTTGAAGGTAAAGTTTCTGATCCAGGTTTTCCTTTGTGAATGCTTTCATCCCCTTTCAAGAAAACAGGTAAAAAATCAGCTACATTTTCCCATGATGACCATTTTTAACTTTGTGCTTTTATTGTCCCATGCAATATATACAAAGCTTCATTAAAAAAATAAAGAGAATTACATTTACTTCTACTAAATTTCTCCTCTGCTCAAAATAAAGCCATCTCACCTGGTCCACCCTGTCTGCAGATGTAAAATAACAGACGTGTTTCTACCTGGGCTGCAACTGCTGAAAATTTCCTCCCTGAATAATATCTGAATAATAACACATGTTTAGTATTCCCTGTTATAGCACAGTATATGGAGCACTTCTGCTTTTCTCTAGGGAAACCCACAAGTGCTGCTTTTTGTACCACAGATTGGCAGTTTATGGAGAAATCCAACGGCTAAATCATGAAGTCAAGAGTCCTTAGAGCCTGTTGTGACATGATTTTTGAAATATTTTCCTTTCTCTTTCCTTCTGCCACCCTGAGCACTGCTACACCAAATAAAATTTTCTGTCATTTAAACTACAACCAAAAAGCTCACAGTGTTGACCCCCAAGCTGTTACTTGAGGTTGTAATGATGAACACTTTTTGACATCTGGTAAGAGGTTGCAGCTCCTGTCTGAAGAAGTCCTTCTGAAGTTAAAGGCTGATGATGTCAAATACAAGGATGTCTGGTTTATTGTAAGACTGTTTGGTTTATTGTAAGACTGTTTTGTTTAGATCAAGCCCTTTGGTGTAAATGAAGCTGCCTCGTCTGGGAAAGGAAATAACTTAAAAGTAATGTAGCAATTCTGAAAGGGAGTCAGACGGTGGGAGACACATACAACTGGCATGTCTTGTGCTGCATTTAACTGGACTTGCTATTAACTCATCAGATGGTGAAAAGAAAAACAGCATTTCATAACAGCTTTTATTACGCTGTTTTCTAGAGATGAGGAAATAAAATGGGTGTGGAGAAAGCAGTGATGCAAACAGAGGAATTTTCACCTTATCATTATAGCCATCACTTTCTCCAAAGCAGAGCTTCTCTGACTCAGACATGCTTTAGGGAAACCCGAACAAACACCAATGAGCAGTGAGCCTCCACCCTGCTCATGACACAGTGAACATCTCCCTCCTGCCTCTGTCTGGGAGGAGGCTTATTTCCAAAGAAAATGGCCCAGCATCTAACAGATGACTGATTCCTCCAGACACAAAAGTTTTTGAGTTCCTTGCGTTAAGAAAGCACTCCCTAAACGGTTCCCCCTTACACTCCTCCTGCAGCCAGATGGGTGCCTCCATGTAATTACGGGGCAATGTCTCCATCAGGGAGACCTGTGGATGAACCTTCAGATAACCAGTGCAATTTGCTGGCTGATGTGTGGCTTGAATGCAGCCTCCATTGATCGGGTGTGCTGGGCAGCCAACCCCAGAGAGGCAGTGCTGCAGGGTATTTCTCATACCTACTGGAAGGTAACATACTTCCCTGCTGTTGCTGAACCCCAGGGCATCCTGCTTGGGGCCCACGTGGCCTCACCTGCTTGGCCCACTTCCATTCACACTGCCTCCAGCACTTATGACTAAATTGTTTGAGGAGTCTTGAACCATATGAGATGTATCTGAGGCTTGGATACAGTTTAAGGAAGGTCTCTTGTCTTCATTTTCAAAATTTATGGTATGTCTTGATAAACCCATAATGTAAAGATGGAAGTCATCTAAGGTTTCCAGACAAACATCTTTTCTGGGATAACTTTACTCCAGAAGACAACTTTTGGAGCCTGGTTCAACGGCCTCAATATAGGCACCAGGTACCATTTTAGTGAATTCATGTTTTTTCCCAACCAGCTGCTGGCCTATGAGGGTGCAAGTTTCCCACAGGTTTTTGTCGCAGATGCCTTTTGCAAATATCTGCTTTTTGCAGATATCTGCCTTGATATCCAAGGCACCTTGGATGACACTGTATGTATCTTTAGCCAGCCAAATTCCTCCCTTCTGAATTCAAAACTGTCTGAGCAAATACCTGTTTGGAAGTAAAAATGTTTTGGAATAATTCCTCCACTTCCATGGAGGCCCAAGGCACTACAGACATGCAGGTGCAGTAGGTTATGGGTGACCACAGGCAGTTTGGGAGAGAAAGAAGTAATCAGTGAAACTGGAGACTATACAATGAAATGGATATTTTCTCTGCTTCACTTCCAGCCATGACTTAGTTCAGCAAACTGCCTAGCAATCATATCCACCTATGAACTGTAGAATTACTGGTATTTTTGTATAATTAGAGTGCCAAACCACGTAGCAGTCACTGAAGTCCCATTGTGCTGTGTGCTCAAAGATCATATGGTGATGCATAGCCTCTGCCTCAGCTTCTTTTACAATCTGCAGTGGGACAGAGACGAACCAAGGGAGGAAGAAGAAATACAAGCAGAAATATTTAGGTACCTCAGTTCCATTGAAATCAGTAGGGAACTTGTTTCAGTACTTTACTGACTTGGATCTCCTGTTTTTTATTATAGATCTCACTCTCAGCCATGAACTGTAGATATATGGCAGGCATCCGAATTTTAACTCCGTTTAACCAGTCTGGACCAGCTGCATGATGTAGCTGAATTTATCTTGGAATCAGAGCCAAGGATATTGATGTCCATCCATCATAACTTACAGTTGGCCAGTAAAGATGTTGTCTCCCTAGTGTTGGCATGTCCATGTCAGAATTCAAGGCAACATAAAAAAAGCAGTAAGGATGTGAATGGCCAAAAACAAAAAACAAACAAACAAAAAGGGTGGGAAATCTAAGTGCTAATAGATATCCTACTGTAATTAGAAATAAGTGATACCATCTTTCTCAAGTGAAGGGACCACCACATGGGACGTTTGTCATAAGACATCTGAGGATCATCCCCATGTTTTCTGGGGATGTTAATAACAAATCAAGCATTAAGGATTGTAGGTAATTTCTTTGCAAGCTACTGGGCAGATTTCTTCTCCTTGCTGCACACTGACAGTGCCACCCACCAGCAGTGTCAGCTCACTAGCTGCAGCACATATGGGTAATTCCGTGTTCCAGCTTGTATAACAGGTTGTGGTTCGTCACTGCGAACACAGCTACCCACAGGCAGAAAGTTAATTGTGTTCTCTGTGAATTCTGTGTGCTCTGAGGAGCAGTTATATGTCACATGGGCCTCTCTGGCAGAAGAGCCCACACCAAGTATTCTCTGAGTGCTGCAAAGAAACCATAAACTCCTGCTGCAGGAAATCCCATGCTCCTTTGGCTTGAATGCTTAGCAGCTATTCAGGGTTTTTCTGTGTCATGTTTCTGTTGGGAGGAGGAGCTGATAGAGTCATGCAGAGTCTTTGTGCAATCTGATTTATTTGCCAGAAGTGTATGCCAGGTCTCCTTGCTCCACAAAATAAATAAAAACCAAAAGCAAGCAGGAGGTGGTTTCCTTGCTGAGAAATACAAATGTGCCAGAAGCTTTTTGCCTGATTTTTTCCAAATTCAGTATTTTGCATCTCTGGCTTTTTTTCTGGCCTTCTCTCTCACAGCACTCTGCTCCCAGAGTCACAGCTGGTCCAACAGAAATCCTTTCATCCCATGTAACTTAGCTGCGCTCAGCCACTGCTGTAGTGATTGGTGCCTTTGGCAACTACTTCAATTGTCTCAGTTCCTCAAGGAACATTTTTTGTTCCATTAAATCTCAGAATTTTTCCAGAATATACACTATTGTCACTACAGGAGTGATTGCAGAGTAGTTTTATGGTATATGTTAGGAAGGAATCAAGTCAAATCATTGCAACAGTTCCTTTAGGTCCTGTAATACATGAATGCATCCCTTAGGATGATAGTTTGATGAGAGCTTTAAAATCTTCTAGACAACCACTGAAATCAAGGAAGTAAATTCAGTTTCCAGGAGATTGGATCGAGCTTCAGGTTTGTCTTTTTTTTTTGACTAAAACATTCTCCTTCTGCATTATGAACCCAGGTCTATCTGCACTTAGATGTAAGTATTCAGAATCATCACTGGCCACAGCTGCCGTACTAGGATGCTTAAGAATATGACTGGTTGCATGACTTCCATAAGTCATTTTTTTCTCTCTCAGTGCTCCTCACCCTTCACTATTTCTTTCACTTGTGTGTCTGGTGTTGCAGTACATGCACACAATCAGACAAAAGTTCAGATTGAAAGAGGTCTTCTGAGATCCAGCCTCTGACTGACTGGCTCTGGTAAGAGTATGGCCAACTCAGTCAGCTTTCTCAGAGCCGTCTTCTGCTTTTAAGATCTGCAGCGAAGGATATGGGGTCTTATAGGAAAGCTGTGGGTGAGCCATCCTCTAGATCCCTTTCCTTCAGATAAGTGGTCCCCTTTCCCAACAACCCAACCATTTCATTGCATTTCTCAAACATTTTTCCAGTTCCTTAGCATGGTGCTCACCCCATGACAGCTGGACCGGTGCGTAGGTGTGACTGCATCAGCAGCCCATGGAGAGTTCATGTCTCCTTGGGTGAGCAGTGTAAACCAATGCTCAGTGTAGCTCTCTACCATTGCACTCACGCACATTTGGTAAAGGGGGATTTGAGTCTGTCTCTCCTGCCTATGCAAACTCAGAAGCCTGAATTTAAAACCTCTCTGTCTCCCACTAACATCCTGTTTGAGGAAATCAAAACAGACCCCAACCAGCCTGTTGAGTCCTCAGTTATTAACATGGATGTTCTGGTTTCACCTGGGAGAGAGTTCGTTTTTCTGTAGTCATTGGTTCAGTGTTGTGCTTTGGATTCAGAGTGAGGATAATGTTGATAACACACTGATGTTTTGGTTGTTGCTAAGCACTGCTTACCCTGAGTCAAGGACTTTTCAGTGTCTCATGTTCTGCCTTTGAGGAAGTGCATAATAAAATGGGAGGAGCATGGCCAGGACAGCTGAGCCAAACTAGCTAAAGGTATATTCCATAGAATATCACACCCAGTATATAAACTGAGGAGAGTTGGCCAAGAGGGGTTGATTGCTACAGGGGAACAGTGGTGAACAATTGTATTGGTCATAATTTGTTTATCTCACTTTTTATTGCCTTCTTTCTCTTTCTTTTTCATTATAATATTATTATTATTAATGATATTATTGTATTTTAACCATTAAACTGTTCTTAACTCACAAGTTTTTCCTTTTTTTCTGATTCTTCTCCTCATCCCACCTGGGTGAGACAGAGGCAAGTAAGTGCTCTGTTGTACTTAGTTCCTGGGGTTAAACCACAACAATGGGGGACATCATCTTCCTCAGATGGACAGGCAGAAGACAGCCACACTCATGGTTTGATAAGGCCAAGCGCTGGGTCCTGCTCTTGGGTTACAACAACCCCATGCAGCGCTACAGGCTGGGGAGGAGTGACTCAAAAGTTCTTTGGCACACAAAGGGTCTTGAGGGTGCTGGTTGACAGCTGGCTCAATATGAGCCAGTAGTGTGCCCAGGTGGTCTAAAAGGCCAATGGCATCTTGGGCTGTAACAAGAATAGAGTAGCCAACAGGACTCAGGAAATTATCATCCCTCTGTCCTCGGCATTGGTGAGGCTGCACCTTGAGTACTGTGTTCAGTTGTGGGCCCCTCATTTATAAAAGGACCTTGAGGGGCTGGAGCACGTCCAGAGAAGGGCAACAAGGCCCATGAAGGGTCTAGAAAACATGTCTTGTGAGGAATGGCTGAGGGAGCTGCGTTTGCTTAGCCTTGAGAAGAGGAGGCTCAGGGGAAACCTCATCGCTCTCTACAACTACCTGAAAGGAGGTTGTCATGAGGTGGGGGCTCGTCTTTTCTACCATGCCAGCAGAGGAAATGGCCTTAAGTTGAGACAGGGGAGATGAAGATCAGATATTAGAATTTTTCACTGCTAGGGTGGTCAGGCATTGCAATAGGCTGCCTAGGGGGGTCGTGGAGTCACCATCCCTGGAGGTGTTCAAGAGGCATCTGGATCTGGCTCTAGATGATGTGGTTTAGTGCTTCAGGGATTATAGTGGTAGCGCTGGGTTGGTAGTTGCATTTGATGATCTTGAAGGTCTCCTCCAAACTTGACAATTCTATGATTCTGTGTCCTGCTCTGGGCAGCCTGTACTGAGGCATCCCCAGGCAGCTGGAGAGCAGCAGTAGCAGCCTGGCAGAGCTGGTGAGACAATTTAAAGCCAGACACACGTGTTATTAACATGAGCTGCAGAGCCCCACCAATAACTCTGAATTTGAGCCACAACACCATAAATGCAGAGCATACTGTGGTAACGAGCCAGATGGAGCAAACAACCAAGGCCTCTCCAGGAGACCGTGTCCCGAGGCATGTTAAGGTGAACCACTGGGCCTGTCTGGTATGTGGGAAAGAGCCACTTTTTGGAGGTTTCTTTGTCTCTGGTGCAGGTTGGAGGTGCAGCTGCAGCCTGGCAGCTTTATTCCTCTCTAGAGCAGCTGTTTAAGTTATGCTCCTGCTGTTCTGTCCAAGCTGAGGGCACTTCCCCACATGGGTGGCTTTTTTGGGTTATATGCTGCAGAATCAGGGAGAGAAGCATAGTCTTTGCCCATGGAATGTGGAAGTCAGAGAAACGGATGTGATTTGCAAGTCTCAGGTGAAATATATGTTCCGGTGGGGATAATTCCTCCATCCCAGGAAAATCTGTAAGATTTCTGACAATTTTTCTCATACTGTGTCATAATGCTAAAAATTCTGACTATTTCTTTGTTGCAAAGGGACAACAAATTAGAAGTTTGTGACAATTCCCATGCTTTATTTAAAAGCCTTTGGAATATGCTGGTTTGAGATTTAACTGACTGTTATTTGTCTAATAGTCTTTCATTATAAGCTTTGCAAATATCATTTGAAGCTGAACACTGGGGTTACAATTTGATTATGGAAATGAAAATCAGGCCTTTTTTTAATAAATAAAAGAATTAAAGTAATTAAACCATCTTAATGGCCTCCTCCCCCAAAACGTTTTAAATTGACGATTTGTTGATTTTTAGTGAAAAAATATGTCATACAAAAAATTCCAAACAGATTTTATATCCTTTTATTTAACCTTAGTCTCCTTTGGACCTCCCTCATGATGCAGAAATCATTATGCCTATTTTACTGCAAATGTTGAAATACCCATGGAGGTCCTTTAGACTACTATTTGTGAGTTGGAAAATAAAACTGATAACAAACAATAGGAAACTGCCTCTTAGAAAACACAAATGATGTAAAAAGACCTGTGCTTCTTAAGGACATAAAACGTTTCCTGTTTCAAAATTAGAGGCACTCAAATAAAATGCAAGCAAAATATAAACATTTGCAACACTTTCTGCTTGTCTAAATGCATTTATTTTAAAATCAAAAGCTAGCCAAAATGTTTTTGAGATACAATGTACAAAACCACCCCAACAGTCCAATATTCAGTGAAAGCAGAAAATCTGATCTTTTTCAGCATCTTGTCTGGTTAATGGCCCACCTAATAAATCGCTTCTCAAATTTAGTTAAATAGACAATTTCTTTAACAGAGAACTGCATATGTATAAATTCAGGAGGCTTAACACCACTTCTGGCCAGCTTATGTGCTCAGGGGACTCAGGGTCCAGCATGTGGTGGAAAACTCAGCCCTGCTTCAGTGTGACAGATCCTACTGCTACTGCAGAAAATAGACAATTCATTGCAGGTGCTGGGGCAAAGCTAGAAAAATCCTGAATACTCACAACCAGGGGAAGACCTTTGAAAGAGTTCAGCTCCCTGGAGCTCTTGCTGGGAGAATGTGGCCATAATTACAAACAAACAACAAAGCGTGCAGGGTAAGTCCAGGTTCTCAGAAATTTATTGAGCTTCCTAAATGCAAGTGAAGTGCACTGACAGGCAGCTGCCAGTGAGTGAGCAAAGCTCTGCTACTGTAAGGGTGTGCTTGCCCCTGGCTGTGCTGGCTGCCAGCCTGTCTACTCCTGTCTCGTGACCACCAGGCGAAGTGTGAGGCTGCAGGGAGTCTCTCCCTGTCTCAGCCGATGAACCACCTGAAGAGAACCTGGGTATTTCGGTCACTTGTGATCATTTCTCCATTCCCAGGGAAATTGTTTTGGAAAACTCAGTCACGATCCTAAAAGTTGAGGTATGCTGAAAATCCTGGCCAGAGGGAGGAAGAAAGCCTATGTTTCTATTCATTGCTTGTTTTGAAAGGACTCGGTCCAAAACACAGACAAAACCAAAGAGTGATTCCCATTGACTTAGCAGGCTTTGAGTGCAACCCAAAGTGCTTAGTATTAAACTCCTCAGGAGCACGTCCCAGTGAAGCTGGTGAAGAGTTCTCAGGCAACAGGCTCTTTTTTTCCACAGCTATCCCATATCCAAATGCCTGTTTGCTTCTTCAGTCCTCCTGCACTTCCTCTGCATCCTGTATGGCTGTGGATGGCTCAGGCACATGACAGTCAGACCATCCCTTTCTGGATCCTCGCAGATAGATTTGTTGCTTTCTTGCTCCACTTTCCTCACTGGAAGATTCCCACACTGAGGGTTAAACGCTCCTCTGGGTACCCTTCCTGAGAGACATGATACTGGTTTTTGGCAGCACCCTTCTCTGCTAGCCTTTTCCAAAGCCATCCTGTCCCCATAGCAACTCTGGGTAACAGCCGAGATGCATTACATTCATTTTCCATTCTTCTGGCGCTTAATTATAAATGTAGCTGCCAGCAGGTAAATTTAAGATGAATAAAAGGGAGACCTTCACACAGCTGGTAGCCAGCGTGCATATTTTGCTACCACAGGAGGCCACGGAATTGAAGAAATAAAGTCTGAAATGGGTTGAAATTGGAGTTGCTTGTGGGAACCTTATTCCACTTTTCGCGTGGGTTTTGTGGGCAAAGGAAGAGATCCAAGGACTTCAGTTCTCACTCTGCATAGGGCTCAGCTGTGGTGTTGTTACATGTTTCCTGACACGAATTTTGTTCAAAATGATTCTTAGCTTCAAAGAGTGGATTTGTGCAAACTATCTCCACCACGTGTGGGAGGGTTAATCTGCCTTAAGCTTTTGAGACGGGCATAATTTTGAACACAAACAAGCAGCTGGTGGCAGTGCTTGTTATAATGTATGCTCCTTGTTTCTGTTTAAGGAGTGCTTGGGAATCCAAACAGACATCCAAATCTTCCTCATCTTGGTGATCTACAAGTGCTGGTCCATGACTTTATGATGCTCCAGGCAAAGTCCGTTCTGGACAAAGTTCCTGCTCTGAGGAACGGAACTCATTTCCTTAGCTGATGCCAATGAAAATATTCATTTGATCCTTCGTGCCATTTCAAAGTTTCATGAAGATGTTTTTTCTTCCTACTCCTTTAAGTCCCTCAACAAAGGGATATGGTCATTAGAGTAGAGTGGTTTCCTGCCAGCAGAGAAAGCAACATGGGCATTAAACGTTCAGCCTGAAACAGATGTCTATGCAGGGGAAACCCTCCCTTTCACATCCTCCATGTAGCAGTGGTATCTTCTTGCTGCCTGAGCAAAACCATGAAAAGGAGGTCTGATTATTTTTACATACATTTTCCTTAGAAAACTCTTTTACTTCCCAGGCATCTCTTTATGCCTGACACTATGAATAATTTTCAAAATTTCAGAAAGCTCTTAAAAATCAACCAGAAGTACGAAGAAGCTTTCCCTGGGTATGTTTTACTGCCTTCTCAGAAGTGGCTGACCTTGCATTTACTGCAAATGATAATTTGGTGTAAGGTTCCTTTTCTCAGTGTGAAATACAATAGGAGCTCCTCCCATTTCCACAGAAGTACATTTACCAGCTCTTAAGAGACCAGCAGTCCTCAAAGACCTGAATTCCCTCACTCACCACATGTTCTCAGCCTCATTCTTCCCATTTCCACCATGAGACCCCTGTGTCTAGTCAAGTAGCCTTGCTGTGGCAAATGGTGATGCCATATATAAGAATATGATCATACCACCACTTACAACTATGACTTGATACCTATTTCCGTATGACTTATCTTTTTTCCTCTGCCTCTCTCTTTCTGTATGTTTCTACTGTATCATTTAATGCTTGAAAAGAAGCACAACTCTCTGCAACACTGCCACCCATGTTTTTAATTAAAAATAAATTTTCTCCAGAAAATTTGCTTGACAACAATCTTGGATCTTTCCTGTCATAGGCTGTCATGACAAACCCATTGTTTTCATGTTTCCTTCCTGGTGCTACAGACCAGTTCTAGTCAGCATTGCTACTAGCTGTAACATGGAGATGCAAAACACAATTACTAACTCCCTCCAGAGTAGCAAACAACTCTGACTTGGACAATGATGGATTACTGGAAGCCAGATCTGCTTTCAAGGCCTGCCTCTGTTAGTCTCAGACCTAAGAGAGATTTTTTTGACAGGGTAGTAAGCCTGTGGAAGGGAAGTGGGCTGAACATCTGTGCAATTCAGCGACCCCCTCTCATCTCTGCATCAGAGTAACCTTGCAAGAACAACCTGGCAGGGGCTTTCTTTTCAAGCTCTCTGTGCTCACGAAGTCAGGCCCAAATTCATTGCACATACTGTAGATTGTTAGGTCCTGTATTTTAAATGAGGACTTTCACCATCCTCCTTCTCCAGTTCCTGGTGAGGTGGCCTGGCTGGGAAATTAGGAATTCACTCAGAGTGACTTTGACTCCAACAATGCTTGTGTTTCACTGGCGACGTGAGGACCCTAAAATAGGTATTTCAGTAAGGTATTTACAGGTAGGAGGAGGAACACAGGTCTTGGGCACCATAGTATTTCTCTAACTGTCAAAATGGTTATGAAGTTAAATATATTAGGGGGCTCAAAAGCTGTCGCTTTGTTAGGGGTCTTACAAGTAATTTTAGATATGATGTGTATGTACCATAACAGAAGAAAGCTAATCAGTATATACGCAACGTATATTATTTCATTACTTAACTACCATGGCTGGTCCTCCCCTTTAATACCTATCCCTATATCTAAGTTTTAAAAGGAGTTACTTTTTGATAGCTTAAAAAGAGGTTATGAAATTCTGCAGAGAAACAGCTATTCAGTAGAAGATTCTGTCACATTAGTGACCTACATTTTGAAATCAGTAATTATTTTGCAGAGTTGAGTGGCCCACTAGGGACATTTCTATAAAGGTTATCTCATATGAAAATGGGGTGTGTCACATTTGGAGAAGTTTCCTCATGAAAATTTTAGATAGAGATAGATTTTTCCTTTGAGACAGAGCTGGAGTTTGAGAGAGATTTTTTATCTAGACTACAATTTTCATTTTTTCAGGTCCATGATATATACATTACTACAAATCAGGAAAAGATCAAGACACACACCTTTATTCTGGCTCCTTATTTTCTGCTTTGTGTAGTGGTTGTTTTACCACATGTGGGCAATCAGGGGACAAAACCCCACAGAACTCCAGCAGAAAGATAAAGATGTGATCATATCTGGAACAGTAAGCTGGGAGACTCAGCCTGGGAAGAGTTTGCTAAAATATCCTCAGCCATTAGCAATTTCACTGAGAGGGTTCCTGGAATTATTCATGAATTCAGCAAGAGAACATAAGGGAGAAAAGTGTAATGTTTTCTAATAGTATTTTCCTAGTGAAGTGCTGCAACTTTTACCTCTTTTATGGAGATCCTGGAATACTCAAAGAAAAACTTTAGTGTTCAAATACATATGTTATATCCCAAAACCCCCCCCCCAAAAAACTGGCCAACAAAGAAGAGCACTAACTTCCTTGCAAGGAGCCTTTTTGAATTCATAAAATCATAAAGTGGGTTGAAAGAGACCTTAAAGAGCATTCACTTCCAAACTCCCTTCCATGGTCAGAGTCACCTTCCACTAGACCAGGTTGTTGAGAGCTCCGGCCAGGCCTTGAACACCTCCAGGGTTGTTACAGCTAAAGGCATTTAATGCTTGTGGTGGTAAATGTCTGACCCCTGGTTCACTCAGAATTGCATTTTTCACAAGTCCTTTCCCGTAATAATGTATTATATACCAAGGACACCAGAAGGCATGAAGTGTAGGAAACAATAAATTTCTATTGTTGACACAATTCTCTTCCATAAATTAAACCAGACATTTGCTGACAAGCCTGCCACAAACAATATTCAGCAACTGTGACTCCTATTATTAAGGTTAGGAATATGTCTAGCTAACATCAATTGCACCCACTAAGATGAGAAAGCCTGTCTAGCTAACATCAGTTGACTTTATTAAGATGAAGAAGCCTGTCTAGCTAACATGTCCTCAGGCAATCAACTGGGAAATGTGCTCTTTCAATAAAGTTTTTGTAAATATCTCTCAACTGCTGAGCATCTATTTAGGAGTGAAAGCATCAGGACATTGCCTCTCTAATGAATGTTACTTGGACAAATTACTTATTTAAGTGATGCTACTTCCAAGTTCACAGAGTCATCAGTGATCCTCCAAGCCTGTGGGAATAAGAGAAACAATAAGAGAAGGACTGTTAATTTTGCCATGTAAGTGTGAAACATATGTCTGATACTGGAGTGGTTACCCCCTATCTTTTATATCAACGGGCAAGTCAGGGTCCATGTGCCTTGGAAAGACTGGCCAGAACTCCACGCAAGCCTATGCATTCTCCCAGCTAATTAATGCACATGGTCCCATGGATAGCTCTCTGGAGAAAGTGTCAGGAGGTGCTTTTAGTCTATCCTTCTGCATGTTTTTGTCCATGGTGGGATACGTGCAGTGACACTGGCCAATACTATTTGCCTCTCCTCCTCTCTTAGCCCCTATATGCCTGTTATCAGGACAGGGTGTTTTCCTTCACTTCTTGAAAAAAATGAAGTTATTATGAAGTTATTGGTCTTTCTCCTTTTTCCCTTTAATGAAAAATAACATTGTGTAGTGGTTAGAATGTGGCACTTTCACCGCTGAGGCCTGGGTTCGATTCCCAGCCAGGGATACTCCCCGGGCAGGTGGAGCTCGTTAGCCCTGTAAGGC
>JAWMRA010000078.1:138487085-138498324 GCA_035584735.1 Pseudotriccus pelzelni
GTCTCACCTAAAAAATCCAATGCGCAGGCTCGAAGGCGTAAAGACCTTCCCCGGATCTTCGTTCGCAAAGACTGGCCCATTATTATTTAAGTCCTCTGGAGTCTGTATAGAGGGTTATTAAAATAATAACCATAAAATCTTCAGAAGTATCCTTCAGTCATCTCAGACCTCAGAAACCAGTGGTTGTAGTTGTTATACCTAGCTGTATCAGAATTTTGCTGTAGCAAAATCTCTCTTTTGTGCATAAGAAATCCTAATTTTGTGCTTAGGACAATAATCTGGTGTTGTACACAATCTGGTGCTATCCTTTCTTATCTCCAGTTTTTATACCTTCTTCTTTTTACTGGGATTCTCTTTCATGAGGATAGTCTGTGGTTCAGCTTTTTCCTCCAGCTTCTTGTCTTGGAACAGTGTTATATATTTTTTGCTCCTCAATTCTCTTATCTATTGCAACATGGCTGTTAAAGGAAGATTAAAAAAGAAAGAGAAATAGTGAATTTCAGATGTTATACTACCTTTTGTGTTTGTTCTCAGCCCCCTAAATGTCCCTGCAGGTCTCCTTTACTTTTGGGTGAAAACCAGTAATGGCATGTCCAAGACACATGTACCATCCAGCACAACTTCCAGGCCGGCCTGTACAACGGACTGCCCAAGCTGAAGTACCTGGGATATGTGGAAACAGAGGTCAAACAGTGAATCCTTCCACAAATCTTTCAACTGTGATGAAGATACAATGCACTTAACCCTCACAGCAGGTTTCAGTGACTCTGTAGTATCCCCTCCATTACCTGTGTAAGTCCTGTTCTCTTGTTGCTATTCCTATATATCTGCACTTTGCAAGTGGTGTTTTTGGCAAAGTTTCTGGCTGAGGGAAGTACCAAAAATATCTGAAAATTATACATATTTATATAAAAAAGGGTAAGCAGGAAAAGCAGAAAACTTAGGAATAGAGTAACAGTAGGAAACAAGGTTCAGGGACTGTTCTCAGTTCTTATTACTGGTTACAGACTGTTAAAACCAGAGAAGACCAGGCCAGACTTCAATCCTAAAAGTGAACCAGAAAAAAAATAGCACAAGTGAACCCACTATCCTTCCATGGGCCAGGCATTCCCACTCCATGCTTCACTGGAGAGAAACTAGTGAAGTGTCCCTGTAGCCTCTATCACTCAGAACCTTCCATCTCTCTGGTCCTCTCTGATCCCTTGGAGCTGGGAGCCTATGTAAATCCTTGAGCTGGTACTCCAGCTCTTTGGCTGGTTCCCAGCTTCTGTGCGCTGTTGTCACATAACAGGCCAGCTGCTTCCCCAGGCCCTTTTGGGGACCACGTGTGGTTGTATTTAGCAGGGAGGGTATGGAATGCCAGTCAGGCTTGCAGAGATCCCAGTGGAAACCAGTCTCATCTCCTTATGCATAGGAAAACTAAGCAACTAGAACATTGCTTCAAGGGCACTAGGCTGGGGTTCAGAAAGAAACAAGGTCAGGAGTGAAAAAGGAGGAGAGGGAGCAATAAATATATTTTCTTGGTGTTGATGTCAGGCTCACCAGCCTATTCTTGTCACACCACTCCCTTTTTTCCATGCAGGCGCAATATTAGCTGTCTTCCCTGGTATTTCCCTGGTATTCCAAAATTAACATCTGCATGGCAGAGACTACTTTAGTCAGCTCTCAAGGCACCCTGGGGTGATTGCTATCTGAGCTTTTGCTTTAAAATATTTATCTCTAGAAAATACTGCCTAATGTTGTCTTCAGCTTTTAATAGCCTGGAAAATCTGTCATTTTTCTCCTCATCTTATGCTTTCTAAGTACAGCACAGATATTTACTGAACTTGTCTTGTCTGCAGCAGTTTTGATAAGGTTACCATCTTTGTGTAGTACTAGGCTTATGTCATCTTAAGAATTTGTTGTATTACCCATAGATTTAGTGTTCTTATTGTACTAATCCTACCAGGCATAGTTCTCTCTGTAATAGCTTAAGCTTTGTGTAGGACTGTGTCTGCAAATGTATGAATTATTTTTTGACTTTCACTTGCTGTATATTGCTTTATAACATTGATGTTCATTTCCCATCAAATTTTAATGAATACTCTCCTTTATCTTTGTTGTGGAACTGTACCACTTTGGCCATTCACAAAGGTTTGCCAACAAAAAATTCGAGTTCATTTTTGACTGGCTACATTTTCCTTCCCCATCCACCCCTCTCACAAGCTTCATCTCTTTGGTCTTTATAAATATAACTGTTATATATTGAGACTACTTTTCTTCTGCCTGGACTGATTATAGTCTCCTTGGTAAACACTGGTCCTGCAACAACCATCACCTTCTTGATCCATGGTAAGTCTCTATCCATTATCACGAGAACTAGTTGTGAGCTAGTCCCTGCATTTGAATGTTTATTACAAATAATTAACAACAAAATATTAATTGAACAAGTAAACCACTTTCTGTGGCTTTGTTTATTTGCTTTAGAAAATATTGTGGCCCATAAGGGAATAAATTTACTTCTGGGTGTATGAACTGAAAAGCCAGAATTGATCCATCTGATCAGTTATTCACAAATGAATTTTAAAGGTGCCATTCAGATCACAGCTGGCTCTTACAAAGGCCCTTTCCTGCGGTGATTTTGCTGAGCTCTTGGTACTAAAGCATTTATAAATCGGGCTTCTAGCCCAGACCTACATGGATTGGAGATGCAGACAGCAGCAAGTGACCTTACTGTGAGCCAAAGAGCTGCTGCATGGGCTGATGAATATTTAATGAGGAAACACAACTGAAATGTTTTTATAGCAACAAGCACAGCTACTGGTTGGGAATTCCCCCTTTGCACAAGTGTGGTATTTTATTTCCTACCGTGTTTGTAGTTTTAAGATGCTTTTGCCATTAGGCCTTCTGCTTTTAAGATTACAGTAGCAGTGATAGATAGACACAGTTTCAGGCCTGCAAAAAGACTGCTAAGCCTGCTTCAGGGACTAATGCAGATAAATGGCATCCTTTCTAGGCAGGCTTTATGGTCCAAAACCAGACACACAGGACATTCCCAGGTCACTTACATTTTATTGCTTAAGCTGAGATAATTCACATGATCTGTCTCTTTTATTCATCCTCCCATCCCAGAAACCACCTGTGTTGTTCATCTTCTGTTTCAAAGGCCTTTACAATACAGCTACTAGTAAGGTTTATTGAGAAAGAAGCCAGATAGGGGACAGATGTACATTTAATTGAAAAGAAAAATGCTGCCTGTTTGTTATTAATAAATCCATGAATAACACAGCCATAAGCACATAACTCTGGTCCACCTACTCAGTGGTTATAATAATGTTATCATTTCCATAGCCCTTCTGATATTTCCATCTTCATGCTGAATGAAATCCTCAAGTTCTTTCACGAACAGAGAAGTGTAAGATATGCAATATTTAATTGCCCAAGCCCAAGGAGGCAGCACAATCCACAATAAACCTGCACAACACTTCAGGAGTAGGCTTCATCCAGCACATAATATAGTTGGCTGTCACCACGAAAGAGTAAAAATTTATTCTCTTGCCCTGACTTGTGAGTCTCTGTAGGGGCAGGTCTGTCAGTGTTGCTACCTCTAGCAACTCAGGCTGCTGATGTTGGATGGCTCCAGGAGATATTGTTGGGCTGGATAGCTGTGAGATGTCTTGGGAGTTGCCAAAAAACAGCTGAGAAGGATATGGGCTTGAGAGTGAGGGTAGGGGTGGCAAAGGTAAAATTTAGGAAATATTAAGTATGAGAGGTAGGTTTTGCAGGAGGCAGAAGCCTGGAAGAGGAAAAGGATATTGTAAGAGGAGGGGACATAAGATCGAAGTATTGGGTATGGGAGGAAGTGGGGAATACAATGGATATCCTGTGATGGAAGGCAAGTAGGAGCTATAAGGTATGAGAAGTGTAAGAGTGTCAACCTATGTCAGATTGTTTGCTCCCCATACATCTGAACTAGATTGTGTGTGGTCTGACCACTCATTCACAGTGGCTGCAACACCAACCCAGCGGCTGCTGAGACAAAGCTGCTGCCTGTGGCTGGACTGGATGTGAAGGTTTGATGCCTCCCATCATTAGTAAAACAGTCAACTTTCACTCATCTGTGGTAAGTGTTTTAGTTCCTCACAGCCCTCAATGTCCTGCCTGTACCATCTTTTCAGGCGTGCTTATGAGACAAGGGTCACAGGGCTGCAGAAACTCATCTGTACAGGAGAGTATGGGAACTATATAGTCAAGGAAGACCTTTTTTTTTTCTTTTTTTTTTCAGCAAACCAGTATATTCATCCTAGTAACTTGGAAAGAATCCAAATGCCATTCTCAGACATTCTGGTATGACTGTGGGCAATCTAGCATTTCTGGTCCAAGTTTAGTGAAGAACATAAGCCAGAATTGTTATTAAGCATATAGCAATGGGAAAAACATAAAATATTATACATGTACTTCAAGACATGTCAGGAAAAGTATTTTTAGGAGAAACTGTTATAACTATTTTCCATGGATGCAGAACATCTATGAAAAACTATTTGAACTTTTCATGACTGGAAACAGCCTATAGTCCAAGGCCCAAACTGTCATTGATTCTTTTCAGCTTAAAGCCAAAGTGTCCAACTCAGAAAAGCTTTTGCAGTATATCTTGGCTGTGCTTTTTTCAGGTTAACAAAAAGAAGGCTCCTTGATCACTGAAAAGATCCTGTTCTTATGGGAAATGTTACCCTTCCAAGCTGAAGTAGGTTGCTATGAAATTCCAAAAGCTAAAGCCTTTGAGGACCTCAGACCAGGGAGAGTGATGAGCAAAGAGCACAGAGAAAGCTGGCAGAAATCAATTGTACGGTGAGTTGAAATTAGATATTTTTGTTTAATGTAAAAAACAGCAAAAAACCCCCAATGAAAACAAACAAATCTACCTCAACAAAATAAGGGGGAAAAAAAGCCCCCCCAAACTAAAAATAATTTAAAAAACCCCAGCCTAACAAAAAAACTCCACAAAATATTTTTTCCTGAAAAATCATGTTGATGAAATGATCTCTGTCAAACCCAGTAAGCTGCCTGTTCAAACGACCCCCAAAACAAGCTTTTCCTTGAGTGTATATATTTCTGCCTCCTGATAATGACTTGGCAAGCAGTGAAATGTGCTAGTTATTGGCTCACTAATGCTTTGCTTGGGGACAAAAGAGGCATCCCCATTGCTGGTCAAGTGGCACCTGTTTTGTATGAATAGGCAGAGGCCCTTAGCCAGCTTACACCAGTATAACTAAGGCAGTGCAAACCCTTATCCCTGACTTTACCCAGTGAAGAGGCTTTAAACAGATAGAAGAGTAATTCCAATTTAATTTATTCTTTTAAATTCAGATAAGCAAACTCTACAAGACAAAGGTTTCTCTTTATATCTTCATTTGTTTCTATGCTAATTGGGGGTTTTTTGGGTTATTTTTTCTTTAACTACTTTGGCTAAAAACCTGTGCCTTCTCCAGCTCCAGTTGCTGTGCTTTTTAGAAAAGTGTGAAAAAAAAAGGTGTACAAAAGTCTGTTCATAACTTGCTTTTATCTTGCTTGAATTTTGCCTTTGAGTCCAGGCCCTGTATGATGCACTCTTACAGAAACTAGTGCAGTATATCAGACATGGATTTCAAACCTTATGATAATATATATGTTAGATTAAAATAATGAGATTCATAGCTTACACTCATGGAGTCACTGTTTTCCACTGCAGAGATTACAATTGTTTCACCTCTGCTGTTCTGTCTGGGCTCTTGAAGCTTCACATAACCATGCTTTGAAGTGCTTCTTCCAAGTTCACAATTTACTGTTTGAAATGTCTGATGTAATGCTACCTAATCCTTTCCAGGGCTTCAGGGAAGACAAGCTTTCAATTTGGTGAAAAATGTATTTCTGCAAGGTTATTAGAATAAAATGAAATAGAAACCACTTGTGGAGTGATCATCACAAGGCAGCTTGATAAGGGTCTCTTTTTGAATGAAGCAGAGGGCAGTTCCTGCCCTGCTAAAAGGTATAGCAGGTTTGCTGTCAGCCTCCATAAGCTCCAGATCAAACTACAGCTTCCATTCAGGACATTTTTTAATTTGTTTTCAATAAGGTTGATGTTCAGGAAGAGGTCAAATGTAAAACATAGGACCTGTTTTATAGGATACTTGAATCCCTCTTTTTTTTTAAGTGGGCATGTAGATTAGAAACCATACGTGGAAGACCTGAATAATCTTACACCTGGTAGCAATCACTACTCTGCATTATGCACTCTTTTCTTAATATCATATGTGAGCAGATGAGGTTTTTCCTCCAAGGGTGCTCTTTATTCATGTTCTTGAATTGAAGTTATCACTGAGATCTTAAACCATTTTTATTAGAGAGTCTGTTTTCAATCAGGAGAGAAGGGGGATTTGCAACGAAGAAAAAACACTGGTGGGTAAAATGAACCACCAAGAGACAAAAATAAACAAAGAGGAATTTCCTCAATGCCCTATTTCATCTTCCTTTTTCCTTTTTATTAAGTAAAATATATTAAATAATTTAACATAATATTGTTTTTATAAGCACTGTCATTAAAGTAGCTGCTTGTTTCAAACTGAAGGACACAGTTTAGTGTCTTTCTTTCACTCTTTTTTTTCCCTATTGCATGTATTCAATTCGTAATCAGAAATGAAGAGGAGAAAATTTAGTCTCAGGACTCCAACTGTCCTAACAACTTAAGGGAAGGGAGTGTTTTGCTGCTTCCTTTTCTTGGTCTTCCTATACACGACTCCAAAACAGTACTAGTAAATCTAAGAGGAAATTCCATCATAATTTTAAGTGTCTCATCTTTGAAAAATAAAGGTTGCTGAATTTATCAAACAATAGTGATGGTAATGCTATTCCCTGACAGTGGTAGTTCATGGAGAATGCAGCTGAGAGATGAACATGAAAAACGCACATCTCAGGCCTACATTAGGGGAAGTGTCTGAATCTTGACTACAAGCTCTGAGTAAATTCAGTGGGGGACTAGGAGATATTTTGCCATTGCAGCCACCTTCTCTGTTCTTCTGCCCACAGTTATCAGGCAGGAGGACAGGATGGGTGTCTACCTTCTCCCAGCCCAAAGCTGGGAGCACTAATACGTGCTCAAGGGCTGATTATGCCAATGTGCCCAACCGTGATGTCCCACTGGCCATATTGTTGGCTCAGCTGCAGCACCCACCCCTCTTCCAAAATCCTGAAATCTGCCCAGCAGGATTCATTAGGAGTAGCTAAGCAGAGGTGGAAGTTTAGATTAGACTGCACCAACTCAAGCTGGCTGAGCCCAGATTAGGTTTCAGGTGTTGACAAGCAGACATGGCAAACAGCAGAGGCAGCTGAGGTCTCCAGCTGCAGCCCTGAGTGCCTCTTGGCTGTGGCAAGAATGGGCAAATCACAGGCAGAAGTAAATACCTGTAGTTCACTGAACTAGGAAGTCAAATTGAATTTGCCAGTGGGCAGGGCCAGCACATCGAGCTCACATCTTTTAAGAGAAACTTGATGTATAGTTCAGGCTTGCAGGCTGCAGTGGCAGTGGGAGAGGTGGGGAAGCTACCACAGCTGGGGGTGAGAGCTGTTGCTGCAGGCTGGGTTGTATCCTACTGCGCTTGTAAGTCAATGTCCTTAACCACTTTCTTTAGGATAAACGTACCATGAACCCAGAAGTTGTACTTTTAGCAAGCTGAATTACAGCACAGGCAGAATGTAAACACAGCCATTTTTCCAAGCTCACCCCACAGCAGCTTGACTTGATCCCTACTTTTGAATGCCTACAGTCTTGATAGATCTTACAACTGGATGCAAATACATTCGACAGAGTTCTAGTGAAATGCTGGGGGACAGCTGGAGTGGACAAAACTAACATAATCTTTTAAAAAATGGTCTAAACCACGTCACGTCCTTTCCAGGGAAAATGTACAAAGATGGTATCAGCAATGATTAAAAAAAATACTGAAAAACTCTTTGCTAGCAGTCTGGGAACCACAGAGGGGGGTGAGGTCCCAAGAGATTTGGGTATTTGGGTGGCCTTTCTACACTATATATATCTTATGCTTCAAAGAATGATTCTCCCTACCCTTAAATTACAGCCTTTCCTGCTTGCATGAGCTCAAAAGGCCAGAGGAACCAGTTCTGAGTTAGCTCACCTTTCCCAGGGTAAAAGGTCACCCTAGTACAGTAAATCCACCTCTTCCAGCTTCATGCTGGGGAGTTGCAGATTCTGAGAATGGGAATAGAAAGCCATGTAAATAATTTTGTCACCCGCCATTGAAAGGAGAGTGAACAGCTGAACTGTTCCCCAAAAAAATTATATTAAGTTTTCCATTTTTTAAAGTTATTTTGATAGCTTACATGTACTTTTGAAAAGCTTTATTAAAGTTGTGATTGTAAATAGCAATCTCTTCTCCACTAACTTACAAAGTCTGACTTTTCAGTAACTTAAATTCATTTACTAAATCCAGGATATCTTTGATTTAAACTTCCTTTATATAATTAGTAAGACTAGTTCAATAAAAGATTGAATGTCCCACTTGCATGAACCACATCTCAGGCAGGCCAAGTCTATAATGTTGATTATCTTTCTAGATAAATAGATCTCAACACTTTATTCTTTCTAAAGAAACATAGTGTCTCTCTATTATTGTTTGAATAGTTGGAATAAAATTATCAACAACTCGAATTTTCATACCACACGATGCAGCAACATTTCTGAGTTTTAAAAAAGTCACATTTAAAAATAATATGTGTGCTTCTTTTAACATCTATATTTCATCTGGAAGTGAAAGAAAGTCAAAGGTAGAAGCAGAAATACTGTGAGAAAAAAAATAAACCCATAGTATTTCAAGGCGAGTGCAATACAAGAGGTAAGGGAACCGACTTTGAGAGGACTAACAGCTATGCCTGTGTGCCAAAAAACTAAAGGTCTCCCATCGTTATCTTACACTCTCCCTTACGCAGATTCCTGGACCAGATCCTTAGATGATATCAGCTGGTGGGTGCAGCCACATTCATGAGAGTAGCATTACAGTGATTTAAGCTAGATGATAATCAGCCTCGCTGGTTTTGGTGAGTTTTGTTATTCATTTGATTGAAAGGTATTTTCCAATTGTTGTGAAGTGGGAAATGTGTTTCGAATTCATCATTTTTTAAGCCTCACACACATTGTTTGGCAAACAAGGATTGTTTAGGTTGTCTGGGACTCCTTCATCGCATCCTCCCAAATGTGAGATTTCCCTCTGTTCTCCAATGGACCATTCTGGTCCAGTTAAACACAGCAGCCAGCTTTGCAAAGCAGTAAGCTTTCTTTAGAATGAGGCCTTTTGCTTTCATCTGTAATCTTTATGGAAAAACTGGACATTACAGTAGAAGGATTATGCTAAATTGCTTTCTGCCACTGAAGAAATGGACAAAGCAGTAGCTCAAGGCATGGAATGAGCATTCTGAAATAAGCACTTAGTCACTGAATTCAGTACCAAGAAATTAACCTAAACTATTTCAATTTACATATGTTTGTAATTTGCATCCCAGCTTTACACCTTACAGAGACTCCCTTGTTTGCTGTTACTGTAGTAAATGTTTGTTCACAGGCTGCTTAAAATCAAGCAGGGAGGTCAAGCTGGGACCAAATCCAAGGCTGACTGCCTTGCCCTGTCTGCCTGCCTTGTCTGAATATCCTCCCAGGGCTCAGCACTGTTCAGTACTTGAATGGTGAAAGTCTGAGTCCAAAGTCTGTTACTGCAATACAGGGGTTCCCCAGTTATGCTTGGATTTATGAATCAAACCAGAGACTTTCATGTGAATGCTTTCTCCTGCTACCACTCCTTTTCTGTGCTGAATTGCTCTCTGGAGGAGACTCTGGCTTGCTCTCTCACTATTACTCCATAAATATTTTGCAGGGAATATGTCATCTTTCCTTGAATACATAAATTCATATCACCTTCAGATGATCATATCCAGTAAAAAAAATTGGGGGTCTAAGAGTTAGAAGAGACAAACTTCATGTCAATAGCGCTTGGACTGGTATTCAGAATTTATTCCTAGTCTTTCTGTATCAGGGGTTAACCAGTCCCCTGACCCTTTCTTCACTCTTTCTCTACATCAGCCTTTGCAGAAAGATCCTGCTTTCCTATGAATTTTTACATTTCCGTTTTCCATTTGGCACAGAGCAAGCTCCTGTGTAGGATGAGGAGCACCAGGGTTGTGCCCTTCAACAGCACTACCCAGTTCTGTCCCAGGTAAAGGAAGGAGTCAGCCAGGGGTGATACAAATCAGAGAGACCTTTAAGATCATCAAGTCCAACCACTGACACAGCACTGTCAAGTCCTAAACCATGTTCCTAAGCAACGCATCTATATGTCTTTTAAATACCTCCAGGGATGGTGACTCCATCACTTCTCTGGGCAGCCTGTTTCAATGCTTAACTATCATTTTTGTCAAGAAATTTTTCCTAATATCCAGCCTAAACCTCTCCTGGTGCAACTTGAGGCCATTTCCTCTTGTTCCATGGATTCTTACTTGGGAGGAGAGACTGACCTGCTCCTGGCTACAACCTCCTTTCAAATAGTTAAAGAGAGTCAGAAGTTCCCCCTGAGCCTCCTTTTCTCCAGGCTAAACACCTCAGCTCTCTCAACTGCCCCTCATAAGACTTGTGATCCAGACCCTTCACCAGCTCTGTTACCCTTCTCTGGACCTCAGTGTCTTTCTTGTAGTGAGGAGCCCAATACTGAACACAGGATTTGAGGTGCAGCCTCACCAGTGCCAAGTACAGGGGGACATTCACTGCCCTGGTCCTGCTGGCCACAGTGTTTTTGATACAAGTCAGTATGTCCTTGGCTTTCTTGGCTACCTGGGACACTGCTGGCTCATGTTCAGTTGCTATTGACCAGCATCGCCAGGTCCTTTTCCAGTGAACAGCTTTCAAGCCACTCTTCCCCCAGCCTGTATCACTGAATGGGGTTATTGTCACCCAAGAGTGGGACTTGGCTGTTCACCTTGTTGAACCTTATTGTTGTGGGTTTGTCTAGGGACAATTTTTTTTACTACACCCCCTACAAAATGCTCTAAGGCGAGAGAAGGTTTATACAGACAAAGAGAACTGATTGGGGAGAAAATAATACTAGGATTTATTACTAGCAAAAGAAAAACTAAATAACTACATCTACAACAATTCTAATTAAGCAAAAGCACTATGTATTTACAGAAGCATCCCTCCCCCCTTTGTATCAGTCCAGGAGGAGAA
>JAWMRA010000078.1:138498424-138512669 GCA_035584735.1 Pseudotriccus pelzelni
CCTAATTTCATCTGCGCCACAACCTTCTCTTCCGTTTTCTTAAAGATGTAATTAGCAAAGGCGTCACCTAAACTTCTAATTGGTTTTTGTCTGGAAATTCACCTGGACAAGTCAATTCCAATCCCCAGGGAGGGGGAACTTTTGCAAACCCACAACATTCATGTTGTCAGCCTCATCCCATCAGTGCAGCATGTCCATCCCTCTGTAAAGCCTTCCTACTCTCCAGCAGAACAACTGTCCAAGTCAACTTGGTGTCATCTGCAAACTGGCTAAGGATGCCCTTGATCCCCTTGTCCAAATCATTGACAAAGATATTAAACAGGACTGGTCCCTGTGGAGCACCACTCATGACTGGCTGCCAACTGTCACGTTTAATTCAATCCAGTGAATGGATTTAATTCCATTCACTATTACTCTCTGGGCCTGGTCATCTAGCCAGTTTTTTACCTGGTCAAGAGTGCACCTGTCCAAGCTATGGACTGCCAGTATCTCCAGGAAAATGTTCTGGGAAATGGTGCTAAAGGTTTTACTGAAGTCCAGGTAGGCAATGTGCGCAGCCTTTCCCTCATGCACCAAGTGGGTCACCTTGTCACATAAGGAAATGACATTGGTCAAGCAGGACCTGCCTTTCATAAACCCATGGTGGCTGGGCCTGATTTCATGATTGCTTTGCAGGTGCTGAATGACGACACTCAAGATATTCTGCTCCATAATCTTCTGGGCCACTAACACCAGCCTGACAGGTCTTTAGAACCCTGGATCCTCCTTCAGGCCCGTCTTGTAGATGGGTGTTACACTTGTTCACTTCCAGTCAACTGGGACCTCTCCACCTAGCCAGGACTGCTGGTAAATGATTGAAAGTGGGTTGGAAGCTCTTCCACCTCCCTCAGTACCCTTGGGTGTACCCGATGGATGTACTCACTGGGGCCCATGGAGTTCAGGCTGGATGCAGAGATTAGTGAGTCCCGCAGGTTTCTGTGGATGAATACCATTGCTCCCTGGATGAGTTGTCAAGTGTTCAGCACCCTTCATGCACACCTTCTGTGCCAACTGTCATGCAAATGTTGGCATCACTTCAGGTTGCCAGCACTGTCTAAGGGATTCTTTTATAGATGTGAGGGCACTTGGCCACCTTTTCTTCCAACCTCACCCAGGTCCAATCATCTGCTGTCACGTGAGCTTCTGGAGGCTCTCTTGGCTCTCCCTGAGGTTCTTCCTGTTCAGGAAACCTCTCTTGGCACTGTTCTCGAGCACCCTGCTGTGGATCATTTGCTGGCCCTGGAGCCGCTCACCTCGCAACACAGAGTTGGTTTCAGTAAGACCATGATTAAATCCCCTGCTGTTGCTCCTGGAACCCAGACCCACTGTGTGCAAGTGTCTGCAGGGCCTGGCTGTGGCTTTCCAGCCGACACAGGATGATGTTTTCTGTGCATTTGCGCATCTTGCGCTGTGGTCTCAGCACGTGCCTCTCTGTTCTGCTTTCAGATTGGGGCTCCTTCTTCCCTTGGGACTGGCAGGATGTTGCACAACATCTGCAACAAGCAGCCATGGAGATGATACACGGTGTTCTCTGGGTTGCTTGGGTCATGCATGTCTATCTCCAGTGTCGGACAGCTGCAGGGGCCCATTGCAAGCTGTTAGTGCACTTCAGAACACAGGAATATTTACCCATGAGAAAAATAATAGTGTTTTACAGAAATGGCCCAATGTTTCTCAGTCAGGGTCATGAACCCCTTGAAGGTCACGAGAGCATTCAAAAGGGTCATGAAATTTTAGACACCAGAAGTCAGCAGCAGCTTAGTTCCTCCAGAGAGGCAAAGTGAGAATCGGCTGTAAGTATTTGCTGTCAGTGCTTGCAATAGCAAGGGAATTGCTAATTACACACCATTAATTGCTATCAGAACTCATTTCTGTTGGGAATAGGGAGGACCAGCATGTAACCCTCTTGCTCTCTCACTGTGAAAGAATGGAGCTGCAGTGGTCTTAGGAAAGAGACAGTCAGATGGAGAAAGATGAATCAAAAGGGGAAATGTGCTTTGTAAATGTTTGAGAAACTCTAGTAAGAGTACAATGTTTCTGCATTAGAGGTGGCTAAGGGGAACAGTGCCTCTGCTGCAGGGTAGAGTCTGCCTCAGGGCTTGGGGTTTGGTAACACCACCTTGTCCATAGTCTTCAACAACCTCTGCCATTTTGTTTATTGCTTTTCTGCTTCCTGCAGTGTTTCATTTCATCAGCTTAAGGGTCACTGCAGTGTTTTCACTTAATCACTGTACAAATGATTTAGCTGGCTCACTTTTTTCCTTTTTTTCTTTACTCACATACTCTGTGGACCCTGCAGAGCTAAATTCCGGTGTGAAAGGTTTAAGGCTCCAGACAGTTGTGAAACCACTTTGGCAATTTAGCATCTTTGGTTGAGATTAGTCTTAAAGTTGTTATGTGACATCTGAAGACAGAAACCTGTAAATCTTTCTAAAATGCTAGGCCAATAGCTTCAATATGTAATAAATACTGAAATTCTGTAAAACATTGCAATCCATTTTATCATCTTTTCTAAACAGAAAGAGCAAAGTCAGGAAATTCATTGCTGAGCAGTTATACTTCTCTTTGAACCTATTTGATATTAAACATTTGGGGAGTTAAAGCAGCCAGGTTTCAATATAAACAGGCAAATGAGTGAATTGAATGTACAAAGTGAACTATTTATTTTTCCTTATGTGTTGAGTGAGCTCTTAGGATGAGATAATAACGCTTTGTAATCATTTGCTGCTTTCCAGTTAGAGAAGTACAGTAAAGCCTTAATCATTTTAGTGCCACTACTTAAATGTTATCTGTCTTACCTAGTTACCTTCTTGTAGGCTATAAATGTTATATCCCTACCTGCCTGTCCTCTCTTAGGTCAGAAACCCATCCTCTCTAGGTATCCAAGCAAAAGGTTTACAAACTCCAGATATGCACAACTACCACATAATCAAAAATTACTCCTTTCTTAGAAAGGCCAGTTAAATGGCTCTTTTTCGTGCTCTATTCCATTTTATTTAAATCAAGACAGCATATTTAGACTAGGTTTTAAATAACTCGCATTTACTATGCAAAATTGAATAGAATAACACTCCAAGAGCTATTAAGTCCCTGCATCTGAGGAGGCAATGCCCTAGATTAGATGGGAAGTGAGGAGTGGAGAGGACGCTTGGGGATATAATTGCTTCACCCATTACATCTGGAACTTGAAGAGAATATATGCCAATGACATTATTAGCATGCTGCTGTTAATTCCCCTGCCTGCTTTTCCACTTTTTGTTACCTACTATTGCAATTTTCTCTAAAAATATTTGGATTGTATCCTCTACTGCATCCTGTGCACAAGAAGAGCTCTCCAACTCCCCAGTCTGTAATGTTGTCCTTCAAAACTCACCTCTGGTGTAATGCTCAGTGGTAGCTGGTGATCTGTGCTCTGCTGGCTGCTCTGATCCAAAACAGTGTCTATATCCTTCTGCTCTGCCTGGTACGTCCATCACTTTCTCTTCCTTCTCACGCAGATTGAGCGATAATTTCACGTCCTTTCATGCTGTGCTGAGGACACATCAAATTGCAATCCTGCAATCAGACAGGCATTCCTAGATACATTGCAAAGTAGCAGCAACATCAGCAGAAGATAGAAGTGGCTCCCCCTAAGTCATGCAAGAGGACTGCTGCACAGATGGAAAAGAGCTTAGATGTTTTGTCTTGGTTATTGCTGTAACTGCATACTCCTCCTTCCTAGCATCCCTCTCCAAAACATACTGACATCAATTAACCTTTTCATTGTGTTGAGCCTCTGCTTCTGCCTTTATGGCAATGGAAACCTCTGTAATATCAACAGTCCTCAAGGAACACCCGAGAGAGAGCAAAGTTGTTTATTTTAAGGATTAAAATCTGAGAAGACCAAATGAAATAAGCAGTAAGGACAAATTTACATGCTAGAAACTATACCTTGTATGTACAGAGTGGAAGGATATCACTGAGTGTCTGCAGCTGAGGACACCAACCATCCCAGGGACTGCCTGGTACCTAGGCTGGGATGTACAGGATGGGATGTGCAGTCACTGACTCGTCTGGAAGACAAGATTTCCCACAAGAGGCTGCTGCCAAGGATGTCCCTTTTCCAAGAGAACCACTTTGTATCCATCACCTGAACACACACTTTGTCTGAGTTCTATCACGATGCAGCCCCATGTATTTGGGGCTCAGAGGTGCTGACAGACCCATGTGTCATTTTGAGGGTGTTTCTGGCCAGACTGGTGACAAACCACAATAACTACCTGTGTTTAGCCATGGCAATAGTTACAACCAGCATGTCACACAGCAGAAAGGAGGCTGCAGCTTGTTCTTTCAGAGTAAGGTGCCTGTGGGGTTATTGGTGTGATCTCCAAGGAAAGCAGTAGCTAAGGTGCCTACGTCACCTCAGCTGTAAAGAGAGCTCCCTCTCACACCCCTCCCTGCCACACACCCTGCTGCTGTCCTCCACAAAGACATGGCTTTCTGGAGAAGGCCAAGTCCCACTTACTAATTGCATCAGCTCCCCTCGGTGAACACATGTGCTTCCACTTCGGAGCCTTGTTCCATTTGCTTCTCATCTCTGTAAAAAGAGGTTTCCTTGAAATCCATTCTTCCAAGTGTCCTGCCTAAATTTTTCTCATTACAAATAATATTTTCCTTTTCTTTCTCGTAGGGAGTGTTTTTATTGTTCCCTGTTGTTCGCTCTCTGTAACATTTAGTAATAAAATAATTGGTAACTATTCATAGTAGCTAAACTGTGCAGAATTTCTCCCTGTTACTTTCTTGCCTTTTTCACTCCCTTAGCACAAAGTGGTATCTCATTCCCACTAAAACAAGATTTAAAGGTGACAGGTGTCTTCTGTGTAGTAACTGTCGGTAGAAAGAAGGATGGACTAATTTCTTTCACCTGATCCTGTACAGGTTCATTATTGCAGTAATCCAAACTTTCCCTACTGGTGAATAAGGTAATATCAGAGGGATTTCAAGTTTGACAAAGAATTATTTGGCTGGATAGAGGTTTGCTGGATCAAGCTCTCAGTAGGGTCTGCACAAAATCTTTGTTTATTTTGCTCTGCTGAAATCGTTCAAATGACTTCTCATTATCATTGGGTGGGACTGAAGAGAAACACTGATGTCAGTTTAGTGACATGTCCTGTTATTTAAGTAATTCACAGTTTATGCTGGGACTCATTTGACCTTCTTAAATAATTTTTTTTTCTTAACATCATTAAAAGAAGAAAGAACAAACTGACTACCACTGGCAAGGAAAGAACTTCTAGTAAACAAGCCCCCCTTGTGAGTTTTTTGGTAAATATCACTCCATGTTTGTCTCTTCTAAATCATATAACACCCTATATCAAACCTATTTGCAGAGCTGTGAAATTTTTTCCTGGGAGGAATCGTTTTAAATTCAAAGGACTGCAGATTCTGTTACAGATCTGTGCTTCAAAGTTTTCAAAAAATCCCAGTCCTCAGCTGAGCTTCACCTCTGTGAAAAACGACATGAAATTAGTGGGTTTACTTATGAATGTAAAACTTACACACATTTAAGCTGTCAGGGAGAGAGACTGGATGTTGACCTTGGGCTTGCAAGAAAAAAGCTACCTTGGGCTGCAGTGCCATCGTTCCTCTTAGTGACAGCTCTCTCAAGGCCCTCAAAGATGAATGAGGCAGTCATGTCCTCTTGGGGGGTTTTCGAAGAAATCAGCCATGAGTGAGCGTTTGTCCTTCCCTCACAGTTAAGCTGCCCTGGTGACTTTGGTGCTCAGGTTGAAATTGGGGAAATTTTAGTTTCCCAGTTCTTGCACAGCTGCTCACATAAACTTGGGTGTGATTTTCACATCCACACATTAGTCTAGCATACTATTCACATTAATGCGTCCGCTCAAGGAGCTAAAACATAGTGGTGGATTTGGCTTGCACTCTGTGAAAGGGGTTTTAGAGGGTTACTGCTGAGTCCAAACATGTTTCACAGCTGACATTTGTCAATGAAAAAGCAGAGCTCAATGAAAAGGCTAAATGTTCACAAGGAAACTCTTTACTGTGGGGTTAATGAGGACTTGAAAGGACTTGCACTCTGGCCTTAGCTGTGTATGTTTGTCTTTTCTTTTACTTTCATCTCTCCTCCCTGAGCCCTGGTCTCTTTTCATTCTTTTTTTGCTGCTTTTAATTTGTGCCTCTGTATTAAGCCAACCAGCCTTCCTTCCTTCCTTCTTTCTCTCCTTCCTTTCTTGCTCTCTCTCTTTCTGTCTCTTTCTATTTCTTCCTTTACACTCTTTTGGGAGCCTCGCTTTGACAGATTGTTAACTACAGAAACCACAAAAGTGTCTATTGCTTGAACCTACTCAGGGCCTCTCTTGCTAACACGCAATCTTTATTAGTGATAATATTACATGACAAAAGATGTAATAGCCTCAGAAGGAGAATTCTATTTTTGTTTGAAGATGTAAAGATTTAACTTTGTGGGGTTTAACTCAGTCTTTTTTGATCTGCAGCACATGGCCAGATGAAGTTCAGTATTTGCCTGATTTAGTGCTTTTTCCTTTCTCCTTTAAATATGGTAAGCTCATAAAGAATTTTTACATCTCCTAGTTAAGAGAACGAGGTGCATATTGTCATGCAAAGAGTACTGTGTATCTTAATGGAACAAATTATTTGATGCTATTGCACATGCACTGCCTACTATGCTCAACAGTGCATATTTTAAATAAAGATATGAACCTGTCAGCATACTAATTATTCTGTATCTTCCCCCACAAAAAGCAGTTAAAAAACTTATGCAGGCAAAGTGAGGCTGCTACAACATGCAGGAAAGAGGTTTGTTAAAAGTCTTTAAACTAAAAACTTTCAAACATAATTCAGATGTGTAAATAGAAGAATGTTTCAGCTCAATGAACCTAACATCTCTAATTGCATCTAGCTTCAGTGAAGCTAATCCCTGGTCCCAGTGCTCTGATATATTCATGTGTTATCTGCTAATCCCTGTTTTACAAAGACTGCATTTCTTCTCCCTAATCCTAATGAATTTGTACTTTAAAATTAACTATGGAATAATAGGAAATAATAAATTATTGCTTCATCATATAAAATGTTTTCTAGGGCAATATATTTAATGAGACATAGACTTAAGATAGGGTTGCAGATCATTGGGTGAATTGAGTCACTGTACTGAGTGGTCCATACTCCCAGAAACCCTATTTTCTATGGGTTCTTACACTACTTTCATTTCTACAGGTTACATTTATCCTATAAATTTAGCAGTGTGAAGGAATAGTCCCAGGCCCTGTAAGTCAATTCTCTACAGTTTTAAATTACTAGACAAGTTTCTGGCATATTTTTTGCCCTCTTCAGCAGTTTCTGAAATTGTTCACAGGCAGGGTTCTGAGATTAGCACATGGCAGGAGCCATTCCCAATAGGTAGTTGCCCTGTTTTGCAGAGCAAGAGATTTTAATACACTGATGTAGTATTTAATAGCATTTAGTAGTATTGATTTTGGCAGTACTTCATGCCAGGTGGCCTCAGTGCCAGACAAGAGTCCTGGTGACACTCAATACTTATTAGAGATTTAGCCTTAGTATCTAAGCACCCAGTAGTTGTAATTTAAGTGGCACAATTGATATTATGACATATAACTATATTAATTCTTCAGGAGAACATTTAGGACAATATGTAGCCTTTGGATTCAGCAGATCTAGCTGAATTGCTCTTATGGTATGTGTTGTTCCTTTCTGGAGTGCATATCAAGGAAACGTAGTGAGCTCTATGAAGACCTTTCCTTCTTTGAGGGGTTTATTCCCGCCTCTTAGACAAAAGTGTAGCTTTGGTGAAAGTGTAATGCATTGTTCTACAGAGAGAAAGACCCTTTGTGTTGAAGGAAAAGGGTCATCAACCACGTGCCTTTGAAATTTGTATTAATTTTTGGGGTATGCTGATATGTGATCTAGACATTTCTTTTATCAAGGCCCATGTTCCCACAGAGATGGCCTCCAACATTCAGAACCTGCAGAATTTACCTACCTCCTAGTACCTTAGTTATCATCTATTTCTGAATGCAATAATACACATAGCCCAGAGAACAAAGACATGTACAATTGCAGTCACTTGTTTGTCCACCAGAATTCGATAGACCCTGCAGTTGCTGTGCATCACAGCATTAACAACATCAAGAAATCAATAAACGTTCTTAAATTAAGCCCCCAGTTAAGCAATTTTCTTTCAATACTTTTTGTCTAAATGTATTTTGTACTAAACCTGCAGAATTTTCCAAAGCATTGTTTCTTGCCTACCTCCCTACCCTCTGCTTTGGTTGGATTAAGCCTTGGTAAACTCTGTTTGACCAAAAACTAATTCCATCCAAGATCCAGACAACACCAGTGGAAGAGGTACAGACGTGAGGACGATAAAATATCCTCTGCACATTGATGGTGTTCAAATACTTTCCTGTAAGTGCTCTTTTCCCAGTCTCTGGACATACTGGACATTGTCTCAGCAATCACATCTTCTAAACACAATAACTTAAGGAGTCACCTCCAGGACCTTAATGACATTTCACTGATGCAGGCCTATTAGATGACTTTGTTTGTTCTAGTTTTCTACACTGGAAAAGGAGGTCGATTTCCTAAAATCCTGTGCTGAAAGACTGTAATATTAAATTCTAGCAGCAGCCATAGTAAATAAAATGCTGATCTAGCCAAGGCAACTGACAAAGGTCATATTTATTTTCCCTAGATTTACATGCCTGTAATGCAGAATGCATTGCAGCTACTCACCAGAAAAAAATCCTTAGGGATGGAAACAGACTTGTGCAGACAACAATTCTTCTGTTCTGCTATTGTTTTTTCTTTTAGCCATCTATCTTAGGCTGAGATCAGTTTTGTGCATGAAATAATGCCTTATTTGTCTTTACTGACTGTTGTAAATGAGAAGATTCTCACCTCAGATGAAGATATCTACATCATGGGTATCCAAAGATATTATGAATTCCATATCAACTAAACCCATGTTTTCAACCCCATTAGAAATTTTGAAGAATGGATCTAGAAAAACCCTATATTGTTGAAATTTACTTTGGTATGAAATGTCAGCATGGCAAATACATGCCTATTCATTTATATATTTTATCATCTTTATAGGCTTTAAAAATCCTTCATAAATGAGAAACCACATCGGGGTTCTGTGCATTCAGAGATAAAAACTAAGGTTAGCACAAAAACCTGCATATACATATACATTGTATACCCATTGCCACATGTTCATTAACAACAGTCTGAAAAGCAAAGGCATTCATATCATGAGCTCTTTCAAGCCATGGGACTAAATATTCTAGCTACACCCAATAAAATTAATTTCTCTCAAGTAAATAAGAAATGTCAACCACATTAAAAAAAAGAAACTTGGTAGAGGGACAAGACAGGGAATGATTTAAGAAGGAAGTGCTTCAATCAGCTCAATGCTTGCTAATATTGACTACATATTAAAGGAAAATCAAAAGCTTTCATAATTTTTTCTAGCAATCTGTGAGTCTGGATCTTGCAAATAACACTTAAAATGTACGTGGGAAGTGATGATTTTTATCTTGATATTGATTCTGGAAAGGATATCTGTATGTTTGGGTTTATTTTTGATAATTTGGTTGGGTTTTTCTTGTTAAATTAAGGCCTGCTTCTCAGAGAACCACAAAGAAAAATGAAGTCATTGTTTGCTGATTTCATACCTATGCAGTCCTGCTTGGAAGTCCTGCCACCAACGATGTGTGCCATATGAACAAAATCTGGGATTAATTAAGTGAGAGTGAACTCCTAACCCATTTGAACTGTCATGCTGAAGGTCTGGCACAAAGGATCCGGGAGTACACAAAGACTAATCACCATTGCAGGGTCCTGCGGGCTACTCTTCACACAAGGGCCCTTGTAGTAAAATGAGTCTTCAAAGTGACTGTTGCACACTGAGAACAGCAAAGACAGAGACAAGGAGATGCTCATTGGACACCAACTTGCTTTTGTTCAAAGATAATTCTTGGCTCTCTTTAGAAAACAAGACATTGTCTCAGCCTTAAAGTCATCTGTCTAATCATAGCTCCATGTGCCCTAACATACAGTGAAAATATAAGTGAGAGGACAGGTTTACTTTGGTAAATCTTTGGTGAAAATTGTTTACTTTTTCCATGCAGCATATTCATTACACTCTAACTAGAATAACAGCAGAATTGACAGAAGTTTCTCCGTTAAATCATCTGGAAATCTCAGCAGTAAAGTTAGCTAAATTTAAGGACCGAGAAAAATTTTCCTTTAATAACCAAGATCAAGAAGCTGAATCTTGAACTTGGGCATATATGAACTTGGGCAAATAATGTAGCAGCACTGCAAAGTTTCCTCAAGATTACAGGGTCTTTTCATGGTCTGTTAGTGCTATCCATTTTTTGGGCATTGTTTTGGGCTGGGATCTAACAGATCCAGCCTTGTTGATGTCCTGTCCACGGGACACATGGTGTCAAACAATACAGTTTCTGAGCTGTTTCGCTTTGTTTTATGAGTTGGGCATTTGAATAATCTTGTGTAGTTATGCAGATCAAAATAAAGTTATATTGACAGTAACATTACTGAACTGGTGAAGTTAAAATCACAATTAATCAGTGTTCAAAAATGGTGAGATAATTGCAGCATCTTAAAGGGATTTAATTGAAATATTTCTGAATATTTCTGCCATATAGTTTGATAATCCTGTAAATTCTGAACAAAACCATCCCACTTTCATCCCCTCTTTCCACACAGGTTGTTGCTTTATTGGTTAAGTTTACTTACTAGTTCTGTTACAACTGCATGTAAGTCTCCTCATCTAGGTCTGAAACTCCTTTTTTTTTTATTTGGTGTATCAGCGTATGAAGATGGTCAATACACTAATAAGTTCACTGCAAGAAATCTTGACAAGAGTTCTACTCATTGATCCTCCCAACAGTTCACTCAGACCTAATGGTACAGAGAAAAGAACACAAGCATTGGGACCATCTGGAATATTTTCAGCAGTGAAGGTTCATAAAAATATGGCATTACATCAATTTGAAAACACTAAGGTTTTAAATTTATTTCAAATGCATTTTATTCAGAAGGCGTTGAGTGTCTTTAGAAGGGGTAGGGCACAGGGACATGACACAGGACTCTACCAGGTTTGTAGAAAAACCACGTTAATAACCTGAGAAGCAAAGTTCTGATGGTGTTGTATTTCATGAAAGCATATTTAAAGTTTTATTCTATTGTATCTCTGAAATGAAAGCAAATTTTAAAAGTAAGCTCTGAAAAAAAATTTGTGGCCAACTTTATTTGACGCCTCTGCTTTATACATGAGGAATACGAACCAGAGTATTTAAATGTCTTGCTTGAATTTAGTTAGTTCGTTATATACTTCCCTTTATTCTTCACTCTTTTCATATGCATTTCTTATGGGTTGCTCTTAGACAGAGTGAGTGTGAAGTTGGTAGACCCTGAGAGCCTACACCAGTATTTATGTTCCTGTGTTGTAGCAAATAAAGATCTCAGGTCCATACTGAAATTTTTTCAGCAATCTAGGATGTTGAAAAACTTTAACTGAGAGGGTAGGAATGAGGTTTCAGTTCTACAGAATTCAGACCAAAAAAAAAAAAAGTAAGCAAAAATAAAAATTCCAACTGTTAAACTGGTTCATCCTGTTTTCAAAAAGGCGAGCAAACCCAAATGCCTAGGAGAGACCAGAGCTGGAAAGATCAAAGGGAAAGCAAAAACAGATCTGGAAAAAAGTGGACTTGGCTTTAACATACTACACTTGGGTCTAAAAAACATGGCTGTGGCTAGACAACCGTGTCCAGCCCTGACGGTGCCAGCTGAGGACATTGCCACTGTCAGCCCACTCCTGACATCTTGTTAACAAGCCCTTGAGGGAGGCTTCTGCTTCCTCAGATCCTCTGTCTGAGACAGACAACAGGCTAAAACCAGACCTTTTTTTGTCAAAATAAGCTGTGTAATAAAGGGCTTACTGTCAATATCAGATTTGTCTGGCTGTGTGACCACAGCGGATGAAGAAACACCATGCTGAGATCTGGAGATGTAATGACCAGTGGTGGCAGGGCAGAGACAGAGCACCAATGGCCAGGGTGTGGGAAAAGGGGCTTGATTCCCCCATGCCACAGAGGTAGCAGGTGGTGCGTCAGCAGCTCATCGACTTTTCACACAAGGGGGTGTCAGATAACTGAGGACACACAAGCCAACCCCCCACGGCCCAGGATGGGCACAGTCCTCAGCAGGAAGAGAGAAGAAACCTGAGGAGGTGGCTTCCTCAGCTGGTGAAGGTGTGTGCAGGGTGGGTGCCCACACACAGCTTTAGGTTAACGACAGTTTGCTGGGAGGAAAAATTCACAGTGGCTGCAAAGACACTCTTGCTGCTCCCAACATAATACACAGTCTTCTGCTTTGCACTTTTAATAAGTATCTTCCTCTACTCACCATTAATTATGTAGTCTGTTAGAGGTGATAAGGATTATGGGTTTTGGCTCTCTGACCAAGTGCATTTCTGTCTCGTGTAGTGTGTGTGCTTACTTGTAAATTCATCATTTTTTCGAATATTTTAGGTTCAGAGAGTAAATGCTGGAAACAGAAAAAAATGTCCTGAGTTAGTTTTGAAGCTATGGAGTAACACACGGCAATCCTCTGTGGAACGGCTGACAGCAGTATTTATTTTCATTTGAGAAACAGCGAGAGCAGGGCCTGCCCCAGACATCTCTCACTCCATTCAGAAAGTGACGTTTACGGACAGCTGCAGGGAGTTACTCACAAGAGGCTTAAACAGGGAGGGGAAAAAAGGGCCATTCCTGTGGGCCCACACAGCCACTGCGTTTTTCAGCTGGAGGGCAGGCTCAGTTTCATCCCAACCAGCCGTTGGAAACTGAGCCCAAACAACTGTCAGGATCACAAAAGTCTGAGAGATGGAAACGACTGGTGATAAATGTGGTGGCAAGTCGTTCCCCCAGAGTCACCCGACATGCCTCTTGTTTGGACGCTGTCGTGGGGTTAACAGTGGTTTGTGGGATAACATGAGGGAACAAGAAAGGGTCATTCACAGACATCAGAAAGATGTTTGGAAGAATGTTTAAAGTGCTTATTAGTTCAGAGACCCTTTCAACACCAACAGCTCCACGTGTTTCACCGGAGATGCAGCTGAGTTACATGAGTAATTCCATGCTTAGTTCAAGCATCATAAATCCATTTGGGGCAGCATTTTGTAACTCCCATGGCATTATCTGTCTGTCTAGGTCACTGCCTATTCACCTCTCCATGATGTCCATGATGTTTCATTGTTACCCATCACCATGTCATACAAATATATTGTGCATCACAGTGACTGTAGCATTTCCCCTGTCTTGGTGTGGGTGTAGATGGAAAGACTCCTCTTAGCAGAGGGATGTCTGCCTTATAAGAGTTAATTATTTATTTTAATGCCTTACTGGTATACAGCTTTTGTATTTCTTAGATGTACTTCAAATGTTTTACTATTGTAGGTGTGCTGGTGGGATTTGGAAAGGTTAAAAGAAAAGGAGGGAGTTTTCTCATCATCACGGCCAAAAGGAAGACAAACCCCTGTCCTTTCTCACCTCTCTGCAGACATAAAGTAACAGCTCCTCTTGTACAAAAATGGGGCAACAACACCTTCCTGTACTTCAGTTATTCTGGTGTGTGCTGAGATGAAGACATGGGGTCAGTATATTTAAGGAATACTCTTTCACATGACATTTATCTTAGATTCTAGCAAAGATTCTGGCCTTTTATACCAATCCACATGCACATAGACAATATGCTTTTTAAGTGTATTTAGCAGTTGTCTGACTAAAGTCTTTGCATGTCAGTGTAAAAACAGCTGCTATTAATTTGCCTCAAAATAAAAATAGTAGTACTGGTAATTGCACATAATACATTTCACCATGGGAGTCTAGTCAAACGTTAATAGAATTTAGAATATTTACAAAAGTATTACTTTAAATCTATTTATCTGTTGTCATAAACTCAGGACTCCAGTGGGTCTGCAGGTATTCTGTTCTGCTGTGGCTAAAATGGAGCTACGTGCCAAAAGCAGAGAGAGGGTAATGGCCAGTCTTCACGAACGAAGAACCGGGGAAGGTCTTTACACCTTTCAGCCTGCGCATTGGATTTTTTAGGTGAGACACAGTGTGCGCGGAACTGAGCCCAC
>JAWMRA010000078.1:138513095-138545533 GCA_035584735.1 Pseudotriccus pelzelni
TATCCCTGGCTGGAATCGAACCCAGGCCTCGGCAGTGAAGGTCCTGCGATCTAACCACTAGGCCACCAGGGGCTCCCTAGAGAGAGGGTAAAAACATGTAAAATCTCTTCATAGCCATGCATAGATGTGAAAACAGTACGTCAGATCCACCTTGGCCCTGCTGTCCCAGTGCCACACACTGCCAAGGAAGGGAATGAATGCTGAGGGTAAATGTGTTCTTACACTCATATTTGGTGATCACTTTGACCCAAACCAAGGGGGAACACACAACAAAATATCTCAGAGGAAACTCTCTGTAGTGTTTCTGCTACTGATTTACCCCATCTGGTACTCTGCCTACAGGGACGGCAAGTCCCAGAGACTTCACAAAACTTGAAACACAAATATTAAAAGCATTGCTGAGAACAGGAAATGGCCATTTTCTTTGCTAGGACAAAAAGGGAACAAAAATGAGAGAAATAACCTCACAGGACCCAATAGAAACAGATTGAACCAAATAAATAAAAGACTGCATGTGATATTCATTTATAGTAGCTTCTTTATCAAACCATGTCAATATCAAGATATTGGTAAGAACAAAACACTGAGATTGTACCTCTGCAGTCAAACCTAGCCAACGAAGATGAGCTTCAGTCAGGTCCTTAAATTCTGTAACATTAGCATGTCCATAAATGTTTTACCAACTTAGGCTCATAAAGAAATACATGGCAGCACCACTTCAGTATCACTCTGTACTCTTCTGTCAGGAATGCTGCCACTTCTCTAGTCAATACTTCAAGTAAAAAAAAAAAATCTTTTTAAACTGTGAAAAAATTATCTTTTGAGTAGATCCAAGAATAAGTTCCCAAAGAAAGCCATAGCTCTAAGCTTTCAGAAACCCCCTTTGCATTTAAGGTTGCAATTTTCTTACATTAAAGACTTTATGTTTTCACTGTGCTCTTAGACAACTTTTAAAGTCTACTAGTGGTGAGGCTGTTTTTGAGAAGAACTAGTGCCATGTTCTCTATCTGTCTAAAGCAACATTCTCCAGTAATAAGATGAACCTTACAGTGAGGTACAAACAAATTGCAAATGAGCTTTTCCCTGTGGATCCATATTGAAATGGGAGTGGCTGCAATAAGTACAGTTGGATTCAGCTGCAAGACATATAGAACAGGGAAGACAGCTTACATGTTTCCCTATACACTGTCCTGTAAACAAGTTTTTTGGGGTCTTTTTAGGAAGGATTGTCTGGAAAGGCAGACTTAGCCTCCTTACCCTATCTGCCCTCCTGTTTTGACTATAATTTCCTTTTTTGTCACCCAAAGTAGTGCTAAAGGCATTGTGGATTGCCCCTTTTGCCTTCAGTACTCCTGGCTGATTTACTGACATCCCACTGGAAGCTGGTGGATGGTGTGTGGTCACAAATTCTATGCTAACCAGAGAGGTGTGCTTGGCCTCATGGTTCTGGGTACTCTGGACACATCTTTCAGCTGCTGGACTTGCCAGACAATCTACATGGAAGGGCAGGCTGTCCTCGAGGCAGTGTGGACAAACCTGTTTCAAATACCATGGTGCTGTTAAGGGTGAACCCTGGTAAACAGAAGGTCTGTGTGAAATGATGGACCTTGGCTACATGCCTCCACCACCCTGTAAGCCCTGCAGGGAAATGATCTAAGTTTATCCCAGCCCTCCACCCTTTCGTCTGGGTTTCCACAAGGAGAAACGCAAGAGCTCAGGCAAGAAGGAAACAAGTGAATGCTGGCCAAGGCCTTACTAAGATGGTCAGGGGCAAGGGGCTGAAGGCAGCCTGGTGTCAGTAGAGGCAGAGACAGCTCTTACCCATTTCTGATGTGAAGAAAGACCAGTTTTGCCTTTCTGCCTGACACAGAAGACCAAACCAGTGAGTTTGGTCACTTGTAAAACACCCACTCTCTTCACCGACAGCCATCTGCCCTGTGAAGTGAGGTGTGAACTCTTGTACCCAAGGCAGCTTTAATTCCACAGGTTCAGGTAACCAGATCACCATGGCTATGGCAGCTCTAGGCCTGGTGTGGGTTGCCCAAATCCGCATGGGGCTGTGTGGACCTCTACAGCAGCTCCTTAAAAACAGAAACATTGTTAGGCAGAACACTTGAATGAATAGCAGTGTCTCACAGACCATGAGCCTGATTTTACAACATTTCTGATGCAACTAAAATGCTCACAATAAAATAGCATGTGATTAAGGTACCCAAAGGAACTTTGCATTTGGGAGGTCCATACTACCAATTCCTGCAGCTCAGCTAAACACAGACACATTTCTTTTTCTGCTAACTTTACCAGGCATGTAGACACTTGAGCTCTAGCTCCAAGAAGTACTCAGCAGATTTCCAGAGATAATTCAAACTGTGTAAGTTTCTGCTGGTGTGAAACAAGGTTGGATATTACCCTGATCTCCATGAAATGTAGGAAAATTGCTCAGCTGAGCCAAGTAGCTATGTCAATCATACAGACCACAGCAGAGAGGAAAAAGGGAGGAAAGGATGATCTCTTAGTCAACAGATGAGACTCACAAGATACAGTAGAAAAACCACAGAAATACCAAAAAGTTATTTTAATGTCTATGAGTTTTATGTGTTTACCTTACATGCTCTGACTGAGATTTCCAAAGCTGTGCAAAGATGTTGGACCATTGTCCTTGTTAAAACTTAGGAGCTTAATAACCAAATCTCCCAGGCAGATGTGAAAACTTCAGCCAAAGTGTATCATCTGTAATTCAACTTATTGGAAAATACAGTAAAACAAGTGGATGAAAACTCAAAATAAACCTTCCTGTGTTACTTTTTTGGGTTTTTTGCCTGCTGTCCAGAGCAAGGCAGTTGTCCTACCATTGCTGTGGGCTCACATGTGTTTTCCAGTTTAGATGCTGGCATGTGCAGTACGACCAAAAAGGTTTGCTCTGAACACCCTGCTTGTTTGAATCTGATCTCACAATGGCCTGTTTTCTTTCAAAATACACCCTTTGAGAATGTTATTATGCTTGTTATAAAGTAAATGAACTTCACTTCCTCAGCACCGTAGTCCCTGGGCTGACAAAGACAGCAGGCCAACGTAATCAGCAAGTGCAGTCAACAACAGACGGAAGCAAAACCAACTTTCTTTTCAATAGCCCTTAACTAGTGACAATAAGGAACATTCAGCACCTCAGATACTTATTTCCAGTTTGCTACAAGAGGAAGCCTATCTGAGATACCATCAAATGTAGACAAGAAAATCTGCTGAACTTGACACTCCATCTGTAACTCGTGGTGTTGCAGAAAATGAAAAAGGAGCCAGAGTATTTTACCAAAATAGACAATCACATCTCAAATTTCCTAATGTTCATGGGAGGCTGGAGGTTAACAGGTTGTGGGCAAGAAGATCAGGATAGATATTTTTCTGTCCACAAATTTTTTAATATATTTTAATATGTTTTTTGAAACTACACTCACAAAAATTGTCCAGTGGAAACAAGTTATGAACTACTGAATATCCACAGTTTCAGCAAGTAAGCTATTTCTCAGCCTCTCAGGAAATCGAGACTCCTTCAAAACTGTGCAACTTATTGAGAAGTTATGTAACAGTCTAAAATCTTGGGCCAAATTTGAATAAGTCACTTTATACGTGACTGATTTGGAATAATAATAGTCCCTCAAATACCTTGCCATGGAGTCTCATGGGCATACTGGGTCATTTCCCATGCTGTGGTTCTTCTTAAGTATCTTTTCTGTGGTTGAATATGCAGGCCAAAAATCTCCTCCATCTTTATGGGGCACACTCACCTGTCTTTCTCAGGGTAATTTTGTTGAAGTATCCTGGAGTAGAAGATCTTGGAGTTTACAAATTTGATCTGATGTAGGAAGCACATGCCTCATAAAGCAATTTTTATGCCTTTTATGTTTTATGGCTAGAAACATTCATTAAAACTTCAGAACACAATCAAAAGACTCTAGGAGCTGATGTCTCTTTTATAAATGGAATTACTATTATAATTGGATTTACTGTGTACTATGTCACCTAATAATCCCTGCTTCAGATCTGTAACTTGTGTAACTTCCAGGAAAGCTCAGACTCTTAGCTCGAGAAGTCCATGAACAGCAGGGAAAGTTTATTAGATCCAGGACACAAAACCACAGTGAAAGCCTGGAGCAGTCTCTATCATGAAAGTTATCACGTTCCCGTGTAATGTGGTAATGTTGGGAAGCCTTGGATGCTTCAATATTGTGAACCAGATTCTCAGCTGGTAGAGATAGGCAAATATCATTGAAGTCAATGAAAGTGTTCAAATATAAAAGAGTTAAAAATATAGCCTAAAATTTCTCTTCTGATTTTTTTTTCTTTGTTTTGGCCAACTGTTCTCACAGCCACCATTCTGGAATGTATCTAGCTAAGGCTGGTGTTAAAGGAGAATGGGAAAAATCCCCACGCTAGATTTCAGAGTTGCCTTGCAGCCAAAGACACAGTTTTTTGATTTACATACTGTGGAAAACAATAGAATTAACATAATTAATTAATTAGGATTAATGTTTCAGCTGAATTAAAATCCCAACACTGTATTTGTTTCATCAACCCAAATCCCCTGGAAAAGTTTTGCCTTCCTAACTATTGAAGATAACAGGTTGGATGTTTGAAGCAGAGGGCCCTCACTGACATAATGTGTGACATAATGAGCTTTCGTCATGTTTTGACCTGGCCAATGCATTTTATCCCTGGGGCAAAATGGTTGAGTTTTTCCCCAGTATATTTTCAAGAGTTAGTGTCTTTTCTCAGGCCCACTGTAGTATGCTTCAAGACACTTTCTCATGCCAGATTACTTCTGGGGTGTAATATCTTTGCTTTCAGTTAAAAAAACACTTCCCCAGTTAATTGGTCCTATTTGTGAGTTTTAAAATCAGATTGTTTGTAATATTTATGCATTTTCATTAAAGTCAGAACTCCAATTGGTGCATCAGAACATCTGCAATGTTTGGGAGTGTCCTGAGTGCATCAAAAAATGTCAACACCAGCCCTTCATAGCTCCAGACTGAAGATTTCCACATGGACTGGAAAGAAACATAGTCAACATTTAATAGTTAAATCAAAGCTTGGGAGGTTACCAAATTGTCCAGATGTATCTGTCTTGCTGCTGGAATCCCTTGTTGCTTTGCATGAATACAGGGTTTCCTTCTAGAAGTGATTACAAGTGTTTGTGTTCAGAAATGTCAGGAGGAAAAAGAAAAAATAATGATAGAAAAGCTCATGGCAGTCAGCCCTTCATTCCAGCCTCCTAGCATACGTTATAAGGAGGGACTTCTTCATGACTGCATCAAGCATCTTACATGACAGCAACTGCACATAATTTCAACACTACAACAGCTGAAAAATATGTTCTTGCTTTCCTTTGGTTGCTTGTTCTGTGAACAGTAAAAATGTCCACGGATAAAAAAGCTAAGCACATAAATGGTTTCCACAGTGGAAAAGGTAGCTGTTTGCTCTCTTCTCTACCTTCTGATAGCTCTGTTCTTTAGTGCTCTTTACTCTTGTCTGAAGCATTATTCTGAATTAGTTTCAGAATTATCAATTATTTGGACTGCAGAAGGGGACAAAATCATGGACCAGAATCCCAGAGTGCTGCATGATCAAAGAGAATAAAGTCCTTGCAGTAAAAAGTTTACAGTCTATAACCTGAGAAACAACAGATAAAGGCACAGACAAATACAGAGGATCAGTGAACATGATATGACAGTATTTGCGGTGGTACATTATAGCTGTCCAGGACCAGTCAGTGGCTCTAGTGTCACCAGGCACACTCAGAAACAAGAGGTCCATACTGCCTCCATCAGAAGGAAATGTCCTTGGCCGACATCAATCTCCAAACACTGCCTGGGGATTGTGTGGGAGTTGAACCCAACCAACAGAGTGCCATGGACTATCCTAATAGCCTGCCAGTGGAGATAATTCATCTCCTGTTTCCAGAGCATTGCCTGGTACTGCTTTATTTGCTGCTAGAGATGAAGTCACTGACCATCCTGATGGGGCTTGATCTAAGCAAACCAGCTGCCTTTCCAGTGGTGTAAAATACAAAAAACTATATATGATTTGTCCAGATCATCTTAATAACAATATAATCTCAGCAAATAGGCACACTATTAGGGTAGACCATATGAACAAAATTGATTTTTTTTTCTTCACCAAAACAGTTTGTAAAACAAACATACCCAAGAGTTTTGGAAAGGTTATAAACCCTCAGGCTTTTGAGCATAAATCAGCCTCTAATGAATAGTGGGTTAGCAGGTAATTCTCTTCTAGGACAAGTTATTTCTGTGAACAACTTCTTTTTCTCCCTCCAGAGCAGATGGTAGTATTCAATGTCTAACAAAGATTACTGAAGGAGATGGACAACTTGTTCAACTTTTCATTTGTGCCTGCATTTTTTTGTATTTGCTGTGTTAGACAAATCTGCTTTATTGAAACATACACACATGTACACACACATTAAGCTTATGACACCCAGGGTTTGTGCATATGTGATGTATATAAAACAAAGCCACAAAAAAAAATCAAATACACCTTTAAACCATTTATTAGTGTATAACAGTGTAAACCATTTATGTCTTTGTCTAAAGGAAAATGTTTTCCCAGTCCTACAACTGTTATATTTCAAGGCAGTGCATCATAACACTGTCCTGTAGTGGTGGTGATGAATTGTATGGTAAGGTTGTCACTGTAATTCTGCAAAAAAAAAGTGAGGGGAAAAAATATTTTTTGAAAAAAAAGAATTATTTCTTCAGAGAAGGATGAGCATTAGATTGAACAATTGTAAGAAGTGGAAAAAATATAGTCTGTTGTGTGCCATGATGTGGATCCCTTCATGTTGATAACTGGGTCTTAACAATCTAAGTGGATCATTAGCTGCACTAGCACTGTCATACTGCCCTATGAATGTCCAGTCAGATGTATTCAAACCCCTCCCCTGTTTAATTATTCATTGACCCTTCTCTCTCTCCTTCATGTGTCCACAGCTTTTTTTCTTATTCATAATATTTTTGTCTTATTTTGTTTTATTTTTTTCTTTAGAAAAGGAAAATGATCCCTCTGGCTTTGCAGTAACAAGGTAAGAAAGGGAGTTTCTGTTTTCATAGCTATGGTATTAGCAATATTTCTTAGGGAGTGATAGTTACGAGTTTTGATGGTGGTTATTTAACAGTGGCTCCAAACTGCATGAAGACTTTCGATTATTTGCTGTATATTTGAATCACTTCAGTTGGATGTAATGATAATACCTACTCATGTTCACAGAGAAGAATGTGCTACATGCACTGCAAAAGACTGGCAGATCCTTTCTTGTCACTATGGACCCTTTAGGTCCTTTATCTTCTCAAGACAAAATTATTTTATTGGGCCAGCCAGAGACATAGTAGTGATATTTGAGTACTGCAAAAGTTTCTTGCAGCTGAAAGTTCTATGATTTAGAATCAAGATAAGCAATTTGTATTTTAAGGAGCCAATGTACTTCAGATTGCATAATTTGCTTTGTTAGTGAAACAAGACTGAAGTGTTTTCCCTCTAGATCTGGTGACCAGTGGTGCTGGCCGAAGGTGTGGTCACACTGTCCACTCACTGGCAAAGCCAAGTGCTGTCTCCCTGTCCCCAGGCACTGAATCCCAGCTCCATCCAGCTCCTCCACCCCCTTGTCCCCTTCTGTTGGAACACAACATGTAGGGGAAACCTTTTCAGTTGAATTATTCAGATTTAATTTTTCAAAAAAAGCAACCAATTTTTACCCATATCATTTCATTAATTCAAAGCCCAGCATGGGCACGCAGGCAGTGGGACCAGTACTCAGAAGGTGAGGGCTTCGAGGGACAGAGTAAAAGGGGAAGGCAGTGGAAAGAGTACATATTAGTGTGGGTTTTTTTCAGATAATTTCTGATTTTTCCAGAACCAACATGATGATGATGGGCAGAACTGCTTTAGTTATCCACCTGAAATTAAATCACGTACACAAAAGACTCATAAATTGTTCAGAAAAAAAATCCAATCAAAGTTTGCCAACTCCCCTGCCCTAGTGCCACATATAATTTACAAGTGAAATTAAATCTCAAAGCATGTATGTGAGCTTTGTACAAAGTAAAGACCATGCTTAGATGCTGGAAAAATTAGGATGGCCTTTGGAAGGGATCCTAGACATGTGCAAGAGTTTATGCCTGCACAGGAGAAGAGCCAGGCAAAGTACAGGTATGAATGATGGCAGCTCTCCTCCTTCAGAGCCAGGGCATCTAGGGAGACTCTCTGTGTGGCTTAGCACTCCTCAAACAGCCTAATTTAATCCTTTACCTATGACATCCTTCTTATCATTCCCTTTTGCCATCAACTCATATATCACAGGAGTGATATTCATTCATTCTTTCATTCATTATTAGAACTGGGTATTGATAAGCATATTTTAATAACATCCATTCCTTACAAAGGCTGTTTATTAAGTTAGCATTTCTAGGCTTCTTTGTAACCAATCATAAGGTGTCCAAGACATATATTTTCATTTTCTCTTTGGATTTTTGATTGGATGAAAGCCCAAAAAGCTTGTATCCTAAATGAGAGCATGCTGGCACAACTGTGTGTGTTTGACATTACACAATTCCATTGCTGCAAGAACAAGAGTCAATATGGCATCTTTGCTGATTTTTTGTCTTGGCAAAGTGAAAATGTGCCTTTTCACTCCTTAGAGGAAAAAATTGTTCCAGTTAAAACATAATTTAAAAAAAAAGAAGCAGTTTAATGCTATTTGTTTAAGAACTATGATATGCAATGTGAAAACAACCTTGACATTGACAGATTTTCATTGGAAGGGCTTTTCTGTTCTGAGCTGCATGTTTTTGATCAATCTGAGAGAGTGAGACAAAGGGAGAAGAGCCAATCTGCCAATAACTTTTTTCCAGTATGACATTATGTCTTCAATTTCAGTTCTGATCAGGACTTCTTTAGTTGAAAGTTTTTGTAATGAAAAAAGATGATTCACCCAAGTGTGACTTTTCCCACATATGGACCAGTTTTGAACACATTTTTATTAAGAAAAAGCTCTCCCAATAGATTAATCAGTAAGGAGACCAGTGGCCACATTGGTAGTGACTCTGCACACTGATCCAGATGTGGGAAACCAGCTGTATCTCTTTTCCTCATCCTAGTTAAGGAATTGTAATTTCTGGAAGAAATGGGGAAAAAATTTGGTGACAATATAAATTAATTGTCAAATTGGTAAACACAACAGCAGAAAGCAGTAGTTAGGGAGGAAGTAAAGAGTATCAGTGATTTTAAAACTAACCTCTTTTCTGCAGATGCATCTTCCTAGAGATGTTAAACCTGCAAAAATTCCAGCTGGGATCACTGGTGGACTGCAACAAATCTAGGCAACCATCTTGAAGGAGAGGACTTTTAGAGCAGATAATGCTCAGTTTCTTTTCCATAATGTAACATTAATTGAATTCATTTGGTGAAAAATGCTAAATCAAATGCCATGTTTAGGACTACTGCACAGCTTTTACAACAAGCAATTATCAGCAATTACCTATCAGCAGTTCAGAGAGATACCTATTCAGGTCAAGATCCCTTTTTTCTGATGTGTCAAAACAGCTCCTACAGTAGTAAAAAGGGAGAACATCTAAGACAAATAATATGTAAATTATATACAATATATTTTTAAGAATTCCTAGATAAGTGTTTTACAGGAACTATTTATCCTGAATGAGGTAATAAATGAACCTTGTTGGCTTCCTGATTGTTGAAACACAACAAATTCTTCAGAAATGGTCAGAAATATTTCTCAATGTTTCTGCAGAAATCTATCAACAAGCATTTAATCTGAGCCTGATTAAACAGAGCGAAGCCACTGAGCATGACCAATTCCTTTTTAGTTTGTGCCAAAAAACCCAATAAGAATTAAAGGTCCTAACACTCCTTTTTTTCCAGTCAGCATTGCATTTGCATAAAAAAATCCAGGAAAAAAAGATGAGATAAGCAACATGAGCATGCTGGGGCTTTCTCGTCTTTGAAAGAAGTTCCTGGAACAAACTCCATGTATGCGACCCTTACAAAAAGAGCTGAATTAGAAGTTGTTTGGAACCTTTTGTTAGTCAGTCACTTCCTTTTCCCCCATGATTTTAAAAACTCACACAGGGCTGGGTTCAGTTCCCAGTTCTTCATGTGAAGCCAGGGATACATTAAGGAAGGGAAATGCATAAGGGAGCAGGTAAATGGTTACTGAAGAAATATTTGTGTCCTAACCTATAGCCACCCAGAAGCAGCTGTCAAAGAGCCAGTGAACCATAAAATGGCAGGGGTCAGCTATCCACCCGGACTGGTTTTCCAAAGCGGATATAGTAATAAATCCAGAGCTGTGCTCACAAAGAATTTGGATTCCTTAGGTGCTGGATACAGATGCTTTCTAGACTTCCATAACAGATCTTTAAAGACACTATGTAAAAATCTTGTGTAAAAAAACCCCAAAAATCAACAAACTTGCAAAAATAAATAAACTACACAGAATCTGATATTCCACAATCTTTCCTCTCCTACCCTTCCTCTGAGATACATTTGTGTTTGTTGTCAGGGATTAAATGCACCTGGTAAATGTGGGATATGGGAGAGCTCTAGTGGACACAGGGGTATTACTTTCCCTCACTTCCTTTAAATAGCGAAGATCTGTTTTGGTTACCTTCAGTTGCCACAAGTCTTTCTTTCCAGTTTTCTTCTGATGTAGTGCTTTGAGAACAGGAGAAAATTAAAATGCACAATGACATAATCTGGAGGGGTTTTCTTTGTAATTATATAACACCATTGGTCTCATTAATGATTGTATATTGTTCCTGTCTCACAGTGTCTAAAATTCTTGTTCACTTTTCTTGGGAATCCCTTTCACATCTCTGGCCCACAGGTTCTTGTCATCCTTTTTTCTCAAACAGTTTAGTCAAGTCCAGAGCAGTTACTATCAACCTGTTACTAAGTTTGGAAGATCACTGTTTTCATTTCAGACCTGAGAGCCATGAAAGCCTGTGTGCTATTTTGCAGCTACCCTTACTGGTTTAACACAAGTTATGACCTCAGCCTACACACCTTGCCTCTCTAACTGCAGTCATCTGATCCTCAAAGTGATCATCTCAACATCTTCCTACTTCAGCCAAAAATAGGGAAATTCCTTATAAGGAAAAATTAGAAAAAAAAAATGTTTGAGATTGTTTCTCATGGGCTTGGAAAATACAAAACTTTTGCTTTGATTTTCTGATAATAATAACTATTATCTATTAATTGAAGTTGAAAATGCACATATTATATCACACACTTACAAAGAGGTCAGTCCTTTCCACCAGTGGACAAATGTACTTGAGTACTGTGGAAGGACAGCAGTTCTGTTTATACAGTTTGACTTTCATCTTAGGCATACAGAATCAGATTGTGATAATCTTATAGAGGGGAAACAGAATTGAGCAGTAGCAAAGGAAAGAAAGAACAGTCCCTGACAGCAGATGTTCGAGGGAAGAAAACCTAAGTTAAAGAGACTGGAGGCACCAGTGAGTGAACCTAGGGACAGAAGATGAGCATGGGAAGACTGGGGTGGAATGTGAAAGGCAGGTGCTGGATTCTAATGAAATAAATGAGAAGTTGTAGACATTAATTGTGAGCTGAAGTGTGCAAGAGTAATTAGGACTTCTCTAACTCATCCACCTTACTGATATCTGTGCTTTCATGGACTTTCATTGTCTTCAACAGTTTTTTTTTCACATGTTGCTCGCTATAGGAAAATCCATTTCCAACTCTGAACAACCTTCCCTTTGTTTGTGATATTTCAATCGGAACCTTCAATGCTTTATCCCCAAGCTTCCTTCTAATCTTAGGAAGAACTGTAAACTCCTGCCAAGTCAAACTCATCAATCCCTTTCACACTATTTAAGTTGCTAGACTGATAAGATCATGGATAGTCTTCCTATCTCTTTAATCAAAGTTGTCTCACACTTTCTTTCTGTTTTTTTTTTGTATCTATTTATTGCTCTGGTCTTACATTTAGTGTGTAATTTCCTGGGGAGGGATTCCTGTCTGATCATGGCTTGTCCAAGGCTCAGGTCAGTCGAACTTGGCTCTCAGCCATAGGTGAGGATGACATTGGTAGGAATGGCCAACTGATGCCAAAATTTTTATCTGCGTAAGAGCTGAAAACTGCTTCAACATGCAGAAAATTGTTCAGATTCATACAAGCTTTGAGAGCCAGCTGGCACCTGTGGGACCTGATAAGTTCACCCCTACACCAACATGCTCAGCTGAAAGAGTTTTTTCCTATGTCTGCTGGGAATGGGTAAATAGTAAAAAAAAGGAAAGGAAAGGATAAAACTCCCACATGATTAGGGTAAGACAATTACAGAATAGTTTGAACTGGAAGGTACCTCAGTAGGTCTTCTAGATCAACATAAAATTTTAACTTTTTGGGGAAAAAAACATTTCATAAATTTAGCAGGACTCTTTTCTTTTCTTTTCTTTTCTTTTCTTTTCTTTTCTTTTCTTTTCTTTTCTTTTCTTTTCTTTTCTTTTCTTTTCTTTTTTTTCGTGAAGAGGAGCAGCTGATACTCAAACTCTCTGGACTGGCAAGAGGACAGTGAGAGGAGCACAAGCACAGTCAATCTGGTAGCTGTACACACAAAGGAAAGTTAATTGGATAAGCAGGCACAAATAGCCTATATAATGCCAAAAATTTTAAATTTATGCATTTAAATGCCTCCTTGGTTTTGTTCCGAGTTATTGATTGCATCTCATTTTCTGAAAGCACTGAACATTTGGACCTCTGAAAATCAGGCACTGGAAAACTGATGCAAGTCATGCACCAAAAACGTATGTTTCCAGAACCACCAAAAATTTAGTAAAATCTTGCTGTGATTTATATATTCTGTTTGTTGATAACCATTAAAATATGGTAATTGTTACCAGGCCTCTTCTAAATTTCAAAAGAAAACTGATACTTTAAAGTCACAGGAATGTTGCTTATTTTCAATTTTAAGAAACAATCACACCCCTATCTAGTGCTCCTTCCTAATGAAGCATGTCTTGCATCTCCAACTGCCAGGCAAACAAGGAGATAAGCTGTCCAAACTGCTGTGCAGCCAGTTACTTGCTTTCTGCAGGAGAGCTGCCAGACCGCTTTCATTTGTAAAGAGCCTTCTTCAGTGTGCAGGTGACTTTTGTTTCTTCTAGATGTGGTGGAGGATTTAGCATTGTGTACCTTTCAGCAGGGCTTTATACATGTAAGGCTGCCTGTTGCTCACTCTGTCCCTGTCATGTCTATTTTAACACTGGTGAAGATGCATTTCCTGACTGATCCACAGTTCAGCAAAGACAGTTGATTTCCCCATTCTGAGTTGCTGACTCTCATGAGATGCTTCAGAAACTGAGCAAATTTGTGTTATAACATGGAAGCCACTGTACTCGTTGCTGTAGGAGGCTTCCCCCATGAAGGGAAAGGGAAAAAGTCTGCCTGATTGCAAAGAGGGGACATGGAAAAAACAGTTTGAGAAATACTTTCATTAGTAGGTAAAGGCTTCCAGGTCACTGCAACAAAGAAAATGTCATAGTGGTGGTTCATCTAACGGCGCTTCCTGCCTCTACAGACAAAGGCAGCTTAGATATTTCATCCTAGACATATCAGGCTCATCTCACAGACTTCCAGTTTCATCATAGGTATGAATTAGAGAGTGACAACTATTTGAGTGAAAGGACATCCTCCCCATCAGAGCATTAGTGTCTGTTATGACTCAATTACAGAGCGGATGTGCTCCAAGGGTCTGATCTGCCACCCAGGTGGAGATGTGCACATAGCTTGGCAAGGGTACTCTGGAGAAGAGTGATACTCCTAGTGGCCTTGGGCACGTGGGAGAGTGCTACAGATAAACAGATACGACAGAAACACAGGTGGGATGCATGAGATAGGGGCGTGGGTCCTTTTAAAACAGGAACTAATGTCTTTTTCAAGGAGAAAAGAAGAAAAGCTTTTTATTACTATGCAGCAGGGGCATTACTTTAAATTTACCTAGAAAGGATCTATAAAAAAGACGTCATTACCACCAGATGCATTTTCCATACTCAGAGAAGAAATTCAATTACTAGCGTTGTTTGTGAAAAATCTGTTCTTCCCTGAGCACACACTAGGGCTGCAACTATGCAGGTACAGTTCATGTAGATGTGAAAAATACCCCTGTTCATGTAGATGTGAAAAATACCCCGATACTTCAAACCAAACAGTTGCTTCCTTCTGCTGACAGAGGTTGTGGATAGTCTGCAGCTCTGGGCTCCGACAACACACCTCTGTCACAGCCCAGGATGGAGTCATCCCATAGGCAGAGATTTTAACACTTGCCAATGTAGGCTGCATCCTAAAAAATAAATAAGAATTAGAGTAATCTCTTAATTCTTTCAGAAAAAAAATAATCCTTCAGGGATATTCTAACTTCCTTCTGTTTATCTTCACAGTAAAAGGCAAATTAAACTAGCAGATCAGCAGCTTCTGTTATTGACCATGTTGGTTTCCAATAATCTCTGCCACCCACAGTTTTACTGGCTAGTTTGATGGATAAGGATTTGTAGACAATTGATCATTGTCTTTGTAACACTCTAGTCACCAAACATGTATTTATGAATTGTACGCTTGTTGCTAAACAAGAATAATCCAGAGTGTCCACTCACGTCATCAGCCCCAGTTGCCATGGAGATGAGTCACAACAACTCTCTCTCAGGACACTGCCTGCTTGGGGAGCTCTTTGAGGGTTTTCCTGCTGTCCGTACACAATAAAAAGCAGCTTTGTAAAGCAAAATTGATGATTTAGTTCTGCTGTGCAGTCAGAGATATAATTTCTCCAGTGGTGCTAAAACTTCTATAAAATTGATTTCTGTGGCCATTCAAAAATTCCCAATGCATCTTTGCATGAAACGAGTTTAGGTTTTAATCCTAAGCATTCTTATCCTCTAGAAAAAACCCTAAAAAAATTTATAATTAACTTCCCACCCCTTTTCTGTGCTCTATGTGAAGTGGTGATAGTGTTAGGTCATAGGCTGGACTCGATGACCTCAAAGGTCTTTTCTAACCTAATTGATTCCTTGGAAACAGGGTTTAGTAAGGTCAGTGGGGAGACACCCGCTTGTATGTCAGAGAGTTGTTCTGAATGAGCTCCAGAGGAGTATTTAGATAAAAATTTACTGACAATTGTGACTTCCCCATCATTATCTCAGCACCTGCACAGATCAAGCACGCCCCAGCTCCATGGCTCCAGGCTGGCCTCAGTATGTGATCACACACAGAGCACTTCCCAGATTTTCTGGTGAATTTTCTCCCAGCAGCAGAACAGGTCAGTATTAGAATCATGGAATGGTTTGGGTTGGAAAGGCCCTTTAGAGATTTTCTAATTCCAGCCATCTTGCCATGGTCAGGGACACCTTCCATTAGACCAGTTTGCTCAGGGATCCATCCAGTCTGACCTTAACCACTTACAGGTGTCTGGCATCCAGAGCTTCTCTGGGCAACCTGCTCCCATGCCTCACCACTCTCACAGTCAAGAATTTCTTCCTAATATCCAGCCTAAAACTAGCCTTGTTTAGTTTGAAGCCATTGCCCCTTGTTCTATCACTACATGCTTCAATTAGATGTTTCTCTCCAGCTCCCCTGTAGCTCCTGTTAGATGCTGAAAGGCTGCAATAGGGCCTCTTTCTCTTCTCCAAGCTGAACAACCCAATTCTCTCATCCTTTCCACATAGGAGAGCCACTACAGCTCTCTGATCATCTTTGTGGCTCTCCTCTGGCCTCTCTCCAACTGGCCCTTGTTGGACTCAACAACTCATCCTTCCTGTGCTGAGGAGCACAGAGCTGCACACAGCACTCCAGGTGGGGTTTCATGAGCAGAGTAGAGGGGTAGAATCCGCTCCCTTGACCTGCTGCTCACACTATTGGTGACGCAGCCCAGGACGTGATCGGCTTTCTGGGCCGCAAGTACACATTGCTGGCTCATGCCTGGCTGTATCTTGACCTGGATGAAATCAGAGCAATAAGGACAAAAGATAAAACTGCAAAAATGTAATATTGCTGCTCATATTTTACTTTCTGAAAAATGACATATAGTTAACCCCTTTCTCAGCAGAGTTCAAGGCATGAATCCTCCAAGAAAGGTAGCATCATCTAGTGAGGAAAGTAGCTATGCATGGCTATTACAGAGTGGAGAGGGACCTAAAAAACACCCTTGTCCTCTGTTGTTTCTAATTTCCTCAAAGCACTGCTTTTGGTCAGCACTCTTCTTTGTTGATACTTGTCAGCTCCAGCCTCCTCACTCAGGCCATGAACATCTATCTCAGATTAGTGGATATACAGTCAGGGCCTGAAAATTCAGTGATGTAATGCTGAGAGCTGCAAAACACTAAATCCTGGAGATCGGCATTGATGGGGAAAGGATGCAAAGCAAATACTGCAGGTTGTGTGATACAAATCCCTGTGTTGTTTATATGGTTGCAGCCACAGACAGACAATCACAGGTGGTTTTCCACAAGCAGAGCTTTAAAAAATGGGCATTGCCCAAGCACTCTCCTCACACAGGCCATAATATGGCCACAGGTCATAATATGCCTTTTTTATCTCTGTAATAGAATTTTTTTCAATTCAGAACAAAACCACCAAGTTTTGAAACTCCACTTAGAAGAAATCAGATATGAATATTGTTGGATTGAACTAAGTGTTTCATTTTGGTTTGGGATGTTTTGGTATAAGCATATAACATATTAAACAGAAAAGTCTCATAAACTCACAGTTATTTTGAATGGAATACTCATGAGACTCATCATAAAAAATGCTAAAATGGGAGAGAGATTTCAGCTGTGTCAGACCATTTATTCCTGGTCCACTTTCAAAAGGACATTCAAACATAACTGAGATGATTTCACAAATGGCATTTTGGTTTTAAAAGAATGATGTTTTCCAATTAAAAAAATCAAACAAGTAACATGAAAGACTTTCTAATCAGCCCCAGTGAGTGAGAAAACTTCAGCAGTTGATACAACTTGTAAAGTCTGTGAAGGGGAATTAAAAGCTCCTGAAACGTAAACACAGGGATTTATTTTTTTTTAATTTTTAGTTTAAAAAAAAAGTCTTTTTGCATCATGCAGTGTTGGAGTGTGAGAGACTCCACCCTGCATCTGGCAGGTGGGGAGGTAACCAAAAGCTGCCCCAGTCTCCCACGGGCCACCTCCTTACAGGTGGAAATCCCAGGGTAGGGGAGGGGAATTTCTGGGCAAAAGCAGCCTGGAACACCCTAGGGAGCCCTATGAAAATGACTCACTTGAAAGGGGTAGGGGTGTTTCTTTGGAGGGAGGTTAGTGAGGAGCTGGCTGCTTGACTGGTCTCTGGGGACTGGGGCTGTGAAAAGACTGGGAATTTTTATAGCCTGAGCAGGCTGCTGCTTCTCTTTTAACGTGGGAGGGAAGGGGAGGAGGATGGAGGGAGGGATTTGTTTTGGTTTTTGTTTGGGTAACACAATCAGGAGAGACCATTAGGCAGAGTTATCTAGCATGACTTTTTTTTCTTGAGTGTTTTGCTGACATAAAGCTGCAGCCGGTTTGTTGTAAGCAAGGCTTAGGCTGAGGGGGTTTTTTAAGTGCCCAACACGCAATTTAATAAAAGCCCATGTGTTGCTCCTGGGAAAATCTGTGCTCTTACTTACTGACAGCTTACTTCACTCAGTCAAAGTGAATGTTAGGGGAGAAAGATTATCATAAGTATGCTGCTAAAAGATAAATTACTTGGTGGTGTTAGGTTTACGGTTGGACTCAATGATTCTTTAGGTCTTTTCCAGATTTTGTAACTAGCCCCAGTTTCCATGGGTTTGAGGGTGCTGAGGGTACCTTTAAAGTTAGCTGGAGTATGTCTCTACTATACTGTCATCGCTGTCATGGCATTGACTTTTTTCTACCTTAAATGTCAAACCTCCAGAGGAAATCTGGTAGCTACTAATGTATGCAATTTCCTTCTTTTCTGTCCTTCTCCCGTTCCTGTTTTCCATCCCGACCCCCATTCATGCTTTTCTCCAGACTCACAGCCTACAGCAATATGTGGAGGACATAACACTGTAGTAGAACACTGAACATGAAATGAGATGTGTGACAAATTGTAATGACAAGGTTGATCTGGGTCTTGTGTGAAGGGACTGTTTGCAGCGCACGACTCGGAAAGCAGAGCTGGGCTAACATGATGAATGTATTTAAACCATGGCATCTGAAGGATTCCAGTAAAATAGTTCACTGTCTTCTCCCCTAAATGAGTCCTTTTCAGTGCTCAGCTCTATAAATATGGAAAACTGAGTTCAGTATATGTGGGTGTTTGATGTTTTGGAACTGGCTTAACTTTCTAATGACGAGCAAAACAATGTGTTACTTTTCTGGGTGTCCCATGCCCTTGTGCTCCCCAGCTGCTGTTCATGAGTCCTGCCAGGCACTCTGCCCCTCTTCCTGTCCATGAGGTTGATGGGTTTGTTTCCAGATGGGCATGGGTTAGTAGCTGGCTATGAAAGATGGCATTTGCAGTTGCACAGCTCTAGCTCCTGCTCCTTCACAGTCTTGAGTCAGTGTCCCAGTACTGTCTGGTTTTGTGACTCTCCCACCTGCTTCCCACATTCTGGCTGATTGTGGGGGTAGCTCAGGCTTCCTGTGAAGCAACATGACTTGTGCTTTCCCTTGCTATGCTACACAGGGCTCCCTACTCTGGGCTGGTTGCTCTGGGCTGCTGAGTACCCAAGTACCCAGTACCTTGGAGCTGTGCAGACAGATAGATATGTGATGTCCCAGAGACAGCATCCTACCACAGCAGAGCGAGAACCACATCACCCACCATGTGGAGCCTTAAGCTTTGACCAATTGCTGCCAGAGGGCCCCTATTTCCAAACTGCTGTGCCTGAGGCAGCATGGAGCCCATATGTAAGATGATGCCAAGCTGGAACCGTACTTTGAGTTTTGGCTTTCCAGGGGTTAGGCTGAACTTCAATTACATACTGGAATTTGATTCCTTCAGCCAATACATGAATACTTGTAGACAAGACAACTTCAGGCACATGCTTCCTTCCTTATGTTCACTTTAAGTGGCAGCATCACAGAAATGTTCCAGAATGGTGAACTCTGTGCAACGGCATTCCTGGCAAGTAATTTGTTCCCTTCCCCAAGTTTCAAAAAATGCAGGAGATAAGTCTTTATCTCTATAGCTGGTATTTGTTGCAACAGGGTGAATAGATAGAACTGTATCACAGAAATCATGACTCAAAAAAAAAAGTATCTTAACTGATGGAAATGAAAATGTATTTTCAGTAAATGTCATCTAATTAGACCGGTCAGGTTTTTTGTGTGCCTTTTTGTTGCTTCTAGGACAAAATTAAGATAGATAGCTGTAAGCAAAAACATTTAATATCTTTCTTTTATTTTCTGTTTTGCTCTGCTAACTATAATTGTTGAAATGACAAAAATGCAAAGAAACTGAAGCAAACTGTTTTAGTTAGTTATAATATAACATAATTATAATGCCATGTGGCTTCTACACATGGGAGTACATCCCATGCTTGCAAAGTGCTCCAATCTTTTCACTGCCAGAAGGTACCAGATTTTGTAATGCGGTCCTGGCCCAGGAGGGTTGTGTTTCACCTGTGAGTGTATGAAACAGACACCAAGTCCTGGAGTGCTGCTGCACCATGGTTCCCTTCCCATCAAAGGACCGAGCAGGAGGTTACCACCCTACAGGTTGCCTGTTGGATCAGAACAAAGTGACAGTATTTCTCTCAGTGGCAAAAGACATCCATAGATGGGCTTGCAAGAGATTAGAAAATGTTTTCGATTCACCCAAGACTGAATTTCCCCTTGTTTCTGGGTTTATTTCCATCTCTGCGGTAGGTCATGAACTTTCCCCTTTCATCTGACGGAATTAGTGTCCCTGTAGAAAGTATTTTTTGGGATGATCATGGGCATGGTTGGACTCAATGACCTTAGAGGTCCTTTCCAACCTAAATGATTCTATGATTCAGGTCCCTTATCTTCTTTGTAGAGTCACTCAGAAGAAATAACTTGTGCTTCAGCAGGTCAGATTTGTTTAATACAACATCTGTGACATCTTGAACAGTGATGGTGCTCTTACCCACTTGGAAAGCAAGTGAGAAGCAGAGATCAATTCCCAGGATACACTCGACTCCAAAAGGTTGCAGTGCTAGGCATGCCTTGGCCTTGTTGCTGACCACCTGGACGCTTCTCTCATCAGGGAGAAAGTGGGAGCAGTAATGATTATACAGTACACACAGGAGAGTCAATAATAGCGCCAAAAGGCAACAAACAAAGGACTATTGAGACAGGGCTTGTTTTTGTAAGATTATACTCAATTCAGTCATTCTGTGTCTGTGTATATTCTTCTGTTTATTTATGTAATAAGCTGCCCTTGTAAGGCTCTAGCAGATAAAAAAATGGAGTCTTTCCAGATGTGTGAAAAAGGCAGTTACTTGGAGAGGATTTTATACCCTGTGTTGCTACAAGAGATTTTAACTCACAAATCATCATCAAGAATATTTGGATTTTCCTTGCTAAACCACAAAAACCTTAATGGGCAAAATCATTAAACATATAAAGTTATAGCTATATAAATATTTGAGTAAAACCATTATTGAGATGGCTCTTGGGAACCTATGTTTCTGCAAACTTTAAGCCCTATAAGGAATATACACATACCCTTCTTCATCTCTTTTTTCTCTCCTCCCGTGAAAGGTCAAAATTGCTTCAAGTTACAGCTGTGAGGCTGAGTAGTTTTATGAAGGTTTACTTCATTGCCTTATCCTAGGAACACAGTTTTCTTCACGGTGTATGGCATAGCAAAAGGTATGTTAATGTCTGACTAACAAATGTAAATGTTTAAAAATGAACTGAGTAAGCAATGTAATAGCAGAGCCAGGGAGGCCACCTTGTAGCCCTTGTGTTTTATGATCTGTGCTTTTAACAACACAAGTGTGAGTATATTATAGCTCATATTAGAAAGGAGAATAAAACCTTCTGCATGTCTTTCCTAAAATGTGCAATCACAGCAATCCTTTGCAAATTAACCTCCATAAAGCCAGTCATATGAAGGGTTTTGTTATAAAGAAAAGTTATATGGCCTTTAGTATCACTGATTTTTTGTTTTGGAGCATTTTTTTCTTACTGCTGGCATCATATGAATAGTTCAGTTGCTGTATTAATTGTGAGCCTTTGCCTTTTTTTTTTTTTTTAAAAAGGAGGGAGAGAAAGGAACTCAGTGTTTGAAATGTGGAAGCTCACAGGAGATCTTAGCTTGAATTCTATCTTTTGTCATATTATAAAAACCTAAATAAGATTAAAATAAGGACCTGAGCCTATGATTCACTGAGTACCCTCTGGGAATTACAACCTCAAGTCGGAAGGAATAAGGAATGGGGGGCTGTTTCCTGGATCCAGGATGCCTCTCTGGCTCGTCCAGGAATCAAAAGATTGGGAGACTTCTCTGGATTGTCTTTGAGGAGGGTGTCTGTCCTCGCTACTCCCCTTCATCTTTGAAACAGATCATAATAATCTTCAGAAGTGAGCTTCAGAGCTTTCTCTGGTAGGACAGCACTACTTCGCATTTACGTTGTTAAACACAGTGAATGCATGTACCAGGATATCGTGGATTTAGGGAAAGCTCACAACAAATCAAAGCTAAGTATGAAGCTGTATGTTTTATGTCTTTATTAACAAGTTTAATAAAATTTCAAATTTAATTACTTGTATAATCAAACAAAGGCTCCATAGTCTCTCAGTATATTGCACAGTTTTAGAGCCCACAGATATTGCAGAAGGGGCATGACTTTTCCATAAGCCTTTAAAGGATTTAGTTACAATCACATGTCAAAAATAATTTCAACTGGAAGTGTAAATGCAAGTGTAACTGGAAGTCATCAAACAAGATTGCCTTAAGATATAGTACCTGGCTATAGTGTGCTTGTGTGGGAATAATGAAGGATACATTCTTCACACACCCACCACACATTCTATGTTGCCTTCCTTACAGTTTATCTTAAGAATAACACACAGCAAAGTGCTGTCACTGGCTAAGCACCAAATGACATTATAGCATCCCCTGTAAACCGCTATCCAGTAGAGGCAACAGCCTTAGGATATGAGACCTCTTTGCTGCTCTCTTTGCAGTCTCTGTTGTGTGTAGATACTGCCTTTACCAAAAGCTCCTTCCGTGTTCTGTTGAAGATATCCTCCCATTAACAGTGTCCCAGTTTAGCATCACGTAAGCACATAGGTGTTAGAAGTATACCTTGAGCCCATTTGGGTTATGACGTAGGGAAAAGCTCAGCTTTTCTCATTGCAACATAATAGTTGTCTGTAGTTGCACCAAAACTTCTCCGTAAGAGACTGACAGGCAGTAGAGAGTTAAAATACAGTAAAAATAATGCCATTTCTAAGCAAAACTATGAAGGTAGGGAGTAATATCAGTAATGACACATCGGACTGAAGTAGAAAAGGTCTACCTAAGGGGTAATATTTGACAGTAAGAACAGTTACATCATTTCTTTGCACAGTAGTCAATAGGAATGTAAATTAAAGGCTTGGGACATCCTTGTCATGCAACAGAAACAGCGTCTGTGCCACCCAGAAGCGAGAGCAACACAGTACTCAGATAAGGATAAACCCATCCCCTCGTGTGCAGTTTCAACCCCTGGCAAACAACATGTGTGCAACCCAATAGGTATGTTTCCTGAGAGACTTTGTCTTTCTCCTGTTGATGGGCATGGCAGATATGGAGGGATTGGAGGGCCTTGGACATCAACCCAAGCAGAGACAACCTCACATAGACTAAATGAGGTATTCAGAGCTGTTATTTATGCAAGTGGGAATGTAGATGATCACATTAGCTCACCCCTCACCTACCCCTGGCCCCCTGGTCCTCATCCTGAAGACTGTACCTGGCTTGTGTGTAACAACACCAACAACTGTAGCTGACCTGACAGAAAGGATCAGTTCATGTGTAATAAAGAATTACTCTCTGTGTGGGTGTTTTCAGCTTGCTTAGTGGACAGCTGTTGGAAAAACAATTTGGGAAGTAATATAATGGATCAAGATGAGAAACTTCTTGACATGGAGTCAGAGAATCATTTCAGAACATCTGCATGTTTCCTGACCACAGGCTGAAACAGTAGAGTTGTTTTGTCCATACAATTCCTTATAATAAAGAGATCAGAAGGGAATTAAAGAACTAAAACCCCTTTCTCAGGAGGGAAGAAACAAAGCAGTATGTCCAAGGGTGCTGTTTGCAAGCCCAAGTTCAAAAAAGATAAGCTGAAGAGCAGGATGCTTATGTTGTGGACTTTATTGTTTTATAATTTTGGTTGCTTTTAGATGCTTTGATTCAAAAATGTTCTTGTGAGGTTTTCCCTCAAGGCTTTTTTCAGTACTTCAGTCATTGCTTACTGTGCTGGGATTAAGTCCAAGGTTTAGTCTAGTTTATTAAGGAAATCTCAATAAAAAAATGGAGACAACTGCCCTGTCTGAGCTATGATGGCTGCAGAGCAGAGGAGGCGAGTTTGGGGAGACCCAAGGAGATAGAGGCTTTGTGTACCCTGTGACTGTAAAGAGCACAGGGTGACATTTTCTCCGCATTCAAGTCAAGGGAAGCAGAAACAGAGCACTTGCACCATAAAGCAACTGTAATAAAGAAACTTGTCTTTGGTTTTATGAAATCCATTGTAAATTACCAGTTTCTGTAGTCAGAGGTCACTGACTGGCATGTAGTTTGCTGGTGCCCATCCTAGAACTTGTGTCATCAGAGGAAGTGGTGATAGGAGCTGAGACATGAAACTCCCCCGGTGAAATTCAGGCCACCAGCTCAGACCATCAACAAGAAACTACACTTAGAGATACTTTGTGAAGTTTTAGACAAAACTGGAGTCACAGCCAGCTAAAGAAGTCCTTCAGCTTGGACTCCCTGGGTAACAGGCAGTTTGCATCACTGTCTTGAACCCGAGCAGTTAAATTCTGCCTTAATTGGCTTTGGTTTTCAAAGTAGGTGGTCTGAGCTGGAACTGCTGCTCCTGAGGAGAAATACAGGTGGCTGATGGCTGAGCTTGGTCTGCAGCCCCACAAATGGCAAGAGGGTGCAGTCTTGCTGGGGGCCTCAGAAAATCTTTCTTCCCTCTGAGCTCACATTTCCACTGCTCCCTGTCCCCCAGCATACTGTGCAGCCATAAATCCTGCCCCCGAGCTCCCTTACTCTGCTCAGTTGTTATCTTTCACACATGATTTTTTTTTTTCTGGATTTTGAAGTGATGAAATTTCACCAAGGCTGCAGTAATTTCAAATTTTGGCCCATTTATTATCAGGACAGCTGCCCAAGTCCATTTATTACAAACATATGTTATGAATTCAGTTAAAACAAAACAAACAGCCTCTTATTTTCTCAAGTCACAATAATCACACTCAGACTTACTTAAAGCAAACATCATTTAAAAGCAGTATTTTGTTTACAGCAAATCTGTTCTAGTAGTGGGTCTGAGATAAAATGATAGGCAAAGCCCTGATGCAGTCTAAATGGAACAACAAACCTACCAGAAAAGGTGAAATCTTAGTGTTTGCAAGGTTGTCTCAGCCTCTGTCTTCAACCTCCCACATATTTTCTTAGTTTTTGTATTTAAGACAAAACAAAATGAAACAAAAATAAATGAAGGATAGCAAAATTATGCAATGCCCAGAAGACAGGATGTGTCCCACAGTCAGCTTGGAGCTTTTCAGCACCCTTCGCAGTCTTGGTCCATAGGGATGGTGGCTGGAACCAGAGCCTTTCTGGAAGCACAGTTAGCAGTCACTAGTCTGCCCATGATTTGCTTCAGAAGAAATCATCCCATAGCTTTGGAGTGGTCCAGAAACAAGGAGAGGCGTCCCGAAGCAAATGCCTCAGGGTGAATGATGCCACGTGTCTGGTTTACAAGTGCTGCATTCAGATGTGATCCCTGCAGTGAGATTCCACCATCAGAACAGCTGAGCTTTTTGTGATGAGACAGAGCACTGCCATTCGATATCACAGTCCTAAACAGAGCCAAAGTTGAAGCCTGGCTCACCATTTTTAGGGGGATTAGTTGGTACAGAAGAAAGGTCTAATATTTCTTTCATCAAGTACAGTCAATTAGCCCAATGAGTTTGAGCATATGAGAGACGACTTGTCAAAATGAAAGAGAGAGGTTTTTGCAATGCTCCCTCCTCGGGTCAGCACAGGACAACCCTGTTGGTAAGGTTTGGCACAGTTTTTAAACTGGTTAGTGCTGATCTGTGCTTTTATTGGTCAAACAAAACTCAGAAATACCAAGTACCAGTGGTGTTTTCTTGCTGAATGGAGAAGCTCTCTCACTCTCAGTGGGTAGAGAGGGTATAAAAGAATGCCATTAACATTTGTTTAGAGGCATAAATGAACTATTTATGAAGTGCTTTCATGCACTGTGAAGTCAGATGGACAGCTTCACAGGCACCTGCCTGAGCTGCAACGCCCTCACAGTCTGGGTGAGTGACCAGGATGAGTGTCCTGTTCAAGAAACCCACCTTCATTTCAGCCATTCATCAGGAAAGGTGAAGCAGAAAGTTCAAATTCTGTCCTTGATTACTATGGTCTTCTCTACGTTTTTCTCCAGATTTCTGTAAGTATCAGTATGTTATCAAGGTTTCCTCATGTCTTGCTCTTTCCACATGTCAGTTCCTCCTGTGGCCACCATCGTGACACAGGTGTGATTATCTTTGAGCACAACACACCAGGCACAGCAGAGCTTCAGACTCCAGTCTCCACTCTTACATTTTGTCTGCATAAGCTCATGGTGGGGAGCCTTTGCTGTTGGTGGGGGGTGAGAGGGAGAGGGAAGGATAAAGCAGATCAGTTGGTGATGATGATCCATGAGGTCATTGACAAAGCATCTAACTGGCCCAGGATCCCAATGTTATCCATGACTCAGTCGGCTCCTTTTGTACGTAGTTCTTGCTTTCTTTTGTGATTGCACCTGAAATGCCAAAGAAAGTCTCCCTCCATGCTGAGCTCTTGACAACTTTGATCAAGATTACCCCTTCACAGGGAGCATGAGCTTCCAGCACAGGGCCACAACAGAGGAGTTATTGAGCATTTCTACACCTTCACAGCTCTTTGGTGCAGGGGGCAGGTTCCCAGTGGATGTCAACTGGCATTGTTCACTAAAGCCTGTAGCAGGATGCCATTCTACCCAGGCTGTGCATGTAATCCCAACTTTTCATTACTGTATACTACTGAGTGAAACATCAGATGAAAATGATGTTACTTAGTATTTTGAAAGGCATCTCCTACACAGAGCGGAAGGCAGCTCCCAGTAAGTCTCCACTTGACAGTTATTTAATACATTTCAGCTCTGGTTTCAGTTCTACATTTAGATTTAAAAAAAAGGATTCCTGACATTTTGTCAGTTTTTTCATCTATGCCTGTATTCCCACTTCATCTCACATTTCCTCAGTTCATTACAGCAACCCCTGCTATGACAGCATAAAGCCACACACAAAAAGTCCTTTCATGGCTACTTCACATTGATATCTATTTTTCAGAGAGAAGCTGAACTGAAGCAGCATGACTCTCTAATTCACTTTTTCTCCTTGTCAGCAACTGGATTGACAGGGCTGGGGCACAGACAGACACACTGTCACCTCCAGTTTAAACGCCCCACTGGGACGTAAATTCAGAATGAAGGGAGTGAAAAAATTCCGGCATAGCCAAAATCTAAAACATATTTAATGTATATGCCAGATGAGGACAGCAATCATCTTTTGTGAAGAGAAGCTTGATGCTTGCAAGAAAAAAGGAGTTGTGGGATGCCTAGATCTGTAAAGACTTGACTTGCAGTTGTTGCCTTCATGTCAAATTGTCTTTGGGTTATTCCCTAGCAGGTATCTTTTTCCTAGCACAGTCCATCCATTAGTGACCATTCTCATATTTGTTTGCTATAACAGATTAGAAGATGGTTACTTTTTTCCCCTAGAGCTCTTTTACCCGAGGTGGGGCAGGTCAGAGGGCTTTTTGCTTTGTTTTGTTGATTCTTCTGGCTTGCAGCAGAAGAAGTAGGAAAGAGTCAATGAAATTCAAAGATAGCAAGTCCAAAATGGAAGCAAGAGAAGATTTCTTCACATTTTGGCACCTGTAGTGATACGTGTCTTGACACAGCATCAAGAAAATTAAGACTAGGGAATGTTTTAAAACAAGATGAGATTTGGAAACATATTCAGAAGAAGACATGAGTATGCAGATGTTGGAAGTCAAAGGCAGAAATATTTTGGGAAGAACAGAAACCCCATGCCTCAAGATTTTACCTAATCTCTTCAGAATTAGAAGGAGATTTTCTAGATTTTAGATGATACTTCAACTGATTTACAGGGAGTTCTTGATAACTTGTGAGATATAACTGGTCTTGATCATTCTCAGAGAGAATCTTGGACTAGCTAGGCTTTCAGGAACTTTATATTGCTACTAAGTACACCTCCTCTAAACCTTTCTGAAAGTGGTTTGTGTTAGCCTAGATTCTACTCCCAGGAAAATCAGACTCCTCCAATTCCATTAGGTTTCTGACAATTCTAGCTTTTGCCAGCCCCAAACCTGGTAATACTCCCTTACCTCAAATGATGCTGCTCAGTGGATGGCTGCTTCCTTGGTTTTCCTGTCATGTACAGGTTATACTATTTGGAACACATTGCTGACAATGGGATCAAAACAAGTGCTGAGAACCACACAGTAAGCCTAAACATTAGCTCTTGTTTGGTATTTAATTACTAGAATTATTTTATTTTTTTTACTAATTGAAGTAACGCTGTCTCAAACTGTTGGACAGAATTGAATTTTGGTCCTACAGAAGTCCATGTAAATATAGCAGCAACATAGAGGAGGGCAGTCCTTCCTGCATGGTTCCATCTAATTCTCTCCTGTGAACTCTCTGCATCACCAAAAAGAGCCTCCATCAGTCTCTTGGCACACTCAAGTCATTGCACCTGATAAAGCAGGTAACAACCTTCCTTACTTCCAGGAGAAACTTTCACCTTCAGGAAAGTGTGAGAATAAGTACACAGGACATCACAGAAACAGCCCATGGCCACAAATTAGTAGACAACCTACCCACAATAAGCAGTTTGATCAACTTTCCTATGAACACAGGGTGTGGAAAAGCATATCCTTGCACAATCACACCTCAAACATGCATCCCCCATCATCAGTTGCTCTGTACAGTCATATCAAACTAGTTCCACAGCCAGCGCCAAATTCCACATCCAGCTACTCCCGTAAGGCCAGGATATAAATTTCAGAAAACATATTTTTTGACAACTCAGACTGGCACACCCACTGACCTCATGGGGAGGTCTGCACATACTTCAAGGGTAGAATATGACTTTTAAGTAGTAAATTGTTGTTTATCTGCTTAATGCCTTCTTACAGTCAGTGTTGCCAAGTAAGATGTACTCCCTTTTCAGGTTTTTGCACTTTCTTCCTGATCTCCTCCATCCCCTGTTGTCTCCTTCTTCCCACCCATCTCTCCCTCCTTCTATATTTCCTTTCCTGTAACAGCTATCAGCTCCCATCATGAAGCAAAGAAATACTTTATTTCCCCATCCTTGAGATAAAAACAGTCATTATACTAAAGTTATTCATTCAAGATTAACCCAGTAAATTGGATTTCAACTAGATATAGTTTCCACACATGACAAGCTCATCCTCCACTAACTCTTTAGTTTAACTAGGTTGGTATTATACCATGTTAGTTTAAGTCCCATAATTTTAGATGATGTTCAGTGTTAAATTGGATGTCTAATTAAGTTAAATTAATCCCAATCTAGTCTTTCAGACTGTCTGTAGGCCCAGGAAAACAATCTTGCCACAGCTACATTAATAAAAGGTTTTGCAAAGCTCTCTTGCAGTCAACACGGTTGCAGAAACTGTACTGACATTTACCTTCTGTGCATTTCCAAGACTGCTGGTGATACATCTGTGTTCTCAGATTATTCTTTTCTGTGAAAATATTGCTCAAATTGCCTATTTTTTTTAAGTAGCTGGGATTTATTTTTCTTGTTCAAAGTTGTTAAACAATAATTCTTTTCTCCACCCTTTACTTTGCCGGGCAATGGGTGGGTAGCCCCAGTTAAATGAAGGGGTTTGACCCTGGAGGAGTGTGGGAGAGGAAATGGAAGGAGACTAGTAGGGATGTTTTTTGGCACGACATGCCCAAAGACTCTGGGCATTTTAACAAAATAAAAGCATAACAGGAACAGCAAGGTAAGGTCCTGTAATATTTTAGCAGAAGAGGAACCAAAGAGGAAAACAGCACAGGCTTTGCCCCTTCCTTTCCTACACAGTCCCACCCATGGTAAAACACAGCCCAAGGGAACATTAAGTCAACCACACATAGTGCAAATGCCCACTGAAAAGTCAGAGGTGATTCAAGAGGAAGATTTTGAGAGGAACAAAGTGAAAAGGGTGGTAGTCAGCACACACTCGCCCCCTCTGTTTAGTTCATGTGTCTGTGAAATTGGCTACTGGGGTTAGACCTCTTGATTCTGATTTTCACACTGCCTCATCCAGTAACCAGGAACACCCCCAGGTGAATTTCAGCTCACTCACACGAGAGGTGTCACTCCTGCAAACACTGCTCTCCTCCATGTTGACCAACCCACGACCCAACCACCTCCATGAAGGACTTAGCTGGAAACTCCTGCTTTGCCACTATGTGCAGTCTTCCACCAAAGGATAAAAAAAAAAAAAAAGCAAGCTCAATCTAATCAGTCCTGGCAGCTGCCATGAGATTACTCCTTCAGAAGGGAGGTGGTGGGGGTCAGGGCCCCCAGTGCCCCATATGCCAGCCACAGGACCTGGTGAGAATGCACCCAACATTTCTGGAGGGGGCTATTGCATATCACCCTAAATCCCCACCTTTGGGAACCCCATACAGTTGGGCATATTCACCTCCTTAAGTTCACAGTGTGAACAGCTTCCATTTATTAAGGAACTGCTTAAAAAAGCACAGTCAGGTCTAAATTAAGATGAGAAACCTCAATGCAGTGTAGATTATAACTACAGACAAAGGGATAACAGGGGTGGGGAGGTTCAGGATAGACCCTACATACTTTTGACAAGCTTTAGTAAACTTGGTAAAAATCTGGGAAAATATGAGGTGTATCATCCTCCTGGCTGCTGGTCTGTCATGAATTGGCCCACACTCCACTCTATTGAGCTCAGAGAGCTGCCACGAGAACTGAATGGAGGATCTGGACCTAATTTACCCAAGAAAACAAGAAATAGCTTTAGGACAAACAGACATTGATTCTCAAGTTAAATGTGTTTGTTTTCATAGCAGCAGGTGAATAATGTCAGAAAAGGAACTTTAATCCCAACCAGAGCAAGTACACTACTGTGGCTTTAATTGAGGAATAATTAATTTGGAAGTAGTGCAACTTAAATCTTCTCAGGTTGCTCATTATATGGTATTTGTATGTAATCACTCACATACACACAGCACATCCTGGGACACATTAAGCATTTAATTTTCCTGTATTTAAAAAGGAGCTTCTTGCTGTTAAATTGCTCACAGCCCTTCCAAAATCCACCAGCAATATAGCTTTTGCCAATATTTATATTAACAGCAGAGGTGCTAACAGATCAGTAAGATGATTTTCCCTCAGGTCTGTACAGGAATTTTCTGTACTTTCCCAAAGCAATCTAGGAGATAATCCACAATATTTAACAAAAATGGATTCATTGTCAAATAAGTTCCTTTTGTGCCAATGTTCTTAGGTTATGATTGCTATGGTGGTTGTATCTTTCTCTCTCATACATGGGGGTGTGTGCACACATGCACACCCTGACACAGCATATCAGACATTGTTATGACATAACTACCTTTTAGGACTACTTAGTTCAGATTGTGCCAGCTCTATAAAGCTCCTAAAGCAAAAAGGCTTAAAGGGCTTTTCTTCTCTTTCCAACCTGCAGCTTGCCTGGATATAAGGGCTTTAACTACCCTGCCACAAAGAGGTGTTTGTTTTCTTTTGTGGGCAAATGCAGACATCCTGCCTGCACAACAACTGGCAGACCTGGTGCTCTCCTTGCACAGGACACTGCACAAAGCCACCATCTAGTTCATCTTGGAACTTCTATGTAGCTGCAAAAAGTGCAATAGGTGAGAAACCTCCGAGTGCAGGACTCGGTGCACGCTGTCTCCATCAGACACAGGTGCAATACTGCCCAGACACCTTGTACCCAACAATTTTCAGTTTAAGGACTGTCTTCATTAGGACCCAAGAGCATGACCCACTATCTTGCCTGGGGTGGAACTCTCAGGAACTCTTTGGGTTTTTACCAGGAGAGAGAGTCACAAGAGCACAAACAGACATGTAATGGTGCCAAAGCAAGTCTGCATCTCAAGCTACGCCCAGGCTGGTCTGCAGTGAGAATTACACATATTGGCTAAAATTGAACAAGCAATAAACATAGGAGTGTTGGATTCAGAAAACATAAGGGCACTCAGAAAGTCATAAGTGTTTCTGAATATTTGTCAGGGACATGCAGCAGTGACAGTGTAATTATAGCAATCCTAGAAAATGGGGAATGTTTTTAAGAACATCTGTCAAGCTAATGGATGCAGAGATTCTGAGTATTGCATTTTTATGACTTCAAAATCACTGTTCAGCAGCAAGTCTTTTTTCTTCAGACAGGTGAAATTTGCACTTCTAAATGTTTTCTTTAAGATTCATTGTCCTAAAGAAAAACCTAAATAGACATCCTATTAACCTGTACTGACTTAACTTACTGAGGAACAATTTCAGGTGTTGTGATTATGGATATAACATAAGAATGTAATTATATTACACTTGCTAATTACAAATTTTTCTTACTACTGCAAGAAGAGAATTTTCTTGGAATTTGAGTTATTAGTATAAGTTACTCTCAAAATTTGCTTATATCTATTAATTATTTGCTTTCTGAGGCAGCATTCCAGATTTCAGGAAGAGCAAAAAATAAAGTCTGGAATCCAGAGTGGATTTTGTAGCTGCTTTATATTCTTTCATCTAGATTTGCAGAGGTTAGTTATTTCAGTGGCTCTATATGTTAGAGATTAGTCACAGAATCACAAAATCAACTGGGTTGGAAAAGACTTCCGAGATCATCAAGTCCAACCCTTGATTCAACACTGCCATGGTTACTAGACCATGGCACTAAGTGCCACATCCAGTCTCATGTTAAAAACCTTCAGGGATGGTGAATCCACCACCTCCCCGGGCAGCCCATTCCAATGCCTGATTATTCTCTCTGTAAAAAATTTCTTCCTAATATCCAACCTAAACCTCCCCTGGCACAGCTTAAACCTGTGCCCTCTTGTCTTACTGAAGCT
>JAWMRA010000078.1:138545633-138562574 GCA_035584735.1 Pseudotriccus pelzelni
CCTGTCAATCAGCACCCCCAGGTCCCTTTCTGCCTGGCTGCTCTCCAGCCACTCTGTGCCCAGCCTGTAGCACTGCAGGGGTTGTGGCAAAAGTACAGGACCTACCACTTAAATCAGTGTACTGAAGGAAATGTGGTTAAGTAAATCACTTTAAAAATTACCTTCTTTACCTGCATTTTTGGCCAGCTATTTTCAGGTTCATTGTAGTTCCCTGCACACAGCATATAGGATATGATAATTTCATATTTTCTTACATATTTTAAAAATTCAAACATTCATATAAAGGTAAATCTTGAAAATGGAGCACATTTTATATCAGAATACTTTTTCAATACCTGAAAACACAAACTCTCACATATCATCCTGACTAATTCTTCCTTTTACACCTTTCTGACTTTGATAATCCCTAGCCTGTTTGCAGTCCTGATGACATGCTTTTTTTGTCATCCTAGAATCTCTAATTACTTCTGTCCACCAGTTTCATCTTCTTTTCCCTCCTTGTGAGCAGCATGCTTGGTATTTTTGAGGAATAGACTCTTTTCCCGACAGGAAATGTGTTTCATATTAAAAACCTCCACTTTGGTCATCTTGATTGTATACCTCCAAGTGTACTTCTAGTTTGCTCTCTTTTATTTTCTCTTAAAATTTGCCCTTTATACATGCAACAATCTTGCCTATGGTAGCTTCACTGTTTATTTGGAACTGTACTGCCTCTAGTCATTCCTACAAAAATGTTGGCTTCCTTTACCTCTGTGATTATTTCCTCCCCTGTGCTTAAGAGGAAATACCACGCATGATTTGTACTTTTGATGCCCCCTCCCGCAGAATACTACCTGAAAATTCCAGCTTGCAAACTGACTGATGAGATTGTGAGGGTGTTTGTGAACACACAGATTATTGTGGTGAAATTCTTCAGCCATGGGCCTGAAACACAGGGTTGCTTTGTCTGCCTACCAGGGTGCTGTTCTTAGCATGCCTGTGCTAGGGGTCTTCCTATTCCCAGCCTTGTCTTTCCACTCGTTGCTGGCATCCTCCTGCCAGTTGAGGAATCTCTTTGCCAACTGCTTTTGGTATTCATTGAAAATGAAAGACAACACCAACATTCAGTGGACGTATTTTACTTCTGGGAAAAAACTAAGCAATGCGAACTCTCTAAGCAGGTTAAGCAGTCTCAGGAGCTAAGACAAAAGCATGCAAAGTGTCCAATCTAACTTGCACATGGCCTTAAACAACCCATGTCTTCCAGCTCTTTGTTCATAGAAATTTCCCATGTAGCAATTTTGGGGCAGGGAAAAGCTGTCCAATATTTTGTATACATAGGAGCTGTGAAGCTCTCTGTTCAGACAGAAACATTTGAGGAACAAGTGACCCTTGTAACAGGATATGTGTGATCCCAAAAGGCAGTGCATCTACTTAACCAGATGACATCGCAGTCCTGCATATATTATCATAAAGATTGGTACAGGAAGGGATTTAACTGAGAATGCAAGTTATCCTGCAGAACAAAGGTGAGCTGAAGGTAATGGCACTTGAGCTATCACTCCAGCATTCTAATGACAGGACATCAAAGTGAACCCTGGAGTCTGATGAACACAGGAGAAGCCTGGACTCGATTTAATGTTCAGCTGCTGCATTTCATATGTTGGTCATGTTAAATTCACTGCTGAAACAAGTCAGCAGAGAGACAGCAGGATGGTTTTAAACACTTATATTAGAAATAAATTTCTCTTTTCTGAAGCCTGAAGTGCCTTAATTCTACACATTAGATAGCACTGAATAAACAGTGCTCATACTGTTAAAATAAATACCAGCTAATTACAAACATCAGAAGGCATTTGTATCAAAGTTTAACAAGTGTTTGTAGCTGTATTCTGAGTAATTTTAATGTTTGTGTCTTGGAGAGAGGAGAAAAGCAAATCTTTCACAAAATGAAATTATTGTTGTGATCACTCCCAGGAGACCAGAGAAGGATAATTCCCTCTCTGTGTCTGTTGCACTTTGAGCAAAGGGAAAAGGTTTCACTTTCCATCTTGGGTTTCCTCCACGATGTCAACATCTTCATAAATATCTAATACTTGCTGTCTGCCACACCGGGCTCACATTTGAGAAGTAAAGTGTGGAATTTCAATGTAGTTGCTTTTATATGTGTTGGCGGACAACGTTAACTTGTCAACATATTTAAGCATGGATGCTTGCTGCTGTTCTTCACTGGATACCTTCAGAATCTGAAATGTGTTTCTGCTGAGATTTTCAAATGTAATTTGAAGTGATTCCTGGAACTCACCAGAACAGCTCAAACTGGGAGTGGGTAGAGCACCTGCTTTCTGCAAATTGGGCATTTACAAGGTATTTCAGTTTTGACTACTTGAAATAAGCAGTTGCATGTGAACATCTTGACCTCTCTCTTTTTCTGTTAGTGGTTTATTTTTGTCTCATGTGGCAGAATAAAAACAGCCCATAACCTGATTAATTCCCCAAAGATAGTTCAGGCAAACAATGCCAATGCGATTGCTGTCTCTATATACATTGCAAATGGACAGAAAAGGAAAGTTTCTCTTTTAACTTATAGAGTCTTATCAGATGTCAAAATAGAAGATGTTTTGATGTTAGGGCTCAGTGCTGCACTGACAAATGTGAATGTCAGTTCCATGGTGACGGGATAGAATAAAAAGTACAGAGCAAAAGAGCCTTTACAGACTGTACCCATTTCATTCATTTTTCTATCCAGGGCTCAGAACAAAGAGAAAACAAAACCATTCTTGTTCCACTAATAAAGCACATCACTGATTTTCCTAATGCTGGTCAGAGATCATGCTAATCAGGAGGTCTTGCTATTTCTATTATCTTTTTACTTATATGAAAAGAACACTTTCTTCAGCAAGGTGAACTCTCTGTACTCGACCGTAACAATTCTCAAATTAATTAATTATTTGCTTTAGAGTGGGAAAAAAATTTTTCTAAGTAATTTGCAGCTTCCTTAGTTACTTTGGTAATCTCAGATGCCTTGTCATCCTCAGCAACATATGTAGACTCTGATTCATGTGAGTTCATGTCAGCCATGTGGTCCCACATGAATCGGAAGCAGGGGTGAGCTAGCCAGCAGACATGCCTTATGACATTTAGTTTCTGGGAACTCCAAAAAAACTCCCACCCATATCTTCATTCAGTAGCAATGTGATTTAAAATCTGCCTATTTAACACAGATGTAATCATGCTCACAAGGACTTTATAACTATTTTCCAATTGTATTTTTAATGAGAAATTACTGGTTACTGTGGACTCGAATTGCAGGCTTAACTGTGCTGTTTCTGTTTAAAGATAAAAAGAAAGCACATGCATTACTATTCCTGTTGAGTTCATTGCTCCTTGGGCTTCCTTGTACAGGAAACAGATGGAAACCAAGACGCTCCAGCTATCAGAGAAATATGACAGGCTGCCTTTCTTCTTTTTTTCGCTTTTGGAAGACTTAACTTCCCTGATTCCCTCTAGAAAGCCCAAATTCAGGGAGAAGGGTAAGAAGGCAGAGGAGGAAAAGGAAGGAGGGAGGGAGGGAGAGAGGAAGGGAAGGAGGGAGGGAGGAAGAAAGGAAGGAGGGAAGGAAGGAAGGGAAGGAAGGAAGGAAGGAGCAAGCTTTTCTTTTCCATGAACTAGGTTTTTCAATGATTCATTGTTTAGATTCTCCAAGCCAAAAAGAAAAGGGAAATATTTAAAAAATTCTTCCTTAAGACCTTTACTTTCAGAATACACCTTTTCTTCATTTGGACTTTACACCTTCAATGACAGATTTTTTGGGGCAGAAGAGGAAAGTTTTTGCACAGGAGCAGCTCAAGTAAAAGGCAAAGGCACTAGTCAAATTACGTTTTCATCCGTGCACAAGGTGCTGGGTTCAGTAGATCCACTTGCCCTCCTGATTTGGACACAATTCTGTGGACAGCTGTTCTGGGGTTTGGCACTGTTGAGGGAAGATGGTCTGCTGAAAGCAATGGGCAGAAGTGTAAAGTGAAGCTGGTGGGGGTTTACAGCTTCAGTCTCAAAGAACAAACTCGAGGAAAAACTCAGAAATAACTAATGAATCAGCCAGGGTAGTTACAGCCAGGGTGCAGCACAGTGCACTACATCAGTTTTCAATTTGTATTTTCTGTTTGTGCTTTGGTATTGCCCAAAGGTCCGAGTTTGGACTAAGTCTCAAAAAGAGTACCAGATGCACTTGGGTGTGCATTCTACACAGATGGGCCTTCCTGTTCTTCTACTGTCATCAGAGCTTACTGCCCAAGTTGCCGTAGCTACCAAAAAACAAGCTGTGAGGAGAGATAGCGTGTCAGCACACCACACAGCTGGACCCCAGAGGCCAAGTGCTCCTGGACCCCATGGTTAAGGGTAGACATAGTGGCTAGCATTGTACAGGCACAGATCACTAGAAAGTTTAGAGCTCAAACAGCTTCTGGTCAAAAAGACAAATGGGGTAACAACATATAACCACAAAAGCCACTTTATGAAAGCTGAATTTGATACAGTATCTGTTTGTGTTTTCCCAGTTTCCTAATCCTAAATAATTCATTTCCCTTAATATCACCCATGGCATCCGTTTATCAGTCAAATGTCTCTATAGTCCCCGCACTGCTCAATTACCCTTTTCCCCTCCTGTCATGTCAACTACAGGGTAGCTGTGGCCATTTTTTGAAAGCATATCCTTTTGATAGCATATAACTTCTATAATTTTAGGTGGGTTTGCCTTAGCAGTATGCCAGAAACATGTGTGAAATTTCCTTTGTTTGGAACCATCCCACAGGCTGAAGTCTCAGCAACCACAAGATGCAAACCTGCAAAGTGGGGTCACAGACATGACAGAAAGGATCTTTATCTCAACATGGAGTAAGAACAAGTTAAAGGTTGATGGATTGCCTGTCTCCTGTGTGAGGGACATTGGGGCATGTCACTTCATTTGTGATAACAGCTGCTGCACAGCTCTCGAGGAACATTGGAGCTGTGCTCCTTTTCCATGTGCTCTGCTGTTAAGTGTTCTCTGTTCTGAAATCATCAGGCCAGACCTTTGCTGCTGTAACTCCTGCAGTTGTCAGGAGCAGTGCTGTTTTGCCTCAGTTCTGAAGAGGCTCCGAGCAAATTCCTAAGCAGCCTTTGGAAATCCTAACAGCTCACCTTACGCAAAAAATTTGGAAAGATGTTGTAATGTAACCGTACATTTGGGTCTTCAGAGGAGCCCTATGATTCCTATCCAGGACAATTATAGCAGTTGACTCGAAGATAAATATTTTATCCTCCCATATGCAAGAATGGAGTTGCCAGTACTAAGATATACATTTTGGAAACTACAGATGTGGGGAAGCAAGTCCAACTACAGTTGCCTGAATATGAGCCAATGAGATTTAGCACCAGCCAGCTGGCTTGGTGAAAAGGTCTTGTTATAAGCTTCTGCATACTTCAGTTCACACAGTTGCTGCATGATTGTCTTTTCTGCCTTGTACCTTAAGGATAAAAATCATGCTCTACTTCATCTCCATTCAAAATGTCAAAGTCTGACAAAAAGTCTTTCTTAAAATATTAGGTTGAGACTCTTGAAGGAGCTCGAAACTATATGTTTGTTCAAGTTTTCACAGGACTGGCATGAAAACTGGTGCAAATTGTTTAAATGTGAATTGCATAATCATTGACATGTGAATCCCCTGGCCAAGATGGTTTTTTTGCTTTGTAGCAAGTTCTTTACAGATGTGGGATGACTTTTAAATTTTTTTTTCAGTGCAGTTATAAAGTTCCTGGATAATTGCACTTCTGACTTTTCTTAGTTCCTTTGACTGTGTTTCTTCCCAAATCTAAGGATAACACCTTCACTGTGAGGGTGATGGAGCACTGGAACCGGTTGCCCAGAGAGTCCCTTAATACCTTCCCTGTACCTCAGAAAGGAAGAATAGCTAAGCAGAAAGAAAAAAACAAGGAAGTTGCTTGCACTAATTAATATTTTTGATATTCATTTTTGGAGTGCACTACCCTATTTTTCTTTATTATTTGATCAATTTTTCTCTTCTACCACATTGTGATGGTGAATTTTTAACGTTTACTGGCTTCTAGCAATTTTTGTAATTTTCCCAACACTTCAAAATCACCTTGAGTATTTATAGCACACCAAACATCTTTGGACTGGGTTGTGACTCAAGTCATAGACATGACATACATGAGATACGTTACTACTGAAGTTTGTTGACACAGTGACATGTCTCTGAGTCAGACTTCCTTCTTTTTTTATTCATCTAGTGGGTGGAATACAAATTATTGCTAGTCTATACCGTGTCAGACATTATAGTAGGGTGGATCAAGATATGTCTCTCGCTCTACTCCTTAGCTCTGTCCAAGGGGAATAAGCAAGATCACAGTTTTTATTTCTTCTTTAATATTGAATTCTGGTAACCTGTGGGAAACAGATAGACTAACTCACTGCAGCTCAGCTACAACACTCCTTCGACCTTTGGTGTCTGTTTATAGCTCATCTGCTCTCAGAATTATGCCTCCCTTATCTGTCTGGCACTGATTTAGGGTGGTAGATACATATATGAAACACACATCACTTCAAATGATTTGGCAACTCTATTAGTCTGAAACTTGTTTTGTATCAAATGTGACATTTCCTGTGTGGGGGACCATATCTCGCTGTAACACAACTGAGGCCAATAACTTGCTGTTGCTTTTCCATTTGGTCCTTTAACAGTCATTTAATGCCAAAGTGGGGTAGAGGGAGGCAATACCTCATGCTAAATGTTGTGAGCATTTAAATCTCTCCATTGATAAGGAGGAAAGGGTGCTTGGTGTTGTCTACCAATAAATGAGTTTTAAACAAAGAGCTTCTTTGAGCTGAATGCCAGACTCTCACCCATGATCAAGCACCGCCTAGCTCCACCTCAGGAAGTGCCTGAACATATGGAGATAGTTAGCTTCTCACTGACAGGAGAGTCAGGATCTGAAAGCAAGGCTGCCACTAAAATCAAACTGCTGCAAACCCAGGAGATGTGAAAGCTGCTGAATCTGTAAAGGAGCATCCACAAGGACGCCGCTACCTCGCAGTCTTTCCATGCTTGTTTTCCCTGGTGCATGTGTGATATTTGCATATCGCAAAGGTCAGGAGGAACAAAAAGGAGCTAGAAATGAGAAAGAGCAACAATCAGATGCCAAAGAAATACCCTGAACACATAGATTGCACCTAATCTAGTGTTCTCAAAACTAGGGAACAGCATACACCCTGGCATTTGTAAGGTAAACTGAAAGGTTCGTGAAGAAGTCAAAGTTGTCCAATTTGAAGCTTTATCGCAAAGTACTGAGTCTCAAAGGAGCATTTGACATCTGTCGATCATAACCAAGATGGAAGACAGGACAGAACATACCAGTCACAGGCAAAAACAAAATATATATTGCAATATGGTCAGCAGGTAAATAAAGCATTGCTGTAAGGTTCACAAGATATTTAGAGGGAGGTCAGACAAGTTCAGAGGCAGGTTTTGTTTCAAAACTAATTGCTCCCCAAAGTTCAGATGTACATTTTCCCTGGTTCTGAAATTAGTACCAGCTGCACTTTTGTTTTATGTTTTTTCTTTCTTTCCTTATTATTTTCCTGATTTCTATGTTCTAATCAAAACCAATAGATCTCCTTTTGTGTACGTAGGAATAAGAAAATTGCCACTCACCAAGCACTTCTGTACTGATAATATGGAGAGAAAATTGATTCTCTTCTCTAACTATATGATGAAGTTTAATGATTTTGACACATTTGTATCCAGTGCTTGAGAAATTAGCAGAATAAAGCCATTTTCTTCCTATCTTAACCAAATTCTGTAGCACATAGGACAAAGCCGATACAGTAACATCTAGAAATCTCAACATTCACTCATTCATACTGGTTTTCTCAAGAAGAAAAAGTAGTCACTGTGTAGTAAGAACTTTACCCTGTGCCTCCTTTTACACAGACATATAACCTTTCTCTACATATGTGAGTCAGTCTCACAGTGGAGCTATCTTCTGCATGAAGTTAAAAATAAAGGTCCAGCTCCTCAGACACGAACAGAACAGTATCCAAGTACATCATTTTTAATTATGCTGATCTCAATAGTAACTCAGGTTCTAGACAGGAATTAGAAATGGGAACCATATTGCTCAATCTTGGGTGTCTACTCTGAACTAGTTGTTATGACTCACTCTCCAGACAATGTAGGTCCACCCAGTCCAATCACAGAATCAGAGTAATAGAAGCATTTAGGTTGGAAAAGACCTCCAAGATCTCAGTCCAACCTTTGACCAATCGCTGCCTTGTCAACTAGAGCATAGCACAAATGCCATGTCCAGTAATTTGTTGAACATCTGCAGGGATGATGACTTTGCCACCTCCCCGAGTAGTCCCTTCCAATGCTTGATAACCCTTTCCATTAAGAAATTCTTTCTGATCCCCAGCCTGAACCTCCCCTGGAATATCTTGATGCTATATCCTCTTATCCTATTGCTAATTGCCTGGGGGAAGAGGCTGACCCAGACCTGGCTACAACCTCATTTCAGGTAGTTATAGAGAGTGATAAAGTCACCCCTGAGCTTCCTCTTCTCCAGGCTAAACAACTCCAGCTTCCTCAGACAATCCTCACAGGACTTGTGCTCCAGAGCCTTCACAGAGCTCCTGTGCCTTCTCTGGACACATTCCAGGCCATCAACATCTTTCCTGTAGTGACAGGCCCAAAACTGGACACCGTACTCAAGGTGTGGCCTCACCAGTGCCGAGTACAGGGAGACAATCACTGCCCTGGTCCTGCTGGCCACACTATTTCTGGTAAAGGTCAGGATGCCATTGGCCTTCTTGGCCACCTGGGCACACTGCTGGATCATATTCACCTCTGTCAAGCAGCACCCCCAGCTCCTTTTTTGACAGGCAGCTTTCCAGCCACTCTGTCCGAAGCCTGTAGCGCTGGGTCTCGGCCTTGTTGAACCCATTGCTGTTGGCCTCAGCCCACCAATCCAGCCTGAAGCCATGTGCAAAGACCGGTGGTCATTTCAGGATCAGATGGATCTACTGAGCACAAATTGCAGGGACTCTATTCATGATCTCCCCTTGATTACAAAGGGAATCTACGGTGACTAAACCAGAAATGGAGACCTTCACTAACAGCATCCACAATTTAGATGAATTCCCCCTCTTTTTTCTCCTCAGGAAGCAAGGTCCTCCAGGCAGGAAGTAGCCAGTGTCTGGAACACTGATTGGTTTTCATGAATTGGGAAACATGGTTAATGTTTGTGGTAAACATGCATTTCTGTAAGTTATGGACCAAGATATTGTAAATACTTGATATTAATATTAAATACGCAAGTGCTATATAACATATGGGCAAGACTACAAAGCTACAGAAAGAGTGGTGTGCCCAGTTAGTGGCAGAACACAGTTTTTTTGCTCAACCCAGCACACCAATAGTACAAAGTCTGAAGTCAGTGAGGTGTATTTTTTATGATGCATTTTAGTATCAGATAGTCCTGATACAGTAGAAAAGATCTGCTGGGTATCACCTGCACAGGACTCAGCTGAGTCTCCCATTTAAATGTGCTTATGATGTTTTTTACAGGGTGTCTGTGTATCTGAGCTCACTGAGATACTTGCCTGGAAGACTGACTGGTGTTTAAAATCCACTCACTCTGTAAATGTGATAACTATAAATGTAAGTCACCTCATGGGACAGGTCTTGTATCAGCAGAAATCCAATTTCCTTCATACTCCAGGACAGAGGAGATGGATTGTGAGCTAGAGAGCACCACAGATCACTGTTTCGAAGCGGGTAATCTCTCCAACTCTCGTTATCCTAACCGTTCTCCACAAATTGGTTGCAGAGGGTTGACAAAAACAGGAATGACGAAAGGCTTCTGGTGACAGAGACACTGAGTGAATGAGAGACAGACTCAGGCAGCGGTTTGTGAAAGACATCTGTCCCACCCTCTGCCAGCTGTCGTGGAGCATCCTGGGAACACCCTGCCATCCCAAGGGAACACCAGAGGAAGTGGAGTCATGGCCTGTTCACCCACTGGTTGCCCAGCACTGGCTGACAGAGTTTCTGCAGGCACAGTAGGAAGTGATTATGAGTACAAAAAGCCCCCATGATGACCTCAGAGGGGCCCCAGCTATGCCCACCGCACTCTTGCATCCAAGCCTTTTGTATAGCTCCCAACACTCTTCCTTGTTCTTTCTTCTACAAAACAAAAGTAAAAAAGTTGTCAGGTATCCAAGATGTTTATGGTGATTGTATAATAACAGATTGGTTAAAAAGATGCCTCTACCAGATATACAGTTCAGATAAACAGAGGCTTCAACCCTGCTTCATGAATACTAAAATAGGCTTAAGACCATTTTTGTTCAGAAAATACGGATAGTGAAAATTAAATTCCTTTCTGTAGAGGGGAGATAAGATGTATAAATAACTGTGCATGTTAAAATGTTGCCACATCTTCTTTTAATTAAGTATTACTAAGCTGAAGCCCTTTCCATGTCCTGTAAGTCAGTCACAGCTGACTTTGTCAGATTTCTACTTGCTCTGCAGTGGCCATGGGTTAACACAGTCAAGTAGAACAGGAAACTTCTCAAACTTTCAAACAAATTTCACACCTGTTTGGTGCCCTGAAAACAGCTTTTTGTTTGATTGTGTCCAAATTTCCATCAGTTTCCAGAATCATTCCAGCAGTTTCCAGTATCATTCCAGCTTGAACAGAAACTTACAGACCCTGAATCTCAAATGAAAGCATTGTCTCTCTCCATTGCACATTTTCCAGTATGAATTCAGTGTGTCAATTCTAGAAACTTTGTTCATTTGTTACTGAATGACTTTCAGACTGGCAGGGAGATGAACTTTCAGCTTTAGAGATGAAAAACCATTTCTAGGTGGCCGAAAGTATAGCTTCCCAAAAACAGGTACAGAGAGTCATCTCTTTTGTAGGGACTGTTATTATTACTGAGAATCAACACTGTAATACTTCGTTACAGAAAGAAATAGAAATTTAAAACCAGTATAATAGAAGAAACATCTGTGTGACCTATCCATGTTATTCAATATAAAAATCTTGTTCAATAGCTCCCCTAACATATTGCTTTTTATCTGTTTGTGGGTGGTCTAATCACACCTTGGATTATATTACAAACGTAAATGAATTGGTTCAAAGTGTCCTGCAGGACCTTCTTCTTCTCACTTCACCATTGCCTACTGTCACTTGAGAACTGACCAGAAAAAATATGATTTGGCCTTTCTGTTGAAAGGAAATCAACATGATAGTTGAAGTCAGTAAGTAATGGGTTGTCTAGAGGGGAAAGAAATTTGGTTTGGGACAAACCGAAACTAAATTTGTCCAAGTTTTACATGGAAATTAACAAAGTGGAAAAATGTGTTTTGGCTCAAGCTTTTATGTTTTCTGTAATCTGGAATGAAAAGTTTTCTCTCATTGTCAGACTATTTAACTCTTTTGCTTAATTTTAGTTGTGGGGTTTTTTTGTTGTTGTTTTGTTTTTTTAATTTCTGTTTAATGTCACTTAGATTAAGTATCAAATGGGGTTTGTTTTGCTGAGATGAAGTGTCAAATACAACAATTGAACACTTCTGACACAAAGGGGCCTGCTGTTACTTAGTCCTTTTCTCTTTGCTCCTCCTCTCTTTTCAAATGAGACCCATCTGAAAATTTAAGGCTGAATTTTTCAATGAAAGGATTGTCTTGTAAAACAACATGCTGTAAGCAGCTACTGGTAAATACTTCAGCTGTAGCAATTCCTTGCATGAGTGAGAGGTTTGATCCTATGCTGAAGGCAAAGCTCCTCCATTTTCCTTATCGAAGGGCCTGACAGTTTTGGTCACTGCAATATAAAAAAGACACTAAATTATAGAGAGTCTCTAAAGGAGGACAAAGAAGATGGCCAAGGGCCTTGAGGGGAAGCCATATGAGGAGCAGCTGAGGGCACTTGGTATGTTCAGCCTGGAGGAGACAGAGGGGAGACCTCACTGAAGTCTATGACTTCCTCATGAGGCGAATGTGAGGGGTAGACACTGATCTCTTCTCTGTGGTGACCAGTGATGACCCAAAGGGATGGCCTGATGTTGTGTCAGGGAAGGTTTGGGTTGGATAGTAGAAAGAGGTTCTTTTCCCAGAGGGTGGTTGGGCACTGGAACAGGCTCCCCAAGGAAGTGGTCACAGCACCAAGCCTGACAGAGTTCAAGCAGCGTTTGGATGATACTTTCAGGCATTTGGTGTGATTCCTGGAGAGGTTCCTGTGCAGGGCCAGGAGTTGTGGTGATCCTTGTGGGTCCCTTCCAGCTCAGGATATTCTGTGATTCTAGTCTATAGCAGGGAAACATGAGAATCAGGTCCCAAAAAAGATATTACTGTGACAACTCTGTCCAACCAATTTCTCTCCATTCCTATTGCTCTTTCAGTGCTTCTATTCAACGAAGGATGCTAACAACTCCTTCAGCTGGAGCTGTTACTTTAATGGTACCCCAGGGATGTTAAGAAGCAGCGGGAAGTGAAGCAAGTTATGATACTTCACACTGTAGTTAAGGATTTAACATCAATGAAGGTGAAAGAAGAAATAGGCACCGACAACTTATTTGCCATCTTGAAGACAGGGAAAGGAGCTCATGGCAAGTAACTGGAGGGCCACTGTCAAACTGACCTTCTTATTTAAAAGGGAATTATAACTCTAATTTTCCCTAAAGAATGTATCTGACACCACTGACAGTGCCAACTTTCTGCATGTGCTCCAGAAGTGGCTATATTTCTGATGTTTCCCTATGTTTGACCACCACAATGTCCTGAAGATATTCCCAAGTACTAGACATTTAGAACACTGTTAAAAACTTGTATCAATTAGCATGTTCAGTGTGTGACTTTCATCTTATGCTGGATGTTGATGTCTGGTTTATTTGCTCTCTGTTTTAGTTTGATGGTGTTCTCTTACAGCAAAAATGAGGACATATAATTTCAGGGCTTTTGCTGATGGATACTTAGATGTGATGCACAGTCACTAGTATTCAGAGCATGATGTGCACTCGCTTTCAGAAAGCACGGCCCTTTGGCAGTGTGCCAGGCAGGACTGCAAAAATACCTGTCTGCTTTTCAAGAACAAGCCCATGCCTCTGTGTTTGAAGGAGAAAGTTGCCTGTTTCCTTGTTAATCAGGTGCTGTAACTGGAAAACTTTACTACATTTTTTCTTGAAACATATTTTAATGGCTCCAGGGAAGCAATGAAATTAAATGAAAGGAGGATGTTAGGAACCGCAGGGGAAAAAATTCCCTCAATTTTGAGCTGTAGAGTTTGCTGTGCAATGGTGTTCAGATGTTTGAACAAGCCACAGATGTGGAAAACCTGACCACAGGTGAAGACATGATGGAGAATAGTGTGTTGATGTCTCCTCACCCAGAAAATATCCACCTCCAGCATATACTCCACCCAAAAGCATTTGCCATTTTAGTTGGTCATCCCCAGCAATATCTCAGCTGGGTACCCTCTCTACTTCAATAATCCCAGCACAGGAGGGATTACCAGGGCGGCAGAGCCAAGGGGTTGGAACTTGTGTGTTGTTATTGCAGGTGGGGATGTGGTAGGAGCGCACACTGAGACCTGAGCTGTCGAGGTTCCCTGTCCTTAGAAGTTCTCACTGAACCAGATTTTGTGTGCAATAACCCACAGTATCTTTGGCCTAAGCAAGGTCTTCAGGATCACACCAGCTACCTCAGGATGTTTGGTTCTGGACATGAAAGCTATGGTTCATGCCTAAGCTGAAAGCCAGATGTCCAGATATGAGCACTTCATGACCCTTTTTGAATATGAGGGTATCCAGAACATTTGCTTCAAAGCTGGCCGCTGTGACACAGCATCTCCAGGGGGGCTTGTACCATTTGGGACTAGATTCTCTCTAAAATACCTCTAGAAAACTGTAAGTGAACACTGGATTTGCTTACCTACTGTCCATGTCCTGTGTTGAAACTCTGTATTGAAAAGCAGGGTAAGGTAAGACCAATCAAACTCCTCTGCTGAGTCTTTTCTTTCATTACTGGGGAAAAAGTGATCTTTCGCACTCTGGCTGTCAGCCCTTTTCTTCTTCCTCATTTCCTTGTCCTACTGTGGTGTGGCTGATTTCATGTCTGTTTACTGAAATGTTTTGTCAGGAGAAAGTGAGGTACAAGTGTATGATTTTCTGCTGAAGACAATTCTTTTGATCCACAGATCTTCGTAGTGAAGGGAGAAGAGTATGGATTTTATCACCTGTCTCAGCCCCTGACATATGCCAGGGGTGTCTGCCTTACAGGTAGGTGACAGTCAATACCATGTGCTCTAGATGTCCTGTGTAATATTGTCTTCCAGACTTCAAAACCAGGAACCCACGAGAAACTGATTTTGCTCTTCCATCCACTTGGATGTCCAGCAATGCTTCACTTTAAGTAATAAAAGCCACTTCAAACACCACAGAACTATTATCTCCTACTTGGCAGCCAAGACGGGCTAACAAAGGGTGGGGGTGATGAAGAAGTCACACAATGTTGAATGTGTCGTCTGACCAGGAGTCAGTGTGAGGTACCCAGAGAAGCTGTTGAAGATAGAGCACAGTATCCAGGTGAATTCCATGAAATACCTGCTTGCCCTTGTGGTTTGTAGGTGGAGTGTGGTCAGGGGTTTTCTACCAAGCAAATGCACAATGTTTTTGACGTGGCTAAATCCCTTGCTAGGGCCCACCAATTTTTTTTCTTACCCCAATGATTCATTTCCTTTCTGACTAAATGTCTCTGCTTGCAATTTTCTTCCCGTGTTAAACTCAATCACCCCTTATTCTTGCCTGGTGTTTGGAAGTTACAACCCTGCACAGAAGCTGCATCTAAACTGTGGGGTGGAGGTTGCAGCTGTATTCACACACTCCATTACCAGGTGTTGAACTACAGCTGTGGGAAAGGTGATTGCTTCATCTGTTCCTGTTCATCTGTCAGCACAAACCTTAGGCTTTTACTTTCATCATCACAGGGAAAATTTTTTTCATTTTACATTTGGGTGGTCACATATTAACAAATCCACCTGACCTCAAGGTCTTTTTCTGTTAGTAAATGCATTTGCTGTATAAAAGTGCTTGTGTTTCTAGCTGACTATTGAGTCAACCAGAGAATTACTCATAATAAATAGAGGATGAAGGAAAATTCTTATTTACAGTCGCAATAGAACCAAAAAAAAAGGCAAATGTAACAGAAAAAATAATATGGGACAGTGACCATTCCTCTCTGAGGAGGAATCTGTTACTCCCAATTGACTACTTTTAATGCAGGCAGAATTTTCCGAATTATTTTCTTCCCTTACAATTCATTAACTTAAATTTTACATTAAATTATGAGGTAGACATACGTATACATAGCCACTCAAGAACAGTACTTTTTCACCACACATGTCAACTTTTTTTGCCTCAAAATGTAACCTTTCAGCATGAGTTCATACACAGAGGCAGAGAATACATACAGCACATTAGCATGTTACTCTGAGTCGGTCAGAAATATAAACTGGCAGTGTTTCACATCAGTGGGAAGGTCCTTTTTGGTGAATACTGAATGCAGAGACGCTGCTGTTCCCACGGGCTGCCAGCAGAGAGCAAAAGGCGTCCAGACCGAAACGCTTAGTCAGCTCTCCTTGTGCCCTGGATGCACACAGGTCAGGGAGAAGGGAAAAGTGGTTCCTTATGCTGTATAAGGAACACTAGGTTTTCTCACGTATCACAAAGAGCAGGTATAGCTCAGCTACTCCACTGCAAAGAATATAGTTCATTTCACCCTTTCAAACAGCTACTGCAAAAGAACTGGCACATGAGCTGTGACAGTGTGGGGAAGCAACTCCCATGATTTCTCTTGTTGAAGCTTGTGACAGCGCTTGGATTTCATCTGCCCTGGGCATGACTTCTGTTCGTAAGGTGACTGTATGATCCCACCACCACATCAACCATCAGTCTCTTTGTGTGCTCCTTAGAAGGATCTGGCAATTGGCTCTGTGTTTGCATCACTCTGTAGGCTGGAGCCTTAACTATTGACCCAGTCTTACAAACGTATAAAATTGCACTACTGTCAATAACCTGTGGCTGGAAGGGTTCAATAAGGGGGTTTGCATTTCTCCCTCTGCATCAATGGCACTGTTCACCCTGTCCTGCTCAGAAACACTGTCACTTGCTACCATGGGAAACTTTTTGGCATTTCATGTTATTAAAAGACACAAGAGAAAGGATTTGGGCTGACAATTGCAAGCAGTGATCAAATAGCAGTAAGTGTGTGATGAGGATCTTGCCAGTGTCTCAGATCTCCATTGCCAACAGTCCAAAGCTGAGAAATAACTAGTGCAGGTGGGACTTGTCAGAGTGGGACCACGGAGTGAGGGCAATGACTGAGAGAGAGTTGTTTTTTTCCCCATTTCTCTTTTATACAATGAGTAAGAGCAGGTCTGGTACAGATTAGTGTTTATGAACCAGACGGTAGTTGAGCCTTTAGAAGGGGGATTTGGCCAGGGTCTTACGAAGTGGCTCGTTAGTCTAAACTCTTCTCACATAAAGGCAGAAAACAAAGCAAGGTCTCTGCAGAGGTTTATGGGGTGAGCTGCCAACACCTGCTCTCCACAGCAGGCAGACAGAGGGGCCACCAGGCTTGCCTTGCAGAGCTGTGTTGATGGGAGAGGCATGGACCCCGACAAAAGACTTCCACTGAACCAACCCTGAGCAGGAGCCCAGGATTAATGAGAGGACATGTCCACAGTGTGGATCTGGAGGCAGAAGGGAAGGTTTCCTCTTCAGCAGCACTTCATACCCACGAGATTGTTTTAACTAGGTTCTTTATGTGAATTGGGAGCCCCTGGTGGCCTAGTGGTTAGATCGCAGGACCTTCACCGCCAAGGCCTGGGTTCGATTCCAGCCAGGG
>JAWMRA010000078.1:138562674-138615530 GCA_035584735.1 Pseudotriccus pelzelni
CACCTAAAAAATCCAATGCGCAGGCTGGAAGGTGTAAAGACCTTCCCCGGATCTTCGTTCGCGAAGACTGGCCATTTTTTACTTATGTGAATTGTTATACAGTACTTCTGACAACCCTGATGTATGAAAGGCCAGAAGAATGAATGGTTTCCAAGAACAGTTGCTTCAAAGACAAACTAAAATATGTAAAATGTGAATTAATAAGGAAAGGAAAAGCCATCTTCAGTTTTGCTGCTTTTGACAGTGAAATGTAAATTACTGTAGGCTGAATCATTCAACCTTGGGGCCAGAACCAAGAAAAAATGTTGCTAAAGTGATTCACAACACTGAGTACATGTAAACTAATATGGATGAAAATTTAAGATGGAGGTCTTTTTCTTAAGTGTTTTTAAGGAGATATTCAGTTACTATTTTCTTCCAGATTTTTATTATGACTTCAGTGTACTCACCCTTCTGAAATTATTTCTAGCATCTCATACTGGTATGAAAACAGCAACTCAATTAATTGAGAATTGGAGAGTGAATGAGAAAAAGACAGTGAGGATTGCATTCTGACCACAACATAAATATTTGGTTGATATAGTCTTGGCCTGAATTGAATTATCTCTCATGAATTTTGCAGTTCTGTGTATCTCTGCAAGAAATGTTATTTGGAGGCCTACTTGTGGATTAAAATTAAAACTTTGTGTATCCAGTTTTTAAAAAAACCCACCCAACTTGTATTCTTTTCATTCCTTTTACTTACAATGCTGGTCTAAGATATTACTGTGTGAAGTATAATACAGTGAGGACATTCTGGAAAATTTTGGAAATATTTTTCCTCTTTTTGAAGGTGATTTCGTTTTGCTCATTTTGTGCATATCTCTTGAGCTCAGTATGGGACTTGAAAGTACTGAGCAAATACTTGAAAACCTTTCCCTTTTTTTTATGGGATACTCATTTTGCATGTTGTGCAATTGTTCACATAGCAATCACAATGGTATTTCTGCTTTGCAGCTTGAAGTTTTCCATTATGAATTTCCATTACAATCACTCACAGTAAAATTCCAGAAGAGTTTATACCTATGAATGCCTTCTAAGTGTTCTTATTGGCATTCAGATGGGTGTAAGCATCAAATCTCTAGCCTATTTCCAAAACATTTCTTAAGCCATTTGGCCAGCTTTAAAACAGAAGAAATAAACACTTAAAAGACCGGACAGGTGCCTTTTTCTGGGATTTCTGATGATGTCCAAAAGAATAAGAAATGGTGAGAAATGTACCTGAAGTGTACTAGTTCAGTGGTCAGAAATGTATCATCTCTCCTATCTCCTCCTGGTCTCACGCACAGACATCGTACACAGCTGCTTTCTGGCATTGCCTCCTTTGTTTTCATTATATGTTGAGCTGAATTCCAAAGTTCATCTGAACACTTTTCAACTCAGGGAAACTGTAACACCACCACAAAGTCAAGCTGAAGGGAGCACAATTATAAATCGTTAAAAGTAGCACAGGGTATTGGGGCCCTGCATTCATATGAAAGGGTTCTCGAGCTCTTCCCCCACACTTCTGACTTTACACTTTCCTCTTGCCGCTTCTTGGCATTTCTGACACTTTTGCTGGAGTTTTCCCACAAGATTTTGACTGAGGTCCTGACATCACAAAAATTGCAGCTAGGAGCTAGTGCTGTTAAACATCCATTTGATCCCAGCCACATCATAAGCCCACTCTAATAAAAATGTTAAGGGAAGCAATGCCTTAGAGCAGTAATGTGCACCTGATCAGTAAGTCTCTTTAATGATGACTCCCTCATTTCTGGATAAGGCATGGTGAAGGAAAACATGTAGATCCTTGATAGCAGATTTTAAATTTCAATCCAGGAAAATGTTTTCCAATATGAAGACAATCAGCCTCACGGAACTCAGGAAAACTTCAGAAAACTCGAGATAACTCTGGAAAACTGGTGTGTCACAGGTGTTGGAGTCTAAGTAGATGTACAGATTTTAAGTTTTGAAGACTACAACTCTCAACAATTATGGTTATGAAAATAGTTTTATAATGAAACATGAAGCTCCATGGAGTGTCTTGTAGACAGGATATACACATATTTATATTTATATGTATATATTCTTTGCTCTCCTCCCTCAGCAAGTTCTGGCAGCTCTCCTACACTCATTATCAAGGGGTTCCCTAGGTGGCCTATTGCCTTCTTTTCACTTCTTCGTTGCGGTAAGTAACAGGAGAAGATTCCTCTTGCAGTTGGTGGGACACTCTCACTGGGGGGACACATGATATTCTACAGCAGGGTCTGACTTCAGAGGAGTCCTACAGAGATGTCTAGTTTGGAAAAGGATGATAAAAAATAAGGAAATAGTATGCAGAAATGCAGAATGTTGTGGAGACAGCAGTCTGCAATTTCCGTTTACATGTTTTCAGGTTATTTCCTCAATTATACTGTAAGGAAGAGGTATTGGGCAGCAGGAGAAAGTTTTATAGGAAGCCTCAAAGCTCCACTTAAACCCAAACAGGCTAGTGGTTTTGCACAGCAAGAAGTGATTGTCCATCTGCAGGAGAACAGATCACCCAGGGGTTCACTTACACCTTTGTTGTGTGATCCAGCGAAAGTAAAAGTTGACATAGGAAGAAGTGCATGGGAAGGAAAGATGAAAGGGATTATCTTCCCCTATACATCTTCATTGGGCTTCTGACCTCAATTACAGGGCCTGACGGGCACCCTCATTTGTTTCCCATTAGCTGTAGAAATGGAGGTAAAAAACGCTGCCTTCACCTGAACCACAGGATAAAGCAGCACTCCGAGCACTTCAAAGTTACCGAATTTGTCCTGTGTCTTGAAGCAAACAAAACAGGAAAAAAAAACATGAGCTAGCCCAACATTTTTTTATAATTCTCTCTTAATTTCAATTATCTATGCCTGAACAAGATTATTTTTCAGTATTTTCCCATTAAATTGAGATTGGTGTCCCTAATGTAGACGAAGACAGAAATCTGATTATCTGAGCCAAACATACAGAGAAATATTGTTTGAAGACAATGACTAAGTTCACACAGGTATGCACACAGGGCCTAGAGAATTCTCCTGAACTAATATTTGATGTTTGTCTGTTAAATAAACTACTCAGTTTTCATTAAGATCATCATAAAGAAAAACCACAGGCAAGGAATTACAATATATATTAATAACACTAATTGTTACTCTTCAGAGGGAACATTTACGAGCACAGGGAAATGATGTTTTCTTTTTTATTATTATTTGCAGCACTATCTTGGCACATGAAGCATAGAAACATCGTGCTAAATACATTTCTCTTTATTTTTCAGTCACAAGAGTTTCACCCTTTGAAGGAAGCTTACCTTGTAATTTTTCACTTCCATATTTTTTCCTTCATGTGTTATGATACGCCTATCCTGAGACAGAGCGAACGTTCAATGGCTACATCTGCTGTCCCAATTAAACAGTATTGAAAAACTTTGATTAAAGGGATGTTGATGTCCAAGGTGAGGTGTGTCTTGCAATGTTTTTTCATAAACAAAAATAGTCTCTTTAAAGGAAGGCTCAGTAGTCTTAGAAGCTGCAATTAATTGTTATTAAAGAATATAATGTAGTGCTCTGCTGAATTACCACTGAGGTTATTGATGATTTGAACATGCTTCTCATAAAAAATGTTCTACAATTTATACAAAATAGCCATGGTATTGTTTTTCTTATGAGATTAGCAACTGAGAGAAGTGATGGAAGGAGATCTGACACCATTTGCTACAATTAAATAATGATCAGTATTGATAAATAAAAGGCTAGGTATTTTAATTAGCTTCACTGATATAGGCATTACTCATTTATGTGTCTGAATATCTGTAAGAATATTTCGGTGGTCAACAGACGGATGATATCACATCTCAGTTAGACACAGGGCAAAACAGTGTCGCAGTCTCCATGCAGAAGACGTGGAAAACACTTCTTCCCTGATGTCAGAGCTGTTAGGAATCACACTCACTAATGGCCATGAGATAATGGGATACTCAGATGAGTCAGGGGAGTGGTAGGAATACAGAGCAGGAATCCACCCATGGGGCTGTCATATGCCATTGCCCTTGTCCAGGCAGAATTACAAACCAGCTCTCTCACCGTGGACTGGACCAGTTGACAGAACTCCAAAAAAATCTCACTTGAGATTAGCAGTGCATTTATAAAACACAAAGACATTTTTCTGCTCGTATCTGTGGTTCCTTCAAGCCACCTTTGTGCTGAGATGTGCTCCTGACAGTGACACAGTGTGTGTACCACATTCAGAAAGCCAGACCACAAAGACCAGCTACATCTGAGCTAGGGTTATAAGACTAGAGTGGGTTTGTACATAGCCACACGGATATGTTAGAGTGCTGGATTTTACACAAACTGCTCATAGTAGCTCTCTTCCTGCCAGAAAAATGATGCAGAAATCTTCTTGCAACATCATCATGACATTGTAGTATGTCTCCATAGTATTTTCAAATTTTATGGCACCCTGCCTGCTGGAAACAGGCAGTAGCTGTAGATTGTAGTAGTGCTACAGCCTTTAATCTACAGTTTTATTAAACACAAAGCCTGCAGATGTGAACAATGAATGCTGGACAAAATGTCAGATCTGTTTAGAACAGCTTTGATTTTTACTTCCAGTTTGGCCCTCTGCTTATCTGGGATATCAAGCAGTGAGATGCAATTTAAAAAATGCCAAATGACAACGTCAAGAAATTTCTACTTCCTTTAAGTAAGGACACAACGCAGGACACTCAAAGTTCTTACCCTGGACTTTACAGTCCTTCAGCATTTGTGTGAAGAGTGTTTTCCTTTAATCAGTTTCAGATGCCTTTACAGAAGAGCCACAACTTAATATTTGCACACAATTTTAAGAGTTATAAGAAATACTCATTTCCCCACGTTTTGACTCCCCCCCCCCCCCTTCTAGTTATGTTTTTTTCAATAGATGTGATTCAGGAAGCACACTGATTTCAGATTAAGGATCTGACTCTTGGTTACTGTTAGAGACAAAGATCAAGCAATGGAACGTAATGCAGAATATTTAGGTTGATATTGTAGAAAAGACTTCTGCATCTAGGTAAGTTCTTACACAATTATTATTTAATAAAAGTAACACTTTTGCAAGGTCTCCATAAGAAGAAGCTGAAGGATGCATCAGCCCTCTGGGATTTTTTACCTATGTCCATATGTGCCTGCTGTTCACAGAGCACCAGCATTACAAGGATCCATGCTGTGGACTTCAAATCCCCTTACTAAAACCAAGGAGTGGGTACCACCCCCTCCATTTTAACAAGAGATTAAATTTGTAACACTTATGAACTGATCATACAGCTTATGTACATGACCAAATACATCACATTCTTGCCATCAGCTTACATACACTTACATTTACGAGTTTTTCACCAGCTGGAAAACACTGCAGTGCCTCTCCTGGTTTCAAATACGGTATTTAAAGCCTATTGCCCTCCATGACTCATGACAATGAGGGTTGTGGCCCATTTTACCAGCTTGGGAATTACTATCTGCATAGCAAGCCTTCAGTGGAACAAGGACATTTCTGGGCCGCAGGATTGTGTCTGAACTGTAACAACACCTGGTCTCATTGAATAAATCTGAACTATTGTCTTTTTTATCAGTGTTTTAACAGTGACAAAGTGAATGCAGAGACTGACTTAAACCAAAACAAACAGCTCAGGCTGTGTGTTGTGCCTGAGTACCCTGGAAACAAAGAAAGAAAAAATATTTGTTGTTATAATGACTTAAAATATTACATCTGTGAATTTATCCAAAAAGGGACAAGCATATAAAAATGTGGGAATATATTGTTTATATAAACTTGGACAAGTATAAAACAAGCTATAGGGTTGTGGTAGTATGTTATTTTCTTTTAGAATGAAAGAGATAGATACACATTCAGGAATCATGTCAACATTAATAAAGATTTTTTTCTTCTTTAGCTCTATCATGCTGTCTTCCTTCCAACTACATATTAGGGTGTCTGTTGAGGGGTTCTGTATTTATGGTTTGGATCCTGTAACAGGCTGTTTTTTTCCCATCTCGTTCATGACCTTTCCCAACCATCTGGTTAGTAATGGATTTACAAGTAATTTCATATTTTCTGAGACTGCCTCCAGCCAAATCAATGTAGAAATAATAGCAACCATTTGGGATAAAACATATAATGTCAAATTCACACAATGTGACTGACAAAAGACACAATATAGAAAGCTGTTTCCTATAATTTCAGGGTATACCTGTTTCAATTTTTAGATGACCTACCATTTCCCAGCTCCACTATTCTAATTTATTTGAATAAATTCATATTATTTCCTGATACAAAATGAGGACAAAATGATTTATTATCTAAGTCATCCTAGATATGCAAGGTAGGTATAGAATATAGAATAACATTCTATTTTTCTAGGAGTTATTGTCAGAACATTCCCATGGACTGACAATATCATTCATTTAATTTCAATATGAATGTATTTCCCCAAGTTGAGGCCACGTCAAAGATCATGAAGCGAATGTTTCTGTCTCTGTGTTTCGTTCTTTAACTAAGAGATATTCCACATCACCTTGATCCTTCTGAGTGCCTCATAAAGTGGTGCTGGAAGGACTGGAGTTTGGTACAAAACTGGCAATCACACGTTCTAACAAAATTGTCAGTTTTGCAATCATTCTATAACAGGGGTCTTTCATGTTCAGGATTTTCACTGTTTGTGATGCGTGAGGCAGAACCTCCAAGGAGCATGAAAGCACTCCTACCCTCTTGAGTCGGGTGTGAGGGTGTCAGTGGCCAATCCTGCCTCACAGAAATTCTTCAGATATTGATCTGAGTAGCTATGTACTCACAGCAGGCACATTCAGATAGTATCAAACAGCAAAAGGTTAGATGATAGATATGTACCTAATCTATAAGGTTACATCAGTGCTGGAAGAATACAACAATAGCACTCCTTTCCTTAAAAGAAAGGCAAAATTCTCTTCTAGGCTTGAAAGAAAAAACATTTCTTTCAAGAAATATCTAATGGCTAGAGAGGGAGACATTTTTCCATTCACATCATGAAAGAAAGACTGTAAATCCTGTCCTCTCTCCCTGCTAATTCCTAATGAGAAGTTTAGATTGTTCACTTTCGATTAACCAACTCTCTTCATGAACCAGGTAACCACAAACTCTCCAATCACAAGTTGTCACATGTGGCATTGCAAGAGGAACACTGTGACATTTCCATTCTTCTTGACAGTCTTTCTTTCTTTTGGGCTTCAGAGAGCCTCAGCATCTATTTAAAAATATTTGGGCCCTATACGTAGCTGAAAACCCCTTGGACTTTAGTGTTCAGAGCTCTTGCTACCACTCGGGAAGTGTGAAACTGCTCTGTTGTATTATCTTGATTTTCTTCAGACTTGGTATTTTTTACACATGCCACTGGAAAGAGAAGGGCGACTTTTATAGCTGAGTTGAGGATGGGCTGTGTCCAACAGACAATGTCTGTAGAAATGAGCACTACAGCATAAGCAGAGGAACAGAAGAAGGATCTTTGTTATGGAAGTGGTGGCTGTTCCTCACAGAAGTATACAAAGCTAAATGGAAACACTCCCATGCAGTCCAAATTCTTTGATCTGGGTAAATAATGCACTGAATATTTTTAAGAAAAAAAAATCTTGTCAAAAGGGGACTAGAAAGTTTTGACAAGATTAATTCTGTGGCACCACAAGGCTACTCACAGGCTGTCACCTCCAACAGGAAGTTAATTCAGAGCTTTCTGAGCAAGATAAATTAAAGCTGGTAGTGCTACCATCACCCAGCTCTGCAGCCACATCTCGTCATGATATGCAAATTTAAGGATATTAACCGGTATTTTTTGTTGTAAGTGTTCCCTACTGCCGCGCATGTTCTTCTGAAGGTGATTCCCACTTTCAGGGTGTGTGCAGTTTCCATCAATCTTTGTGGCAGGTACATTTCATTTTGTGGGATGTCCCAAAGGACACAGCTCCAAATACCACTGTACAAGACAGCAGCACAGAAACATTAGACCACACTGGTTTTCTGCTCATATTCCAGGTGTGTCTGAGAGTCCCTGGATCACTGTTGTCAAGTCTGTGGAATGTAATTATTGGTATAAACCTGTTTGCTGCCAGGCATAAATTCACTACACTTGAGTAATCATCTTCACAGGAAAATGCTCAGAAATGCCTGAAAACCCCAGATACAGAGTAACATCCTGGTCACTTCCCTTGGCACAATCATTCAATTGACACCCACAAGGCTGATATCTTGGGTAGGATTTAGGTTTTTACTTTAAACTGAATGCTTTAAGAGATCAAATATGTTTCCTCCGCTCTCTTCTGAAGGGAAACAGGACCACTGAGTTCTACCACACAGAAGTTCACTGGACACCCCACTGTTCAGATTCGCATCTCTCTGGAAGCTGTATCTCTGTGGAAGCTGTATCACCTCTCCTCTTCATGCCATACAAAGCCTGTCTCTGCTCCAGCGTGGGCATCTGCATCTACATATTGTGTTCATTGCCAGACATCAAGTGATTCCTGACCCACAGAGGGCAGTTTAGAAAAAGACATTTAAGAATAGTTATGGTTTTAAAGTGAACTGATTTTTTTAAGAACTAAGAGTAAAGTATTTGTAGACAAAGCAAAAAGCTGGACCATGACAATGGTCTAGAGATATTTTAAGAATGCAAATAGTCAAAGCGAAAATTATGACCTGTACACAGAAATTGTGGATCTGAATATGAAATAAAAATTGTAGAGGTTAGAGCCAGGAAAATCCCATCTGAATGGAGCAGACTCCCAAGGGAAAGTGGTAAAAACACCATTTGTGGAAGTGAAATGTTTAAAAACAATGTTGGGCTGCTTCCTATTTCTGTACACAAGGGAACAATTTTTCATGAACAAGGACATAGACAGCATGACCTGACAGACCTTTTCTACCACTAGATTGCAGGATTAAAGTCCAAGACCTATATCCTGAACTACTGAAAACATGACTAAGGACAACAGTGTTATGCTGATTTCTATCACTGGAAGATCTGGCCTTACCTCAATTTTTTAAAGAATAAAACTGGGAAACTAACTTCCTGCATCAATAAACCTGATTGTGATAAGTGTTGCATGCAAGGAAGTATCGGATACACTGAACCTGTTCTGCAAAAACATTTTTCTGTTTGGAGGTACCACAAGAGTGCCAAAAAAAATCAAGCCTAATCAGACTTGCTGGTGTTTAAAGATTTATAGTTCATTCTTAGCCAAAAGCTGTGGTAATTAGTACCACACCAGGGTCTGGACACAATCCATTTCTTTAAGGCATAACTAGTAAAGTGCCACATGGAGTGGTTTTGCTGGGGTCAGATCTGGGACATTGTTTTCTGCTTGGAAAAAGCAATCCTCTCTCATTCCTTCTTCTCTTTATGGAGACTATTTCATCTGTCACAAACAGGAAATTGAGAGTGAAACAGCCAAAAGCATAGAGACTGGACTCAGGGCAGCAGGGAACCCACCAGCCAAACCTCCCTGCTACAGGAACAACCAACACCCATGGAAGCTACATAAGTCCAATTCGTAAGTGCAAGCAAATTAATCCCAAAGCAGGCAAGAGAATGACGACATGATTTATGGCACTTTAATTAAATAAATTTTTGCTCATGCCTCAAGAAGTTGCCTTGCCTGGAAACCTGGTCTTGATAAAACTCCCAACTGCTGCAGAAGGTGAGAAACACATGATCTTCCCTGAAAGGGTCTGCAAGTTACAAATAAGAAGTTAAAAAGCATTAAAGGGAAGCTTAATATAGCCATACAATGAAATCCAGTAAGCCAAATGTTAGTTGAAAGGATATGTTTTGGGTTTGTGTCGAAAGCCATCTCCACCCTCCTTCCTCTAAAGATATCCCTCACAAGTGGCTTGAATGTATTTTTGAACCCATGGTGGGCTGTAGATTCCACACAGGATTTACTGATAGAGTCAGTCTTTGTGTAACCAATACATCAATAGATCAGGTAGAAAGTGAGATGCATCATTATGTTGCCTGCAGCCAGTGAGAAACGTGAGCCAAGGCAGTTATTTATATCTGAAGCTCAGTAATTTGAGCTGGAATGTAATATAAGACCGAAACACAAAAACAATAGTGACAATGTCATTGCTGTTTCTGTGGCTGCTTCATCACTTCCACAGTTCCTGTAGGAAATGCACAATGGAAAGCTCTCCTGTCATGTGGTGGTGGGAGATGCCTGACTGACAGTCACCCCTTGCTGATCTAGGGGAGAAAGTATCGTGGGTCAGGCAATCAGGGCTTAAGTTTACTGAGGACCTTGATGTGAGACAGCATATCACCTTTATCAGCTGACTCACTGGCTGAGGTGGAACACACAAATTCCAAGGCTGTGTTTCCATCAGCTATACAACTTTCATCCAATGGCATTTTTCATGCACAGGTGACATGCATAAAAAACTTGAAGATGTTTGAGTCTTCTGAAAAATGTTTAGGGTTCTGCAACACTGCCCATGTTATCAATTTCATTCTGTATTTTGTGTAGCACTTTGGAAGAGAGTCTGCTTTTATGATTCCTGTACTTTTCTTATAAAAGTAGGATTTACCATATTTATTCTCCTTTATCACGCGACATAGCTATAAAACTTATCTTACACAAAGGGGTGCCAAGTCATTTTTTAGGAAAGGAGATCTGAAATTATTGGAAAAAATATGAAATAAAGGGAAAATATTATTTAAAATATGGAAGAAAGCTTGATTTCTGGCCTATTTTTCAGTTTCAATTAGAAAATAATAAGGGTTCAAGAGAAAAGGAAAATATTATCTCCAAACCTTATCTGCATAGGACAGAATTCCGAGAAGTCTGCACCACTTACTTAGGACGTATCTCTGACGGGTATGTGTGGATTCTCTGAGGATCAGAAGCTCTGAGCCTCCTGATGAGTAATGCAAAAGCAGTTCCAGTGGTTTGGAACAATTTCTACTTTGCTGGGTCATTAAAGGATAGACACTACGATTGCATAAAAAGAAGTTTCGCATGACTCTGCTGCCTTTCTGTGGTTTCCTGGCAGCACTGAGCTGGTCTGATCTGTAAGAGGAGAGGAGGACTGCCACGGAATCCAGAGCAGTCTTCTAGGGATGGAAGGGAAAATCCCCTCCTTGATTCATCACTTTCTTACGCCTGTTCTTTTTGTGACAGCAGCAAGGAATGACTCCTACATGAGACAGCATGACAAGAACTTAGTGTGTAAAAGGCTAATTTCACAGTTATGTGCTTTAGCCAGTGACTACCCAGGGTAGTCTGCAGAATACAGACCTAAATCCTACACAGTAGAGCTAATATTAAACTATTCTCCCAACTGTTGCTGTCTAAATCAGTCGAACAAATGCATAAAATTTAGCCTAGAATATTTTACACATTACTGAGTTGACCGCAGTTTGTTCATACTCCTTATGGCTGGGGCTGGAGGCCCATGAAGAGTTCCTTTAGTTATTGTAACCTCTCTTTAACAGTACATACCAAGGATAAATTGTGCTCAGCCTCTGTTTTCCTCCCGCTGGAAGTGACATCATTTACCTGCTCTTTAAAAGCAATTTGAGGATGATTTATTATCTGCAAAATGTTTTGGAAAAAAAAATAAAGCACTGAATTTGTGCAATTTTTCCCCAGAAGGACAAGGATTCACTTCACAAAATTTATCAAACTAGAGAATGTTCAAAAAAATAGAAATAATTTCAAAAGTTGTATATTACTTTCTAATAAGATTTGGCAGGATTCTCCTGAAGATGAAGAGTCTGACACTTCAGATCTTGTGAACCTCATCCTGAAACCATTCCAGCTTAGAAAGAAAGATTGTCCCATTCCAGAAGGAGTCTGTACTGCAGTGTTCCTTTTTTCTTCACTGACCCTTGCAGTTTGATGCTGTGCTATGCTGTGTTACAGCATAGTTATCAGCCATGGATTTTGTATAGCGGAGGAATGACACAACTTTTGGGGCTGAAAAGGGATACTCCACTCTCAGCTGTTTGCAGCACTGTCTGGGAATGGCAGAGGGGAAAGCAGTGACTGCTTCAGTGCCCTCTTTTCCCAGAACTTGTCAACTGCTGCTACAAAGTGAAGGTCCCTTGTGCCTGCACAGATCAGGAAAACCCCAGGTGACTGCTGCCGCCCCTGCCCCTGCCAATCTCCTGTGGCAGGAGAGAAATGAAAAACGGAATGATTTTTTTCTAAATATAAGATGAGCTCTTTAGGAGGCTGAAAACTTCAGAGTGTATTTCACACTTTCCAGGAGGTCACAGCTGTGGAAGTCCAAATGGTGTTGCTGTCTATCCGTGCAGTGTTAGAGACTGGTATTGGGTCTGGTGACTGCAGACCATGAGGATAAAACCTCAATATCCCTTTTTTCGGAAAAGAACAGTCACTTGAACAGCCTGTTGAAACCAGCTCACAAAAAGGTCATGCTGTCTTCTCTGGTGTGGGAAACTGTGTCCCTGCCTCAGTGAAGCTGAGAGATGGTTCATACTCTATGCAGTATAGTATTTAGTAAGTTCAACACAAAAGCCTTTGAAACATTTGTTTTCATAGTTGTTTCATGAACAAGTCTGTTAAGACAGGCTGCAACATCAGTTTTCCTTGAAACAATATATAAATATGAGCATGAACATAGAAGGTATACTCCCGGAAAACTATCAGTGGCATTCTGTCCAACCTATCAAGACTATTCCCTGTGGAAGCAAAAAAAAAGTCTGCATGAAACATGCTCTAATTTGGGAGCATAAAAAAGGAAAGACCTACTTATTTGCCATCTCTAATAAGGGAACAAAATATATTTGGAAAGGAAGATCAGACCTTCCATACCTGTTATCTTAATCTGTCTCTACTACTCTTCCTTTTTATTTCTCAGTCCCTCCCTTAGCTCAGAAGTCTTCTTATCTTCACTTGTACTATATCTTCTGTGACTCAGTGTCAGATTTAAAGATAAGGGGTGTCTTCAACCGTTAGCATCAAATCTCTTCTTGAAGTTAACTTCTGCCACCAAAGAACCATGGAATTATTAAAACTGGTATTAATTTAATGAGTAACATTCTTCAGCTGTACCATATGTCTGTCCACCTGACTTAACAGCAAAATAAATGTGTTATCTTAGACCAACAAGTTTTAACTTACATCTAGGTGTCCTAAGAACACATGTGTAGCCAGTCATGGTGGCTTGCCAAACCAGCACATCAAATTGCAGCTAATTGCATTCCCATCCTATAAAGTGAAAATTAATTTCTTAGATCAGACTTGGTCAAGCAAGATTTTTTCTTCCTTTCTAATCACATAGAAATAACAGTTTAGTACCACTGCTTTACCAACAGAAACGGATGCAGACTGAGTGGAAGTTTGTATTTCAGACTCATACATGTCTTTTATTTTTACTATGATAATTTCATTGAGCTCTACTGGGTACACAGTAAGGTGGAAATTTTTGCTGGATTTGTGAAAGAAACATCATTCAGTCTCAAGAAGTAGGTCTGAATAAATGCAAGTCTGCAAACACTGATATAACATAAAATTTCTCACCAACAAAGAGAGACAGATATTTCACACAAGTAAATATTTAAAGCAAATAGTATGCAGACCACTGTGTGGAGAGACCTGAGCCAGCTCTAAAGAAACTAACGCAGGCTCCAGGAGCTTTTAACTTCATAGCTTCATGGTGGCTCTTCTATCCAGGTCTGTATTTGGTGCTAGCTCAGGTAACACAAAACTGTGCAGCCTGAACGTGGCCTTTAAGAACGGAACTAAATATTTATAGATCTTCATTCAAACTAAGACTTCATTGTAATTCAGCTTCAAAAGATTCTTCTCATAAAACTCGCAAGAATTCCATGACAAAAAATTAAGTTTCTGGAAAAGGTAAATTCTCTAAATTTCACATTAGATATCACCCTTTGTGAATATGCTTTCACCTAGCAGCAGATAGTTTGAGATGTCATTGCCATTAAAATAGATTCTGATATATAATCTTGTACATTAACAAGCTGTGACAGTTATAATGACATGGGAAAGTAAAAAATAGTCTGATATTTGAATCGAATTTTCAATTTGTGAATGTAAATTGGGTCTCCTTGTTTACTTGAGCTTGAACATCCAGCCTATAGTTTAGTTTAATATCTAAAGCAGACTCATCAAATATTTAAAAGGAATTAACCTATTCCTTCTTTACTGAAGTCAGTACAGTTTCAAACAAGGTTCTCCCCCATTTCTCATGAAAGCTCCAGTGCTTCTGCTTCATCAAAAAAGTATTTCAAAGTGCTGCAATCCTACGCAGTTCTAGTAGGATCAATTCCATTTATTACTTTTGGCCATCTTTCCTCTTCACTTATTCACATGACTGAAAAGCGATAAACCAATTTCAAGTTTGACGGCTCAAAACTAAACTGAGATTGATGGTCAAGTGCAACTGAGCAGCCTTCAGAGCTGCTAGTGATTGACTAAGATTAGTTTAAATGACTGGAAGATATTTTTGAATGATTTTTCACAGACACCATTTTACGGTTTAGTTGGAAACTTTAATTAATAATTATAACCAGGTTTATATGTTTCATCCACTGCTTTTCTGGGAACTTCAGTTATCCCAGCTGACATAAGAAATGGATCCAATAAATGTGACACTCTGAAAATGATAGGAAGTGGTGAAGGAAATAAATTTTAACTCTACTGTTTAAAACGCGAGTCATTGTGTTATTTAATTTTTTAATTACATCAACTTTATGAAAAGAAAATTGCATCCTTTCTAGGTAAATACCAATAGTGCTTGATATATTATGATTTCCATAAAGTCACATGGAAGATCAAAATGTAGAACAGATGAAAGGGAAAAGTTCTTTCTGACTGGTACTTTCAACGTAGTGCATCTTGGATTTGGCCTCATTCTGTCACTCTGAAGAACATAAATACTACTGAAGAAAACAGACTAGTGATATTCTTCAAAACTGTATAAATATATTCCATATTACCTTATGTATATGTGACTCTTGATCTTCTTCCACTGCAGCACTGATATTATTGTTACCATATGGTTGGCCATGTGCCTTCATTTACCATGGTCCAACAAACAAGAGGGAAGAAGATTGGAATCACATTCAGCGCATGTAACTGATGAAATAAGGATATGTAACAGAAAAAGCAGTAAGCCAAAGGAGAAAAACCTTCTTCAGTGAACATGACCACATGCCAAAAAATAAGGAATTTCACTTTTTATGACAATTCTAATTTGTGAGCAAAATCCAGTGGCTATAAGGACAACATGTACTTAATGCCTTCCTTCTAGCTCTTAGTTTCAACGTTTTTGGCTTCGCTTTACAAGAATTGCTCAATGAAGGAACGACTTAAAGTGATGAAATATACAATATACCAATGCCCATCCAGTGATATATAACAAGGCTTGCCTGCATTATATAATTCTTTGGCCTATGGATTAATCCTGGCAGCTGTTTTCTAGAAAATATCAACCCTTGGTGGATCATGTTGAATTATTTACCTTGAAGTATGGGTTTCATTGTCATTCAAGTAAACAATAATGCTTTGTTTACTTAGCTGGATTCAGGCAGTGTAAGTTACCCTGGGTATCTGCAGAGTGAATTTTGGACTGTTATCTCTGCAAAACAGTTCTGACAAATGCACGAAATGCATGTCTGTATTCCTTTAAGACTTTGGGGTGGAATAGGCTCAGTTTACCACATTTACAACATTATGTTGCAACTATACCCACTTCCTCTCATCATCTCCCTCTAGTTAGCCCTCAAGCCAACCAAATGTGCTCATCTGAAGCTAACAGAAGATTCTAATAAAAACTATGAATCTGCCTGTGCTATACCAGTGCAAGACTGAGCCAGAGGATGTTTCCTGTAACATCCTTTATTTCCTGGGTTTAAGAGTTCGAATATCTCTTACATGGTTATTTCCAATGCATCAGTTTGGCACTAGGACTTATTGTCGTGTATCCCAGAAGACTATTCCATGTACAAAAGAACCTCTCTAAACACTGATGTGCAATATGTATAGGGCACACATTTCTATTGCAGAAAAAAGTGTTTGAGGAAATGCTTTTTTTAGGGAAGGATGAACACAGAACTTGGATGATATGTGCATAGAAAACTGCAGAGGTACAATTAATGAAGTTGTTGCTATACGGAGAACAAATACATAGGAGTAACTCAAAAATAAAAGAGTTAGCACAGGAAAATAGGCTTGGATCACTCTGAAAAGGCCCATGGCCAACCTGGGGTTCAGATATTCTGTGCAAGAGAGTCCATAAAAAGTAAAGAAACATCAGGACACCAAAATATAATGGCTGCCTAGTATTTAAATATCTGGGCAGCTTAATATCTTCTTCTCTTCTAATATGATCGTCAATAACAAGGAATTAATTGCATTTCTCTGACCCTCATTGAACTCTACAGTTTCCTACAGAGGGGATGTGGAGAGGGAGGTGCTGATCTCTTCTCCCTGTTATCCAGTGATAGGAAGTGTGGACATGATTCAGAACTACACTGTAGGAGGTTCAGACTGGACACTGGGAAACACTTACTTACCAGGAAGGTGGTCAAACACTGGAACAGGCTTCCCAGAGAGGTGGCTGGTGCCTCAAGCCTGTCAGTATTTGAGACATTTGGACAATGCTTTAACAACATTAACAACATGCTTTAACTTGGTCAACCCTGAATTGGTCAGGCAGCTGAACTAGATGATACTTCAGTCCCTTCTAACTGAAATAGACTATTCTATTCTACCTACTTACCCCTACATAGTTCTGAGTCAAGGCAAGGCCATTCTGGGCATGGAAAACAACACATTAGTACTTAGAAGATTTTATTGCAGTCAACATTTGGTAGGATGAAGACAAAGGGATATCATGATGGAAATTCTCTACAGTGCTTTCCATTGTTTGCTGAACATCTGAAGAACTAGAGGTGAGTATTTTTGTACAAGACTCTGCCAGGGAGTTGCTAAATGGGGCTGTACAAACTAGAAATGAACCCACTGGCACTGAAGAAAATTCAAAAAATGTAAGAGATATAATGACTACTGTAGGCCTTAACTTCCTCACTAAACATGCTAATGTTTGAATTAATGAGGGAAAAAGTCTGTATTACTTTTAGAATGTCATTTGTCCATGGGACCTGTGTGTCTTATATGCATTGCACATGGGGTATCAAAAGGGGGGATATCAAAAGAAAAGGCTGTTGTAATTTTTAGGTAGATGACCACTGTTGATGAGTTTGAGTTGGCCAATATGTTTTCTCCCCTGTTTTCTGTATGTGCACTATTGCTACTTACAAATATTTGTTAGCCTCTGAGTCTCCAAGAGATTAATATAATCCAATAACTTCATGCAATATTTCTTCCATGTGTATATTTAACATGTATATAGACTTCGATACGTATATGTACATTTGCTTATACTTTGCAAATACACACTGCAATGGAGAACAGTACATGTTTCTAAAGATAATGAGAAGTGAGAACTGAAGCAGTGTTAAAGGTGCAACAGCTGGGTATGACAATTTGGGGGTGCTAAGCAGGTAGGGGTTAGGGCCATAGAAGAGAGGTGCTCAAATGTTAGACTATGCAGATGAAGAACATGGAGTAACTGCTGGCTTTTGACTAATGAAGAGCTCAATTTCATTTTCTGAACCTGGGCCAAAAATGCCAGAGACTCCTATACTGCACTGTGAATACTGAGGAGCAGCAAAACAAAAACTCCTTAAACTGAGACACCACAAGGAAAGTAAAACAAACAAAGAAGTGAGCCACACAGGAGTCCCATAGTCCTGGTGTTGTGCTCTATTTTACAGTGAAATGTACCAAGTTCAGTTTTTAGAGGTTCCTACTGAAAATTTAAGTTACTCCAACTTGTGCTCCTATCTGACAACATAGAACACTAAGTTATACTACCAGGATGCATGAGGATAAGCAACATTTCCATGCAGGCAGACACTGTGTCCCAAGACTGAAAACAAGCAGCATGACTGGGGAAAAGAAGAAATGTTAAGCAACTTGGAAGGACCTGGAAAATCAACAATGGAGAATGCTACTAAGTCTTGCCCCATCCTTAACCGCAACACCAGTTTTCCCCCAATCACAGAGTGTGCTGCTTCATTTCCTGTTTTGCACATAGATTCCTTCAGAAGGGAGAGAAAGAAATCACCAAACATATTAGGGTTCTAAATCCCTTTCCTACTCACATCCTCACTGCAGCAGTGTACTGGATACTCTTCATGGACATAAATCTAATGTTCCTGGCTGCCCATGTCCTGCCTGAAGCAGAAGGGGAATTACCTCCTAACATTAATTACAGTCTGGGAAATAAAGGCACTTCACTGGCAAAAGAGAGCTCTGGGACTGAAATGTCTTACTCTGAGAGATCAAGATCCTCATTTAACTTACCTTATGTAGCTCCAAGGCAGAAGGCGGCTGCTTCCTCCTCAGCTTGGTTGGGTCCAAGTTTTTTTAAGAACAGCTACCATGAGTTGTCACACTGTACATTGTAAGCACAGACTTTTAAAATGAAAAATGCAAAGTGAATTTGTATCTCCCTTACACAGGATTGTCACTTGCAATATTTTCTGGTGCTTCCATTGAGTCATTGGTGAAAGCCCCAAGCACTTTCTTTGCTTCCCTTGGAAAGTAATTGCAAAGCAAAACAGGTTTTATTTTCAGACAGTCATTAATTTTATATAATATTTAGTGCAAAGTTAATTTCACATTTGAATGATGCTTGCAATGACATCTACATTAAGCTTCTCTCATTAAATATACTTTTATTTCTATTATTATTGTTTCTGTTTCAGGGATTGGTGAAGCACTACTTGTTCAGGCTTCCATTTTCCAAATTTGTTTCCTACCAAAAATCCTAGAAGGGCTTCACTGGGAACTGAGGGAAAATTCAGTTTCTGTAACTGGCGGTGTGCTTGGGTGGATCCTGCCTCGAATCCCCTGTTTCCTAGACGTAGTTCACACCCACATTAGAACAACCTCACTCATGCAAGCATGAAGTGAGTACTTCCCCTGCCAAGAACGTTGTGCGACCATGGAGGAATGGGAGGAATGAGTCCTCTTTCACACTCGATTTGGTAATCTGCTACCAAAAGGCAATAATTGCCACTGAAAAATGCTTACAGTAACAAATCACTCAGATTCCTGGGAAACTAGTGGGAAATCTGCTATCAAAGAAGCCCATGTATCATATACTGTCATGTGAATGCTCACCCTTTCATTCTGTGAAATTGTGTAAGCATGGCAAACAAGTAGCCATTGTGTAATATTTCAGATATAATATCATGTTTTGAAACCCACTCAAGACACTTTCTATTTGCTGGATTTCATCCTACAGTTTTACTATACTATTACTAGGAAAACATGTTGAAACTTACATGAAAAAAAATTAGTGTTCTGTTCTTATTCTCTGCCAAATTCTTTATACATCTCCAGATTGTACAAGTAGGTGCATGTTTAATTCTCTATTAAATATTTCGAGGTCTTTTGGGGAAAGAATTCAGCAGCATACATTATTCATCAGTCTTTCAAGGAAAAAAAAACAAAAAAGGGAAACTAAATAGATTCTGAGACATCCTGAACACAGAAAGACAGTCTATCCTGTCTAATGAAAGGTCTAGGGAACCCAAACAGATATTGCCTCCCATGCACCTGAATAACTCATAATAAAATTTTTCAGCCACAAAAAATAGTGGGATGTGGAATCAACCCAGCTACAAGCTAGCAGCCATATTTGAACCTATATCTTCCCAAACAGAAGACCAACGTGTTCAGGGAGAGGACCAACTTTACTGCTTTTCATTCTGACACTGAGGGTGTTATTGAGCTTTAAACACCTTTTCAGCTTGTGATACACAGAGATGCTTAGTAACTCGGAGCACTACAGAGCCTAAAATGAAAATGCAAAGAAGCAGAAAAAAGCCCAATGCTTAAGTTATGTTAGCTTTATCTGTTGCTGAACTAGGATCTGCTTCTTCACTGTTTTTTGAGATAGACTCATCAACTGTCAGTGAGATAAATGGGGCAGACAAAGCCTTTCATGAATATCTGTACCCAGCTGATAATTACTTTGACAGTTAACATCTGGCCTGACATATAAGAGGACTGGTTACTAAGCTGGATTGTGCCAAAAGAGGTTGTGAGTACAAGTGGTGCTTTGTGAGTATCAGGAAAAGACTGAATTGAAGTTTTATTCAACTACAGGAGGTAATTGTGTATAAAGTGTACATTGTAGCATTTCAACCACGCAGGTTGCTGCCTTCTTTTTCCCAGAGGAACATGAGGATATCAGTAATTTTCACAACTGGCAGAACAGGGGAAACAGCAGTAAACACATAGCTGTATTCTGCTTTAATGTAGGTTGTTAGATGCTTACAAGGGTGTTGCTAAAAAAGAGTAGCTTCCCTCATCAGATTTGACACACAGAAATAAAAGCAAGCTGGTGAAACCTTACCATTTGAACACATATCTATCACTGTTTCTCAAATACAATTGTAAATCAGGCTAGCAGTCTTCAAGGAAGGGCTATTCCATTGCAGGAAAAATAAGTTCATTGATATATTTTACTAAAAAATTATCTTTTCTTTTGACTTTTTTTAAAAGAAAACTTCTAAATAGATTAAATCCACCTCTGAGGATAACAGTGATGAGCAAATTAATCTTGCTGGATGTGTACATTTTGGATGATGAAGGCTTCTTTGTTTAGAAGAATACTTAACAGTGGTTGCATTTGTTATTAAATTTGGTACTTTTATTGGTTATAGTTTATTCATGTTAATTCTTTATTCATAAGTGGCAGATTGAAGGCAGAGATTTCAACACTTCTTTCTGGTTATTATGTCTTATGTTTAATTCCTATTACTTTGGCAGATTTATTGTCAGAGAGATAGATGAAGCAAAGCTCGTGCATAAAAACCTTTCTGCCTCTCAAACAGTATTTCTATTTCCAGGCACAAAAATAAAAGAAATTAGCAGTTCCTTAGCAACTGAACATGAAAAGGAGTAATTCAGTAGGGCTGTTCAGTAGGAAAGACCAAGGCCTGCATTTTCCTTTGACTGTTTCTTAGTAGAAAATTGAACTAGCAACCTCAATTGGTATCCATTTTTTAAATTATGCTGCTATTATTTATCTGTGTTTTTATTTTAAGTAAAATAGGTATGAACTGAGGTTACAGTTAGCAACTGAGGAACTGCTACATCCATAAATTCTGCACTCATCTGACTCTTGGAAATGAGTTGACAAGTCACTGTCAGTTGTAATGAAGAAGAGCCCCAAAACTCATTGGCTGATCATAATTCGAGGGAAAAACAAGTAAGGAAACTCTACTGATCTGTAGAAGTGTTTAACCTTTATGAATTGTTTAACCTTTATGAATGGCATTGGACAGCTCTCTTTATGTATTATTCTCTCATCACTTTGTATCTGTTACATGACCGTAAGGACCAGATTTTATCTCTTCATGTGACACTTACATGATGGGAGAGAACACCATGCAGAGTCATTCTGTCATGTGGTATCAGGGGCTGCAGGGCCCTTCAAAAAAGAAGGCAGGAGAAAGTGACGAACTAGCAAAGTCTGTCAGTCTTGTAACTTATTCTCTGAATATGTCTAGGATGTTCCTGAAGGGGAACAGCAACAACAACTGAGCCACAGGTTCATTCCATAATTATGATGAACTCCTGGTGTTCCCCACTGTTTTGAGGTAAGTGCTATATGATCATAGTTCTGTACTCAAAAGGCAAGATGTAATTTTTTTATACTTGAATACACAGATGACAAAAGATGAAACAGAAGCATAGGAGATACATGACTTGTCTAACATCACTTGGAAGCTGCAAATAAATACCAAGTTTCCTCATAAAGTCTGTATCCATCAGATCATACAATGGTGGGTTGACCTTGGCTGACTGCCAGGAACCCAGCAAGCCACTCTCTCTCTCTTCCTCCACATCAGGGCTGGGGAAGAAAAAAGGATGAAAAACTCATGGGTTGAGACAAATGCAGTCAAAGAAAGAAAAGCAAAGGCTGTGCACAGAGGCAAGGCAAAGGAAAAAGTTTTATTTTCTACTTCCTGTCAGTAGGAGATGGCCCTCTGTTTCCTAGGAAATTAGGGCTTCAGTACTCATAGCGATTGTTTTGGAAGACAATTCCTTAACAATGAATGATGCTCTCCCCTCCTGCTTTCTCTTGGCTTTTCTTTTGGTTTTTTTTTCTGCTAAGCATGATACCATATGATATGGAATATCCCTTAGATCAGTTTGGATCAGCTGTCCTGGCTGTCCCCTTCCAACCCTCTTGCCCAGCCCCAGCCTACTGGCGTCTGGGAGTGGGGTGTGGGTGGAGAGAACCTGCATGCTGTGGGATCAGTGTTCAGCAGTAGCCAAAATACTGGTGTGTTCTCTACCCCATTTAGCTACAGCTACAAGGCAGAGTACCATATGGGCTGCTAAAGGGAAAGTTAACTCCACGCCTGCCAGTTCCCTTACACATACTAAACAAAATGTATACCTTGAGTCATATTGGAGCCAACAAAATATATTAACAAGGAGTTAAAGAAAACAGCAGATAATTGGATTGAGGGAAAGATGGAGAAGTTGATTCAATTTACTTTGATACTGTCCTCCAGAAAATAATTGCAACAAGTAAACAAAAGCTACAGGTTGAATATGATTTTGGACAACAATTTTCCACCTTTTTCTTTTGAATGTATTGAAACTTCCTCTGCTAAGTGCATCTGTACTCATTTGTAGGACCCATTTCAAAATCTGTTTCTAGACTGGGCCCAACAGAATGACACCAAATTTAAGAACAGAGGAGTAGCATATCTAAGAATGATGCCATGATCATGAGAGAAGACAAATACTCAGACATGGAAGACTCTGCAAAAAAGGTCCTGTATAAATAAGTTCCCATTTCATTTTGCAGATGATCAAAACTAAAGCCCTTGTAATCTTATTTGTTCCTTCTTACCTTGAATTGTTTAAAAGAACTGAGTCTAATTCCTTTTGCAGTCTTGATGTTTTGCATGCAAAAAGCTCAGCTCTGAGTCTGTCTATATTCTGTTGCTCTGACTAAGCAAAACCATTGGACCAAACACTTTCAGGGTCCACAATGCAAGGTTAGCCCATAAACTAATTATGCTGGGGCAATTCATGTCTAGAAAGAATGACTTTATGGGTGCCAGGCTTTCTTCTTCAGGGTTAATTTAGTTTCTTGAACAGAGATGTTCAAAATACTTCAAGCACTATAATTTTAACTAGTTCTCTTAAAACTGTTTCCATGTAAGGATAGTTGGCAGCATGCGGCAATTATTCAAGCAGCTCAGTAGTTTTATTCTCTCTCAAGAAACTGTGTAAAAAGGCTTCCCAGACACAAAAGGAGCATGTCTGCACTGTCATTGCAACCTGGTAAATCCTGGATGCAAAATCTTCCTGCTGGGGCCACAGTTTTATGCTCATGACTTAGACCACAGTCCTCTGTTCTTCTGCAGCCCAAGGCAGCCAGCCCAGAGCCAGACACAACCGTGCAGAGCACAGCCTTGGCCTGTGGCCCCCAGGGCTCCTGTCACCCCAGCCATCTCTGGTATAATGATTTAGCTCATTGTGTTTGTACGGGCAACATATAAGCTTATTGTTCTTGTATGTTTGCATAGTCCTTTCCCAAACTCATGAACTTCCTGTAATCAATTAATTAAATTTCTGTTTCACTGAATTTGTGTTTTTGTGCTGTGACTCTAAGAGGTTCAACACGGAGTTTGGCGCCTCAGAGGAGCTGAAACTAAAAACAACAACAGTGAGTTACATTCCTTCCTTCCCAGTCCTAGATTGCTCCACCATGTGTGGAACCACCTGATATGGCTCAGTCTTGATGGCTGCAGCTCTAAGAAGTGCTCCAGATGGACTTGATGGGGAGGAAGGGGTTTTCTTCAAATACAGCTCCAGTGGAGCTGAGTGGGTAGGATCCTGCCAGAGGCAAAATTATTCCAAATGCTTTACCATGCATAAGAGAGCACACTCTACAGCTTTTCATTTTTTAAAGCAGAGTATAAGTAAAGTAACCAAGTGGGAAGACAGGAAATACATTTCAGGTATGTATATATTTAGACAAGATAACAGTGATGATTATGATTCTCTGAAAACAATGTCCTAAGATCATGCTAAAAAACATGCACCATTCACGTACGGAGACAGAGCCCTGTCCAATGTTAAATTGAGACTAAAATTGCAGCATGTGGGATCAGACAAATGTGCTTCTTGGTGGTTATATAGCAAGAGACTTGGAGTCTCTGGAGAGGTCAAAAGTCCCTCTGCAAGAGAAATAAGAGCCTAGAAATCTTTATTTTTGGTGTACCTATGATGCCCAAAATGTATAGATTCTCAGGCAGAAAAGGAGCCAAGAAAGTGAAATCCTGAAGTGCCATTCCAAAGTACTGACAGGACAATGTGTCCTGCTGTCAGCCTGTTACCTTTTCAGTTGTTCCAGGCTGCAAGGGCAGAATTGAGCAAATAAATATGTGGGTCTGAACATGCAGGATTCAAAAATATCACCACATTGCCTCATCTCATCATTGTGAAGTGAAATTTATTTTTCTGGAGATAGTAAACACCTGCAGAAGCCATTGTCTCCAATGAAAACTCAGACTGAGAAAACATTTGATGTGTCAAGTTTGGCATCCAAAATAATTCATAGTGAAGTTGAGAACCCTGAATTAGTAGGCACTTCTCCAAACATTTGGTCTAAAGGTCAGTATTTCTAGATTTTCAAAATCCTAACCTATTTCAGCAAGTATTTTACAGCCCTTGGTTGAATAGAACTTTAAAAACAAATAGTGTATATTTTTAAATCGGCAAGGGAGAAAAACAATTTTGCTCAAACATAAGAGACGCTAAAGATAAGAAAAAGCTTTAAGGAAATATTTGCACATGTTTACCTGGAAGGCACATGAATTCAAGTATATAAGTCAGTAAACTCTAAAAGTATGATAAAACAGAGGAACATATACTTTCAATGAACTCATGTGAAACAAAGCTGAGAGGGATTTGTTTGTGTTATTAAGGCAGCCCACAGAAAATGAGTAAATATACATCCTACAAGAATTGTTAGAGCACCCCAGGTAGCGGTTCACCTCTTTGTATGGGTGTCACTGAAAAATATGTACAGGACAAGCAATAGTTGCAGGTTACCCCAATGACACTCACCGGCACAAATAGGACTGAGGCATTGCCATGAATTTATACCAGAATAAAGAAACTCTTTTCATGCTCACTGCTTCAGAACAGATGGAAGTTATTGGCTCACCTAAATTGCTTCGCCGCTTGCACCGTGTGCTGCACAGAAGACTGTACTGCTGTTTTTCTAGGAAAATAACATGTTGCAATATGCAATAGCAGTCTAAGTGCCTCGATAGGGTCATTTGAGATTCAGGTGTTTGCAGTTAACTGTTACACTCTTTATGAAAGTTTCCAAGCAAATGAAAAAGGATAATTATTTTTCACGAGTTTTGGGGTTCTTTTTTCTCTTTCAGCAAGGGCTCTTCGAGTCAAATCGAATTTTAAAAGAGGATTGTTGCCATAAAGATTTATAGAGGGTCAGTTCCGAATATTCTTGTCTGTAATGAATTAATACATAATCTGGCTAATGTGGGCCTTGTTTACAGCAGCACTGTAGAACATGGGTGTTTCAGTGAGTCAGGAGCTCAATAGATTTTCACATAATGGACCATAATAACAGAGAGTGAGATTTGGAGAACATCTGTATTTACAGACAAGAAATTGTGGTGACTGGTATGTAGTAGCTGCTGGTTGTGCATAATCAGACAAAGTGGTGTGAATAGTATCTAACCTGAATGTTTCTATTTGTTGACACACTTGAAATGGGAAGAAAGGTAGTTGGAAAGGAGCCTTTTCTCTTACCCATCTGCAGTTATAGGGTTTGGAGGGAGCAGAAATTGCTTATGCAGGAGGAAAAGACTGAAGCAACGAAAGACACAGAATGTACCAAGAGCGACAAGGGGCAGAAATGCTGGAGGACCGGACTCCAACCAAAAAAGTTTCAGAGTGCTGAACAAACAAGCTCAGAGAAATACATACCCCTCATTTCTGTGTGTTTTTCTTAAACTACTCAGTACAGAGAATTACATGTATTTTATATTCCAAATATCTACTGTAATAGGAAGATTGACACCTTAAGGGTAAAACTCACCTTTATGGGTGAGTTTCAAAGGTGGGAATTTAAATTGCAGGCAAATTTGGGGAACAGAACAGGTTTCAGGACCAAAGGTGCCAGTCTTGTATGCAAGAAAGAAAAACCTACCTAGAGTGTTAAACTGAATCGCAGTCTTTTGAGATCCAGGAGCAACTTGGACAAATAGATATGTGGACTGAGACCCAACACAACAGAGTGGTGGGAGCACAGTCAGCAAGACCTTCACAGTAAGGGTGGACAGAAGACACCACTGGGTCTTTTTGTATCCATTTAACCATCTAAAGGCTTCTACTGCTCCACCTATGCCCTTGTGAATAACTGTGTTAAATGCGTCTGGGACACCTGGCAGTGGTCCTAGCACTGCAGGCCAGCTGCTGGCCACCGTCACAGGGGACATCAACCACGAGTGCTGCTGGGTCCATCTCTGTGTCATGTTTGGGTCTGAACTTTACTTATGTGTTCTACGCATCTGACCTCGTTTTACAGCACTTTCTTAATAGGGAATGAACTTTAATCTTGGTACCTGTCCCATGATTACTAGAAATAGCTGTGCTGTATAAAAGTTTTCAGATTCCTTGTATTTTTCAGTTTGTCCTGGTTCGTTTACCTTCTCCTCCTCCGTTATTCAGTGCTGCCAAGTACCTTTGCTTCTCATTGGATAAGTAAGCAGAAACAGATGCCAAATGAGGCTCAAGGGGATCAGGGAAGTTCAGCTGCCTCCCTCTAACTCTGAACAAGGCAGTTGATGCACACCTCCTCTTTCAGAAGAGAACTGAGGTTTTGTTACATTTTGGAAACTGATAGCAAATCTCTTCAGCTCCAGCTTTACCCCAGGCCACCTCCAAACATTACATGGCTATTTGAGTGATCAAAACAAAAGCAACATAAATTAAGAACAAGCATCATCTCTCCCTATTGAGAATTTCTATTAAAAATTGGAAGCCCTTTCCTTTACTGATGCTTCAGGCACGCCTGCAACAATAGAATTGGAAACGCTTTCTGATCTAAACCCAAAGGCATAATTGTCCCATTGAAGTCAAACAGTGGGGCAATTTCAGTTTGGTTTTCGTTAAAAAAACCTATTGTCTATATATATTGCAGTTAGTAGTATGATATACTTTTTCTTAAGTGTGTTATTCCATACTTACATGGCAAGGAGGCATTTTAGTAAACCCTCATTTAGCTGAAAGAGGAAAGCAGGATTGTTTCCTTTTCTGCTAAAGGGGACTGATGAGGACTTATGCTGAAAACACCAGTAAATCTTCAGTTCTTTCTTTCCAATTCCTTATGTTCTGTTTCCCAAAGGTTCTGGGTTTACAGTACAAGAGGAGTGCAAGGGGTCCTTAAACAACTTTGAACGCTTTTTCAGTTTAAAGTTGGGGGTAATATTTTTTTGGCCTTCTTCCCTCAACCAATTTCTTTCAAACATTGCAAAAAGATTGCATGCTGCTGCTTCTTTTAGTGAGGCTGTTTACAGCGTCTGCTCTTAATTCATAGTGGCAAAGTATTTCCCTTTTGTTTTTCCACAGGTCTAAACTCGAGGGATCATCAAACGTGCTGCAGACAACAGTAGTTTCATCCACCCTGATTTGCAACACAGCAAGCTACCTCAGCTTGAGGAACTTCCCTGGTGTTTCTGCACCAAGGTCTCCTGAATGCACTCCTACCAAAGTCTTCCAAAAGTCAGGTGAAACATTTAAACCTTTGCCATGGGGATATCTGGTTTCTGCTGTGATGTGAAATGAGAAAATGCTGTACTGAAACAGCTGATGCCCAGTGATCTGTCAGCTATGTGTATTAAGCGAGGTTGGCAGGTTTGAACAAAAACCACTCTCTTTGATGGACTGGGGATCTCTGCAACATCCTGTTTACTTTTGTCCTTCTAAGACGATCAGGCACTGTCTTGGACCAGATCCAAAAAGGGTTGATTGGTACATGTGGGGATCACTTGTATGTCTTGGTGTCTGCTGAAGACCTCAACCCACCTACATGCTCACTCTCCCAGGAAAGGCATAGAAATATATAAGATTGATAATATGGAGGAATTATATAGGAGTTTAGGAAGCTGAAGAATCATTACATCTAGCTTTGCCCTATTAGCATGGCCATTGAGGATAAAAGCATGCAATGCCAGCCATGCAGCAGATAGAAATAAAGGGAATTTCATTCCTGAAGTGAGTTTGGTTACCTTTGTGTTAGTTTCTGTAGGTTAGTTCCTGCAGAAAAGCCCTAGGCAGTGACAGCCATATGCAAGGTATGTCCCAGCTCATGCCCTGGGCTCAGAAACCTGAACCACCCCTTCATTCCCCCAGCAATACACACATCAAGCTTCACCTGGTCTATCAAACTCTCTTTTACTTCAAGACTACATTTGGAAGTTGTCAGGCTGGCACTGGGTATGCCTTGAGGGACAGTGCTTCATGGTTGCTTTTGTACTGCAATACTTAGTCACACAGCATGTTTTTGTTTAGAGTTGCAAAGTTTACAATTGAACCATATGGAGCAGATTTTGTTTTACTTTAGTTTATCATCAGAAATCAGCTCCTCGGCACTGAGCCCAGCTGCTTTCATATTCTGTTGGTTTAAGGGAAGTAATGTAGGATTCAGTGTCTGTATATCCAGGCTCTTTAATTGACATAAACAAACAGAAAAACATTGTCTAGCATGAGTGGATGTTTACTCAGCCCTGTAGAATGGCAAAGCATATCACTATAAAAACCACACTATAAAAATAATCAGAGTTGTGATTGTTCTGAGGAATCCTGCAGCACTTACACAGTATGAGATAGAGTTATCTTTATTTAACCAGCACTCAAAATGTGAATGCAAAATTGACTGAAAAATATCAGATAAATTGTTATGGTAGCTGCGTAAATGCAAAACCCAGCAGCGTCAACAGCAATTTCAGGGCCTGTGAAGGAAGTTTTTCATTCCAAAGGCAAAAAGAATTTGTCTTCCATCTCCAAGGGATTAAACGGTACCTAGGTTGCCTGCAAATGGCCTTAATACTCCAAAAGCATTGACTAGCCACAACATCTTGTGGTCAGTCTCACTTGATATTCTAGCTTCCATCATGATCAAGGCCAGGTATTTTGGATGAAGATGCCCATCACAAGAAGATTTTTATTTCATTCTCCAGTGCTCCATCACACAAGAAGACACTTCTCCTTTGCTTAGTAATTAAATAGTCCATAAAAAGGAAACTTTTAGCAGTTTTAAAACACTTGCATGTGTCAAATATTTTACTCTTGATTATATCTGATAACATTTTCTAGTATTCCAAAAGTGAATGGACCTCCTTGGCAAAGTTCAGGGCAAGAATTATTTGGCAGATGTGGTGTTCCAGTAGTGGTCTCGATGGCACCTTGCTGCTTGATGGATTTGCAATCCTAAACTAGGCGCTATGTCTCATCATATAGTGTTTGGAAAAAAATAAGCTTCTAAGCATGGGACCCTGGAAAAATAGCATATTAACCTGGAATCAATCTGACCCACCTAGTAGGAAGTCCTGAGGAGCTGCATGTGACTTAATTAATTAAGGATCGCCACTTAATGGTGGCTGATAGGAAATACCTCTGCCCATTCAGCACTGGGGGACAGAGTCCCTACCCTACAAGAGAGAAACCGATACCAGTAAGTCACAAAAACATAGATTTATAGAATCATTAAAGATGAAAAAGGCCTCAAAGATCATCAGATCCAACCACTACCGAGCACCAACGTGTTTAACACTAAACCAAATCCCACGTGCCACATATACATGTTTTCTAAATATTTCCAGGGATGGTGACCCCACCACTTCCCTGGACAGCCTGTTCCAATACTTGAAAACTCTTTCAGTGAAGAAATATTGAGGCCATTTCTTCTTGCCTATCTCTTGTTACTTGGGAGAAGCGACCAAACCCACCTGGTTACAACCTCCTTTCAGGCAACTGTAGATAGTAATGAGATCCCTCCCTCCTTTTCTCTGGGCTGAACACCCCCATCTTCTTCATCTGCTCTTCATAAGACTTGTACTCTAGAGCCTTCAACATGATGAGTCCTCTACCTCTTTTCTAAGGAACAATTCAGCAACGTTTTTGCTGTATGAAGAAGTGCATTCAGATGTTCTGTGTTCCCAGACTTGAGTGTCATTTTCTTTGTTTTTGCACATCTAAATGGGTTCATGCACTCTGCTTTGTAGCTGTCATATTGCCTGGGATGAACATGATGCTTACAAGGCACTGCTGCACCGAATAGCCTAATCAGTTAATTTGTCAAGTTTGAGATGGTTTTCTTTCTGCAAAAAACCCTCCAAATTTCCAGTGCATAGTTAAAGAAATCTGGCAAATATAAAAGATAATCATAAGGTAGTGACTGCTACAATGGCTTCAAAAGGTTGCTGGAAAAAATTAGCTACATGTTTTAAAGCAGTTTTTGAATAGCTGTCTTCTTTTCCTAGGCACTCTATTGATTAGATTTTCAAAGGTACAAAGTTTTTAGCCTAAATCCCTGATTATCTCATCAGTGTTAAAATACTTCTAGTGAATAATAAATACTACATAGCGATTTATTTCTTTTTATAATTCCTGAGTATGAGGGAAACACAATACAGGCAAATCCTTGGGGAATTCTGAAGAACTACAGTCACTGGAGTGGGAAAAGTACTTTTCACTTTAAATCTCAGAGGGTTTTCAGAGGAGTCCTTTTCTAAAGAGTATCTCCTTCAAAAGCCATAGGAAAGATCATGAAGTTCTAGAAGTTACTGTGTTCTTGCAGTCTGTTACCATTCCACTAGTATGTCCTGCCTGAAAGGAGACAAGTAGCCCTTCTAGCAAGAACCAGAAGTAGATGTACAGATAGCAAGTGCCTTACAACACATCCCAGTACATTACGTAATTTAATTCAGCATTCTGGGATGATCACTTCCTTACTTTTTCTGCTAAACAAACTCAATTAAAAATAAATATTTACAGTCAAGAATCCAAATTCAAATCATCCAGTCAGCAGCATTTGACTGTGTCCCCCTATAAAGCTAACACTTAGCTACCATTGAGCTGTCATGAGGAAGAATTAACATTTCAACTTTATTGCAGTTCTTCTAACAGACAGGTCCAAAGGAAAACAACAGTGTTCAAGCAATATTAAAGGTTATACCACATCACTTTCTTTTAACTTATATTCCTAATATGAATTGGCTAGTGATTTTGGCTTTCCTGCTGATTATGGTTTTATCCCTCTGTGAGTTTTAGAGGACATGAACACTTTACAAAATGAAACCAAAGCCAGGAGAACTGTACAAGGATATCACTGTTGTAGCAATTCAGCATTTTCATCATCAGCTGTTATTCACAGAACTGCCATTTGAAAAAAAAAAAAAAAAGCATTCTGAGAAATCTTCATTAAACAAGAAATACAGACCTTCCCCACCCTGTTTTTCAGAGTAAGCAGCTGCACACCAAGTTTCCTAAACACAACGTGAACAGATCTGAAGAAAAATTAACACAGTCTGCTTTTCCTGGGACTAAGAACATTTTGTTTTCTGAAAAACCAGCTGCTTCAGGAGGGGAGGTGATCCACACCGTGTATGACAGAACCTGACAAGCTTACATTTCTGTAAAGCTGCTGGTGTGTCCTCAGTCCACTTATAGTTTCCAACACTGATTTCTGGGAAAAAAAAAAGCCAACAGTGATCCAACATCTGAATTACACATCAAGTCAGGAAAATAACTTATGTATATGTGATTTGCGTCAGTTTCACTACAATACGTTTCCTTCCATGTGCAAGGCTTTATTTATGAAACGATGCATCTGTGGTCAAGACTTTTGATACTATGTACAGAAACATATTTCATGCTGACTAAACACCAATGCAGTGAGAATATACAGTTGTTGTAGGGTAAATGCAGTTTTATTTTCCCACTAATTTCTACTTTGTCCAATCCCTTTTTGCTTTTTTAAAAAAAGAATTTAGACCACAGTGATATGACATCACACATGCTACTTCATGGTACATGGAGTGAAATCCCAATTTAAAGGTAGAATATGTTCCGTATTAGGGACACAAAATACAATCATGGCAGCAATAGATATTTCTAATATTGGGGCGCTCATCAGCAACTTAAAGGGAGCTCCCTCTAAAATGTAAGCCAAAGACTGACAATTAAAAAGAAGGTGGGTTTTACATGAAATAATTTTGAAATTACCAATTGATAGGAAAAAGCCTGCTTTGATCAAACCAAATTTAATGTTTCTTGCTAGAAAAGAGCTCCATTTTAGATGTTATTCTACATTATTTGACCTACAACAGAATTAATATTTTTATCACACTTTGGATATCCCTTTTCTCTTTTTAGAGCTTTAAGAAGAAAAAATCAGTTTCAAAATAAAAAAAATAAATCAAAAAGATGTTTCTGGAATTTCCCAGAATCAATTTTCTGTGACCATTTCCTCTTTGTCTAAGTTATCTGTTGGGCTCAACGGAAACTTATGACTTGCCTCAACCAATCCAGACATGCACTATTTAGCGATTTAAAATATTCTAACGATTTAATAATATCCAACATATAGTTCTACTTGGACCAAGTAGAGTCCAGCAAGAAACCCCCTGGTAATTCCCTAAATGTCTTCAGAAGTGGCCTCAGGAGTCCACTGAGTCCTGGACTGTCAAAGGAAGATCAGCACCCATACGTACCAACTCACTGTGTAAGCCACACTAGCGTCTCAAACAAATTAAATCTCTTTGTATTCTAGAAATCAAACCAGCATTTTTATAAAGTGTACCCTGGCCAAGCTTAAACCAATAAACACTAATTCATCATATACAACAAACAAATCAAACGATTAAATACCCAAGCCAAACCACTAAGGCTCAGAGGCAATTTTATGTATAAACGACTAGTGAATACAACAGTAATCAGAGTGTGCTGTATGTAAACTAACATGGAATGTTTCCCAAAAATAAACTGTATAAGATGTCTGATCTAAGCAACACTACTACGATTTCAAAGTGTCTTTGAAAACATTACAAAGGTGAAGACCAGCCTTTTCATTCTCCACCACTGTCTTATCTAGAGAAATGTCTATTCCTCAGCTAGCTATTTTTCTCTAGAAAAACCCTCCATATTTTTGCTATTCACACAAAGAAAAGCTTATTTTGAAGTCTACAATTTCCCTGCCAGTTGTGGTTTTCCACACTCTCACAACTTTAGCCAATTTCTACAGATTCCCAATTCATCACTGGAAAGCTGAATATTATTACATAAAACATTTTTAGGACACAAACACCCCCAAAACTTGTGCTCAGCTTCTCTAAGGATGCCAAAAACAAGAGTATGGACACTTTCAGGCACATTTTCTTCTCACAAGTTAAACAAGCTTTTCCTACTGCTCATTTGTCATGGTAACGCGCGGGCTGCTGTAGACATCTACTCTCTCCTTGTCATGGAAATATTCTGCAATGTAACAGTTTTCAAAAAGAAAACCACCACAAACCCACAGAGACCAGATTTTTTTATGCCTAACATTTTAAAGTTAGAATATTTTAAAGGACGATATTTCAGTATTATGCTGAACCCCACCAAAAAAAAAGAAAAAGAAGAAGAAGAAAAAGCCACATGTTCTTTTCAGGCTGCAGGACTGCTAGCTCTGTGTGTCAGCATTGTTTTGTACGTCCAGTGAAAGAGGGAGTGAAAATTGTGAGAAACAGTTTTCAGGCATTACCAGCTTTGGTCTCAGCGTGTAACCTTAACAAAGCAGGAGAGCAAATAGCTATTTACCATACTTAAGCCATCATGGGTTGCACTAAAATACTTGAACTCTTAGGGAGCAGGCGGAGCTGCACCTGGTTGACAGCCATATATTGGACTGTATGAAATTGATGGCACGTGGTAAATTACAGGCTTCTACAGGGCACACGTGTTAAATGTTAGCCCTGAGAGGCTTGTTAAGAGTGTTACAACCCTAGAGAGCCCCTTAAAATAATAGGCTTTTATATTCATTGACTCTTGCAAGTACCACAGATTACATCTTGGCCTGTCCTGTCCTGGGGATATAAACATTAGAAGTCAGGAATGAAGAAGAGAAAATTTTCTTTTCAGCCACACTTAAGTACATATATTGTTGTATCTTTTAGTTTTCCTAAGGGTAAAGTGGACTAATTATGAATTTAACAATGTCTATCATAATTACAAACAAAAGTGTTTGCAAAGCTAAGGGATATAGCTGCATTCAATAATAGTGAGTTCCTTTTCCTCTAAAAATCCAGCCGTATTTCACTTGATTTTATTATAATACATATGAAATATTTAGCTAATGGAGGTGATCTGACTGAAGAATAGCAGATTTTTTCACCGTTATATTTGTATATCTGTATACAGTGAAAATTGGTGCCAATTTACAGAGAAACAGAAAAAACAGAGGAGCTTCTTAGAGGCTCCAGAGACTGCTCCGTGTGAGTGGACTTGAACTCTAAAGTCTGAAGGCATATGAAATCTTCCCCAACCTCCCAGGTGTAGCATGATCTCTTCACTATTAGTTGTTTCCTTTGGTTACTTCCTTTTACCAATAGAACATTCTTCAGCCTCTGCACGATGAGAAATGCAGCCCAGTGCACTCCAAGGCCTCAATTGTTAAATATGACACAACATAGACATTAGATTAGATATTTAAGTGACAAAATTTTCACAAATTCTGGTAAGAGGCTTCATGGAGACCATAGAAATTGAGATATGGCGACTGGAGAAAGGACACAGATAGAAAGAGGATGACTGAGGAAGGGAATAGAGCCTCTGAACTTTGGGCTGGGATTCATCTGAGGATAGAGGGAGAACATGACTTTTTACCACTTTTTTTTAAAACGACATATTTTCCAGAAATTTATATGGAAGGAGATCAAAATGAGCACGTGAAGTTTATGTCAGAAGTTTATGTTGGGAGGTCATGGTCACTGTAGCAGTGGCTTCTGAGTTAAGAAGGTGTATATTCAGTGGAAATGTAGCATTGCTTTTACCAGCTATCTTTCCAAAACAGCTGGGTGACTTCATCATAGACTATCCACAAAGTTTCCCTACAAAGCTACAGCGAAGAGAGTCACAGTGATTCGGAAAATTTAAAATGACATCTAGTATTGCTAATATCCAGGTGTCCAGGCCGAATATTTGCCAATAAATAGTTGCTTAATCCTTTATATCATGTGCCAGGTGAAAAAGTCCAAATGTAGATTATGGCATAATATGCACATCAGAGATTAAATTTTGGCCCCACTACAGTCAGGGGCAAAGTATGGCTCAGTTTCTTCAATGGTAAGCAGTTTTTGACATCTGTGTTTCCTGTTCAACCTAGCTGCATCCCAGAAAAATGACCTATTGTCAGAAGATATAAGGTATAACTTGTTGTTTCAACTTTTTCCTATGATGATGATTAAATTTTAGATACAATAAATTAGATTAGATGGATCTCCCTTCTAGATCATCCCATGATCAATGAAGAGAGTAAAGCAGCTCTAGAGGTAAACTCAACATTGTCACAGAAAGCAATCTTAGGCTGGGTTGAGTTATACTAGAAGTTTGGAAGTTTGCTCTGGCTTTAGACAGTTCAGCCTTTAGACAGTTCATGTGAAGGGAGACAAAACAATCCATAATTAAGCCTCTTGGAAAAGTCATGTAGATCCACTTTCACTGTACTTTAGTATTGCATACTGGTTCTGCATGTTTTGCTTGCCTTGTGGGTAAAAGTTATACTTCTGTAACCTTTTTGGATACAGGTCACCTATCAGAGGTACAAGACTTGAAGATTCACCTATTAGTCTGGACGGTTCAGGAAAAGGAACAGTTCAACTCTCAATGTCTACTCCAAGGAAAACGACATTAGGTATTTAATGGAATCTGCGTGTTGCTCACAGCAACATCCATATTAAAGAGAATTGCCACTTTTTTGATATATGTATATAGTAACAGAATATTCAGATATAAACAAATCTTGGGTAAGTGGAGAAGAAGGGAAGAAATGTTCACCTCTTAGAGAACATTTGTTCGTGTAATACAGCAGTCGGAGTGTTTGATATGGTCAGCATTTTTTACATAGCTGGAATCGGGAAGGAAGCTTTAACACTGAAGTGATTGCCCACAAGAAGTGGGTAACATCTCTTCAAGGAATTGAAATAGAACATTTTCTTCCCCTGAAAATGAGGTGTGGATTCCTCAGCACTGCATAATAGCTGAAGTAGGTTTTTCCTTATAATAAACCATGTATTTGGATTTCACAATATCTCATCACTTCAGCCACAGCTGGTGACCATGCCAGGAGCACTTCTCACGTATCATTTGCAATGTTTTCTTTCCAATTACTCCAGGGAGAGGGGGGGAGAGAAGCACATGGAACAGAACTATAGTTCCTAGTGATTTTACAGTTAGACTCTTCCACAGTAGCACTGCTCAGCAGTGCTGGAGTGCTGCTGAGGGTTATGCACTGAAGAACACTTTTGCTTTGTTTTTAGTGGTTATGCCAGTGTTTGGAGGACAGGAGGGTGTATTATAGCAGCGCTTCTTGCGACACCAAACATTAATGTAAGAATAGTCCAACTGTGCCATACCAAAGGTCCTCCTAGGTTGCTATCTTGTTCCCTACAATGGCCAAAACAAAAGGGACATGACGAGTTTAAAAATCATAATTGTTTTGGAAGACTCTCTTAACTCCCAGCAATTAGGGGCTTTTGGACCCCCTCAGTCAAATATTTCACTCAGACTATTAATGCTTATGGCCTCAAGGTCTGCTTTTAAACTCTTTTCTCCTTTTGGCTCCAACTAGCCTACCCACACTTCTAGATTTTATTTATATACTGAATAGAAAACAAAATAAAAAGCATGACAGCCTTGTACATTTTTTCATTCTGTAACTATCAGATGTGATTTCATTCCATGATGTAGAAGTTTACCAATGAAATTGCTGAAATTTCTATTCTGTTTCAGTGACTGATACGTGACTTCTAAGAGCCTTTGGCTGGCTCCATAACACTGGCTGGGATGAACTACTCAGCAGAAGAAAGAAAAACAATATTTCATATCTGTTTGAAACATTAGTCATTATCTTGTCTCTGGCTAAATGAAATACACATCAGCCAAATTTAGTGTAATGTTTTGCCTTTTACAAGCACAGCCTCAAAAATGCTGATTTATGCAATATGTCAAAGGGATGGTCATAACTGCAAAGATTATCTCTGTGATGGAAAACTGCCAGTCAGTATCCTCATCACACAACAAGGTATTTTATTTACTAGGGTTTTTTCTTTTCATAGCAAAGACTGGGGTTAGGCAGGGCTACAGTGACCATGTGATGGTGGAGTTAGGGATCCCAAAAGAAAGGAGCAAAGCAAGAAAAAAGGATCATGAATCTGCAGAGATGATTTTGACCCATTTGTGGACCTGCTTGGCAGAGTCTCATGGGAGATGGTCCAGGAGAGTGGTTGATTTTTGAGGAACACCTCCTCTATGTGAACAAAAGTCCGTCTGATGGTACAGGAAGTCAGGCAGAGGTGACAGGATGCCAGCGTGGATGAATAAGAAGCTCATGACAAAACTTGGACATTAAAAAGGAAGCCTACAGGAGGCAGAATGAGAATCACGTCACTGAGGAGGAATACAGTACAGTGAGCATGCAGGAATGGGATAAGAAATGCCACAGCCAAAGTTCAGTTTGGTGAAGGACATGTAAGGCAACAAGAAGGGCTTCTACAGGTACCTTGGCAGCAAAAGAAAGACTAGGGAAAATGTAGGCATGCTACTGAGTAGTGCTGAGGAAGCTGACTAATGTCATTCCAAGGCCACTGTCCTTTACCTTCGTAAGATCATGGCGACTGGGGAGATTCCTGAGGACTGGAAGAATGTAAATATTGCTCCTACTATCAAGAAGCACAAGAAGGCGTTGTCCTGTGCAGGTCCAGGAGTTGGATTTCATGATCTTCATGAGTTGCTTCCAACTCAGGTTATTCTGTAATCCTGTGGTGATCTTAAATTTCAAATAGCACTCAGAATCCACATTCAATTAATGCAAGTGCTAAGGTGTGTTGTTCTGAGACTTCACTGATTATTTCAAATACACAGATGACCTGGAACAGTAAGAAGCTACAAACTGTTCTCTCTTTGTCTTTTATTCACCTATATATGTAAAACCAAGGATATGGTTGGTGTTCATTTTCTTCACACACACCGTCCATAAACATGTCATTAGCATTCAGTTGTCACCATAATCTCTGGTGCAGAACTTATTAAGAATCTCTGATTTTGAGTATCAGCACCAAGTCTGTTTAATGTATAATATGACAGTCTTGATTATTGGTAATAATAAGCAACATGTTTCCCTAAGATTTGCTATCTCTTCTTCACACAAGTGAAGCCAACATGTCTGTGGGTTGTTTGTTTGGCTTTCCTTTCCTTTCATCACAGGACATCAAGATAGCTACTCAGCAGTTATTATGTGATTTTAATGCAAGCAACCTCTCTGCTCAGATTTCTGTGACTTAGTTTGAATGTAATCACATAGAAAAAAATAAAACTCAACTAAAACTCAACAAAATAAACACAGAGAATCTGGTGTCAGCTGATAAGAGCCCAGAGGGGGCCCAGAGAAAATGTCCCATTGCTCCATTCTTAGCACCTCAATTTCCTTATAGCTGGTAACAGTCTGTACTCTAGTCAGTGGAGTGTTCAAATCTTTTAGCATTAACAGAGGTTTTCAGTAGAGTGTTACTTCAGGCAGCTTATTAACTGAACACCCAACACAAACTAAGCCTATTGTCATGGACTCATCTCAGATAAACCGTAACTGAGGCTCTCAGCTAAAGCTGGCTCCTCGTTTTTCTCCAGGTTGCTTCAAGATAAAGAGGCAGCTTCAGAAGACTCCTTATTAACCCTCCCCTCCTATACACTGCGTTTCTCAGCATGGGAAATGTTAAATACCACCCCCCCCAGTTAAGTAAGAACTCCATATTACCAGCTCAGGGTGGAGACCCACCTTCCAGAGAGCAAAGATTTGTCTGAGATGATGCCCATTCTCGGAGTCCATAGTCAATTTTGACGAGGAGAGAATTTCACTGTAAACTGGATTCTGCTCTTAAACACGCAGAGCTGTTCTTCTTTCTATTCCCAGCAAGACTACCTATTTTCCTTCTCCAAAAAATGATATTTAAACCTTACTCAGAACCAAAAAAGTAAATAATTATTTGATATTATTGTACCCAGCTTCATCTCCTGTGAATTCTGGGATATACAAATAGGTTTTGGGTTTTGACCAGTTCATTTCAGAAAAAAATAATCAATCAATCAATCCTCTAAGCCAGCACTCAGAACAAGCAGAACCCCAAGTCAATCTCTGGCACTCAGCACAACCTGCCACCTACTTTAATGATAGCAAAGGATTCAGCATAGTCATATTCAGTAAGCACAGAGTTGCAAGATTCCTCAGAAAAGTAGCAGAGATGACACCTTATATGTTACATCCATAGGCAAATTAAAGTTCTTCCACCGGGGCAACTGCAGGACGTGTTCTCTCCAGGTGCAGGACTCCTCTGACACCCAGTATCAAAATCTCTTGAAACTGTAAACAAAGGTGAAAACTGGTAGTATAAAATCATACTGTAAAACCAAACAGTAACTCAAAAATAAATTGGGAGCTGGAATGGAGTATTACATTGCAAACCTAGGTGTTTGCTGGCAACTGTTGCAAAAAATACTCTCTTTCCTTTCACCTCCCATTCCCCCCACCCCCAATTTTTAATCTTTTTGTTAAGACTCAGAGAAGAAAAGAGTTTTCATACTGAGTTGGCTTTGTTTATTTACTGCCCTGGAGACATCTTAAGTTGCTCACAACCAGTCAGTGAGAACTGAAAAGCAATATTAAGGGTAAATAATGAGACTGATAGGATAACCATGAACTTCAGGAAACAGTTATGCTCATAGATACATTTCTTTCAATCCCTAGGGAGAGCCAAATGCATGGCAGCAACAGAAGGAGAAAATAAGAATGCTAAAAAACAGAAGACAAAAGACTAAGTCCCTTCTGATATGAAGGGTAAAAGCATTAACAGCAAATATTTTCCCTGCTGTATCTCCTAAATAGTCTGATACTGCCAGCCATCTTCATGATCAACCTGAAAATCCCTGCCACAGGATCAAGGCATTCTGCCATCAACTCAAGGCAAAAACCTTGGCAAGGACAAAGCAGAAGTGGACATTTATGTGGATTATGAGGTTAACCCAAATTACAGTATTAAAGAGTTTATTAACCTACTAAAAAATGAAAGGTTTTGGAAAAGCCATCCATATTTCTTCAGTGCAGAATATAACCTCCCTGAGAGACTATCTGGGGCAATTTTATACAAGTAATAATGAGTTATTCTTATAACACTTCAAATTTTCTGTCAATTATTACTGATGTAAAAGACCTCTTCAGTGTGGATACACCCATGCAGTTAAAGCAAATGTTTTCAAAACATTTCTCTTGAAATGAAGCCACCTTACACAGAGGATCATCTTTATATTATTAGACTGCTGTCCTTCAAAACAGGCCAACTCTATCCAGAATATCTGTTTGGAATGATCCCTGGTTCTTGCTAATTCCTCATCTTGAGAACTGGGTAAATGCTAAGTGGTCCAGGCCAAATCTAATCAAGCCATACCTGCTCTAGTGCCAGGGTTCCTTCTAACAGTTAATCTCTGGTCTGGTTCCAGTGCCAGCGCTCACGCTTTGGCACAATTTATTTCATTAGCAGAAGAGGTTAGTACAACTACAATACTGTCTAGTAGAAGGGACCCAAAATGCCAGGCAGGCAATGGTAGAGTGGCACAGCACATGATGTGTGCAAGCTCTGCAGCAATTTCAAACTGTCAAGGTACAGCTTGTCCCTGTGTGTGTAAGCTCAAAGGAAGCATGACCCTCTAACTACAATTCCCAGTGGATCACAACTTTGCTCAACACTACACAGCTTAAACCTAATACCAATGAGGGCTTTTAAAATGACAAATACAGTCATTAATCTTTAGAATCTCTCACAGCCAAATTGTATTGTTTCAGAGCAAGAAGATGGATATAATGTGTCAGTGTATGACTTGGCATGATTAATACATACCGTAGGTTCAATAACAGTTATTTTCTTCCCTTCACCTTCATGTATGTTCAGTGTGCTTCCTGAAGAAGTTATAAGTTCACCATCATTAATACACTGAAAACAGTGTATTAATGTTCATGTTTTTTCCTTCAAAAGCAATGTGTTAATTTCAGTTGCACATACCTCATGCAGTAAAATACAAATTCAATTACAGATTGTTAAATGCATAACTAAACTATTTACTGTGTAACAGATTAATTAAAATACTTCATATCTGCAGTAAACCCTGCGAAGTGGCCACTAGCAGGACACTGCTACTAATTTGCTGCTAACCATTACATTCTGAGGGAGACAAGGGATTTTAAAATATGGGTACAAAATCTTCATATTTTGTGTTTATTGTAGCAAGTTTTTCGTTGAGGAGAGAAATTTGCTAGGACATGTGACAGTTTCACCATCCCATCTCTATTTTGTGCATGTTGTCTTTAAATGCATTAAAAAATGTATAGATTTCCTAAACTGACTTCCACTTTGAGTAAATTTCTGTTATCAGAATAGCAGAGCCCCATGGGCATAGTGAAACCTTAAACTCTGTTTCTGTAGAAAAATATGGACATATAATAATTCAAAAATTATTCTAAAGCAAAATGTTTAGCTGAAAACTCAGTTCTCTGCTTTGCTTTCTAGATATCTAAAATTACCACTTTTCTTAAGTGAGGTAATTTCATAAAACAAAACATCTTTTCATTGTGAGAAGTTAAAATGTTCCATGTTAAAAATTGCAAAATATGTCTTGATGTTTTTTCCCCTTTACATTTTATTTCTTCCCAAAGCTATATACAAATTGCCTCTGCATTTATGAATGTTTTTATTTCAAAATAGTATTTTCTGGTAATTCTCTTATTAACCAAAAGTGGTTCAGGGAGAAGAGGCAGATCTTCAAAGAGGTCTCTGTTTCTTACACTGTGGGCAGCCTGCCAAAATAACGTGTCATCTTTTGAGTCAAATGTGAAGGCACAAAATTAGGATGTGGGTCAAAAAGGAGAAACATCTGACTCCAAGTCTGAGATTAGAATTGACTTCTGTCTACATTGCCTCAACAGTTCAACCCTGATGATGCCAAGTACTCTGCACAGCTCGTGTAATATGATGCTATGTTGGTCTGAGTTTATGCTCAGACAATTGATTAGTGGTTGAGCATTGTAGGCTAAAAGGCAGCTTTTAGTATGCATCAGCCAGCCAGTGAGGGACCACAGCCAACAATAATAGGCAATGTGACCTATGCTAAAGGAAAACAGGAAACTATCAACTGCAAAGATGTAACAAAAGAAACTCTGCGACCTTTCCTACTGCTTCAATACGATGATCTGTAACTGTGCTACTAAAGGGCATCTCAGTATTTGGCCTTTAGTACCTTAAACTTTCTTAGTCTTTCCTAGAACCAAACTAAGCTTCTATTTGGGTGTTTATTTCCTCTAGCCAGACATCTTTTCCCACAAAATACAGGTAATCAAGATCTTTGACTTCTAACCACCTTTCAATATGGGTTGAAGTGCCCACACAAATGAAAGTATTCTTTGGAGTGAGAATTGACTAATAGGCACACAGATAGACCTCATGAAAGTATTCATTTCCTTTCCTAAGACAATCAGGCTTTAAAAGCACTAAATTCAAAAGCAGTGATATGATGACAGGGTAGGAAGAAGGATAGTATTGTCATTGTATAGGAAAGAATCTCAAGATGGTGAGAAGTGCCTTGTCATCCAGATAAACAGACCAACATTTTCAGATGTGTTTTTCACTCATGAGCGAGACTGCAACTCATCAGCATATGCAGGATGGTCTCAGTATAAGACACCTTGAAATGGTCACAAATTATTTTGATCATTAATAAGGATTTAAAGTCCTGTCAGCCATCATCTTTAGTAGACAAAAAGTCTCAGCATGGAAAAGTCACCATATGTTACATACTCTCTAAGCAAAAGACTAGTTGAATATATCAAAGCAGTGATCATTCAATGAACGAGGATTCTCTCACATAAGAGCATTGCTGTCTGTATTGTCCCAGTGTAACTTTAATGGATGAAGAACATGTTAGCATAGCAATAGCATCCCTATACAGTGGCTGGGGTAGGAGGGAGGCCTGGCCCCACTCAGGGCCTGCTGCCTCTCCCTCACATGGCTCCTAATTTCAGCTGCGCAACAAGCCTTCTCTTCCGTTTTCTTAAAGATGTAATTGGCAAAGGCGTTACCAAAACTTTTGATTGGCTTTGCTCTGGGAATTCACCTGGACAAACTACTTCCATTCCCCAGGAAGGGGGAACTTTTGCAAACCCACGACAGCAGGAAAATATTGTCAACCAATGTTATTTAAAATGGATCTATTTGGCAGACTTTTATTCCTGCTGCAAGACAATGTCTTTCTCAAAAGGAACAGAGAGATTTTCTCTTATTCTAACAAGCTATAGAGTTGGAATCTCTTTAAAAGTCTGGGTTTTATTATATATTGTGTCTACCAGCTTAAACACCTGTCTTAGGATAAGATGCATCATTTCCTGCAAGTACTTATCTCCTGCAGTATGATGAGATACTGGATGGATAGCTCCGACTGAACATCTAACTTAAACAACTTTATATAGATGAGCAGACCCATTGGTTCTACCACAGAACAAAGGCTGTATGCACTTATCATTTGTGTGTTGTTTCCTCCTAGTGGAAATGTTTCCTTTGCTTGAGTGTTTATACGTTATTATGAAGAGATTAAGAAGATATTTCAAGTGGCTATTAAGAACTCCTGAAAATAATTGTCACAGTTCCTGGCAAATTTCAATCATCACTCAAAAAACCTAGCATGCACTGCTATATCTCGGATTCTCCTTTTGCAGATGAATGACCTTTAATTTTGCAGTCACATTAATAATGGATGGTGAATAATGAGTCCTTCAGGGTGGCAGAGATAGCCTGTATCCCAGATCCAGGATATCATAAAGAATTAAGCAGCACCTTTGGTAAGAAGACCAGCATATTACCAACTATCAACAGAGGGTATATTTGGACACTAGTAGAGGGCCATATGAAGGAGGAGGAAGAAATCCACATGCCATGAACTGAAATCCAGAGCCAGCCATTTATGTAAATAAAAATGGCTCTTCAACTCAGTGAGTAAAGAGTGGACTGTTCATCCTTTGTAACAGAGATAGTACACACAGATTCCATCAGAAAAACTAAGACTTAAGAAGCTTGGCTTCACTTCAAGCGCTCAGACTACTGATGAAAATAGAGCACCCTTGTGGAATTGCTAAAACAACTGTTGACTGTGAGGTTGCCTTAATAAACACAATTCCTTGTAAATTTTACAATAAACTAACTGCAGAGGCCTCATGGGTCTCAGTTCCTAAAGAAATAACAGAAAGGCCTTTGTAAATACACATGTAACGCAATCTCAATAAATTGCACCCATTGTGCTAAATTATTTTGTTGCCTGGGATCTAGGCAACTGCATGGTTCATAACACAATACAGAAGTCACTTTTAACTGGGCCTCTTTAGAGTCTGAAAATGCTGCATTTTCTAGGAATATGCCAGCAGTTACTACATTGTCTTCTCTCTATTCAGTTCCCGTGCTTCTCCTAACATCTGTTTGCTTTGGATATATATGGGCTGTTAGTAGCAATTCAAGGTCACTGCCAAATCCCTGAAAACTATTGACTGGATAGAGAGATTAAAATGCTTTGGCTACCTGTTAGAAATTTCTCATTCTCTCCCACTTATTCCGTGAAATCTGAAAAATAGTTATACCTTTTTAGCCCTCTTACTTCCAATAAAACACTTGGGAAATTTTACAGATAATCAAGAGATGTATACTTCCAAACTGGACCGTCTTTGTGGTATTTTAAAGCCAATCCTATCAATTTCATTTTTCATATTTCATTGCTGGCCTACTGGGCACAGAAATTACACATATATCCACAGTGTCCCCGTCTCTGCTGCAACAGCAGTGCACATGGAGCTCACTTATTGCCCATGTGCTGACTCATGTCTGTGATACCACTGCAGCCCCCAGAACTACTGATGAGATCTGTAGATAGTGACAGATGTCTCTGAGTGATTAATCTTCGTCCTTATTTTGACGATTTTCCCTGCCAAACAAAAAAAAGCTAGATACTTTCAGAGAAGAAATAACAACTAAGAATGAGAAGCAGAGAACAAAGTGCCAAACTGCTAAAGTCTTGCCAAGCTTCCTGTGAGGAAAGTTTACAGGAACGCAGGTGTTACCTGATGGTAAAAGAGGAGAACATGTAACTAGCCACAGCCATGTCTAAAATCCTTGAATTCTAGACATAATGGTCATTGACTGGCATCAGAATGGAAAAGCATACAATCTTCTCATGGGAGACTTTTTCTACTCCACTACAGAAAAAGCTCCATTATCTTCTGTCAGCTGTATATCAATACCAGAGTATCAAAATCTGAATATTTTCTGCAGTGTCAGTGGTAATTCCACATTAAAGTCTAATGGAATCTAGGAAATTTAATAGATTTCTTCCTCAAATTAATTTGTGTTTCTTAATTACTTATAAGAGTCCAATATGAGTATCTTGTTCTTTATCTTGGGGGACTTTCTGCTTGTTTTTACAGTTCTCTTCTCATTTTATGAGTCTTTATTTACTCTCTCATGGGATATTGATGTTATGGTTGGAGAAGTCATCATGAAATGAGCAGTCCATGTAGTATTATAATGAAGATTTATGTTGTTTATTCTACCTAAAGGGTGAAATAAAAATACACCTAAATCTCTCATACTCTGGAGCTGAAAATACTGTGGGACTTTGCACGCTCCTCTGAAATAGATGATGATTGTCCATTGCTCCTCTAAGCCACCACAGTCTTTCACAACAACAGCAGATGCTTTCCTTGGGGCTCTGGAAAAAAAGTGTTGGACGTTTCTGATAAAGTAAAAGCACATGTATGCCCTAGGATATGTTTCAAAGCACATTTTCATAACTTGATATTAGGAAAATAAAAAACAACTCCATGTTTCACCCTCCTTCAGCAATCTTTGCAAGGTAAAACCAGCATGGATCTCAAAGTCTGTGTAAGGTTTCTGGAGCACCACTGAGCAGCAGTACCCCAAACTGCTCTTAAATTTATTTCCAGGAAAGAAATATCTACAGATTTCCTGAGTGACCTATTGCTATGCATTACTGTCTTTAGGGTTATCTCTTTTCAGTATCATATTTTCAGAAATACCCTCTGCTGCAGATCACAGGCACTGACTTCTTGTTCTTCTCCTTAGAGATAAGGAAAGCAAGTAAGCACAGTTCATTTTACACAAGTCTTATACATACTGCAAAACTGTTTCACATCCTCCTTTCATCCCCCCCATTCCTAACCAAACTACCTTGAATCTGTCCATTTTTATTCTCAAAAGCTTTATTTCTTAAAGCTCTGCTTTATTCTTTCTTCTTCCTGACCAGTGGCAAGGCTCACTGTCACAGCAGAGTAGAATCATCACCTTCCACGTTTTGGTAAAAAAAACACTCTATTCAGAAACATAATAATGGTTGGATTATCTGCAGTCATGCAAAGGGAGAAAAAGGAAAACTCTTTGAAGTGTTCTGGAGAGAGAGACGTGTATTTGAGCTGACATCAGTTCACTCTGCCTGTACTTCAAGCTGGTTATGTGAGAGCCATGGCCATCCAAGAGGGATTCTCCTTTATGGAAAACTTATAAGACTAAATCTGGAGTGCTGTGTCCAGTGTTGGGGTCCCCTGCACAAGACAGATAAAGACATACTAGAGCAAGGTCATTTCAGGGCCATCAGTGGAGCACAGGATATATGAGATGTAGCTGAGAGAACCAGGTTTATTCAGTCTTAAGAATATGAGCCTGGTCTTCTCCTTTACAAACATGCCTTCACCCAGGCTTCTTCCCAAGCCATTTTTGGTATCCCTCAACCTAACCACTAACAACATTTCTTTCAGAAGGTAACTGAGAGATCCACAACCTTGTCTGCCTGGATTTGTATAATGTCTTGCCACCATCAGCAGAATGAATACAGGACTCGAAACACTGAAGGATACCCACAGAGTCCTTGGTAACGAAGCAAAGAGAGCCAGGCTGTATTTTGAAAGTATCAAACTAAATGATTTCGTACTTTTTGGATTATCTTTTATGTCAGAGGAAATCATAGTAAACCAGTCTTTTTTGTGGAAAAATAAAATTTTACTCAGTCATAAAAAACTATAAATTTCTTCTGAAAAGTATTGAATAAACATTTTCATCAGCACCTACACTCTAGTCTTTGGGCGTGCAGGAAGAGAGCAGGCTGAGTCACAGCACATCTGAGATGGTTTTAATCATTCACTGCTTCTTGTGCCATAATCACCTGTAATTACTTCAAATGGTTAAATAATTCCAGTTAGAGTAGCAGCTGCCTTATCTCCCAAGAAACTACTACAATTATAAACTCAGGTTCTTTTTATGAAATGCAGTGAGCATGAGCAGATTGTTTAAGTTATCAGTTTTGTTCATCTCAAGTTCCTTGATATATTAGACTGCAATGATTCCTTTGTTTAAATATAACAGCATGCACATCCACCAGATTTCCAAGATAAATGTTGTAAACTCATATACTAGAGCTGAGAAGGCTCAGTTTTCATAACAGTTTTCCAGAACTAGCCCTTTTCTACAAAACTGTGTTCTGTTCACTGGCAAAAATGAAGTATACATACATAATATGTTGTTTTACTGGTCTACTTTACAGACAGATCAAATGGGAACATGTCATCACTATATCTAAAGTATAACGCGGGAAAACATTCAAATGACACAGATATTGTCAAAAGTAGACTCAAAGCCTTCTTCAACAGTCCTTTATTTTTCAAAGAGAATAGCTAATTCCAAATATTTTAACCTTGATTTAGAATATTCCCTCTTATCACTGCCATATACAGCTAGATTGGCATACTAATGCTCACAAATCAATCAAGTCATATAAAACACAATGTAAGTAATGAGTGTCAGAATATATGGTTAGACACAGAATCGTTACTTTATGTATGTATGGTTACATACAGCTCCTTTGAAATGGAGGGAAGAAACACTTTGAGTACTATTACAGGTAAATGTCACAGGTAAATCCATCACTATCCAGATGTGCACATTGCTCACTGACCTTCCCTTCTGCAGGCTCCTTTAAGGTGCCTTCTTTTGTGCTATTTTAATGCCCTCTCCATTATTAAAAAATAACAGCAAAGAAATCATGGGAGGCAAAACTGGGTGAGCTAAGCAACAATCCATCCTTCTGCTTTCTTGCCCTCAGCCTGTACAGGAAGGCTTGTTGTTCAGCTTCTTTATTACACTTTTTTCTGTCCATGGCTCCACAAAATCACAAAATGCTGACTATGATCCCTTAGGACCACTCTGAGGGAGGTTCTCCAAAGACAGCCACGTAAAAAAGATCATTTTTTCATGCTGTTTCACTGCTATGACAGACAGAAAACATGAGAATCTTGACTAAAAACTAAAGTTGGTGTTTTAATGTCCCTAGCAGATTTATTACCTCTTAGGGAGATGAAAGAACTAAATATCTTTCCAAACCTTGCCAGGGCCTTTATAGCCGTGGCTACGCCTTCCAAAATGGCTTGGGTTGCTTACAAATCACTAAAATATTATTAAGGAGGCAAGATTAATAATTTAGCTTTTTATTGCTCATTCTTAGAGAAGGCAACATGGGGTGTCACCCCCAGCACTTCCTCCTACCCCAGGTTTAGCAGGCAAGGAGGGCTTCCTACTCAGCACAGAAATATCTCTGATCTAGGAAAACAGGCAGTGTTGATACCCACCAGCCACGTGGTCTCTTTGAAACACATTCAGGTGTTATGCTCATCAGAGCTGATGCCTCAGCCTGGGTTGGCTCTTGTACACATGGCCAGCAATTGCCAACTTTGTGGCAGGCTGACTGGTGACTTCAGAGCATAAATCCTGAGCAATTCCATGAGCAAAGGAGAATGAAATCTGCAGTTCTCAAACTCCTCCCTTGCTTCTCCTCTCAAACTCATGTTCCCCCCTCCCTCACCTATCTACCTGACAAAACTATATCATCAAGGTCTTCAGCTAATTTAGGTTGTATTTATAACTACCCTCCTATATCATTGCTCCTTCAGTGTAGAAAGGAGCTCTTTCTCTCAGTGTGAAAAAAGCAGAAAGAAAAACATACTCCAATAGAAGTGATTGTTCCTGTGACTAAAACTAGCCAAAGTATTAAATAAAAACTCCAAGTGAATTACATGTAGTGACGGGCATTTTTCTGTTCTTCTTGGGGGACAAATGTTGTTATCATGACAGTTGATTAGAAGCACAGCTCTTTATAAATGCTCTGGGAGGGACAGAGTATTTTCATACATGCGTTTCTACTTTGCACCCAGAATATGCTAAGTAGTTTTTATATTGTTTACAGATTTACAGGCTCTGTTTCTCTTTAGAAAAATAATTTAATAAACTCATTTTTTCAAGAGCTAGACCAGTCACTTCTTTCACAAAATAGAAGAGAAAAAGTTAACCTGTGCATTCCTGAAGAGGAAAAACCATCGTTATGAATAAAGGAACAAAGAGATGACACATGATGGGTGTTTGCATTTACAAAAATAATACTGCCTATGTCAGAATTCACCCATTGTTAAGTGATTTCAGCTGAATCAGCCACTAGATTAGAAATACTTCATCATGCATTCAACATTCACTTGGCTGCAAGGGAAATGCCTTGAAGACCACAGCGTCATTTCCATGGAGGAAGCTTTAACTTCTCTGTTTTAACGTAACGCTGCCAGCACCCTCCACCCCAGTGACTAAAGCAAGTAGTGAGAATTACTGAAATAGTTATGAAGAAATCAAAAAAGCTGCAACAGTTTATCAGCATAATCTTCCTCTTCAATGTAAATGTTCTGTGCAGGGTTTGCTTGTGACATGCTCCAGAGGGTGCATGAGTCATACAGGGAGTGTCATTTAGTTGATATTTCCCATCTGCCGGCAGTGGTTTGCAGCCCCCAAATGCCAAAACTGAAGCACAAAATAGAGACATGGGTATTCCTACTCCTAGGATAAAATTGGACTCAGAGCATAATTTCTTTTGAGCTGAATTAAACAATTGCTTGTTCTGATCTTTGAAGGGGTAAGGGGATAATATTTGATTTTGAAGTGGAGCCAGACATCTTCACCCCTCTCTGTCTTCACTGGGGATGAGGACCCCCAGCACCTGCTAGGATGAGAACCTTTAACCATTATACAAAGGGAGTGAAGAATATGAGGATGATGAACAATGACATCTCTAATCTTTGCAGGGTAAAATAGCTCATGATCACAGCTGGTTAAGATACAGAATGACCAAATGATTAATCAGCAGAAATGTGGGCTGTGTTGTTACTGTATCAAAGCATGCAAGTCCAAATAAGCTCTCAGCTGGAGTACAGATGCCAAAAACGAGCTGACAGCCAGAAGCCATGTGTTTTTAGAACCTACTCCTGAAGAATGGGAAGGAGGAGAGATTTTCCCATGCTGGTTTGCCTCTCATTGCCTTTCTGGAGTGGATCCACTTCAAATGAAATCCAAATTTGCAATTGGAACCTAGTGTAGAAACCCACAATTTTTGTGGCTTACAAAGGATAACACAAGGGAAAAAAAACAAAACCAAAAACAACCCTCTCCACCTTTTCTATTAAGCAGAAGAAGCCAAGACGAGATTAAGGAAGAGATTAAAGAAGGATTTTTCAAAGTGATCAATGATTTTTTGTAAGGTTTGGGATTTTGGAGAGCCCAGCTTTTAACATCTGAAAATCAGATCATTGTTTTTCCATAAAAGTAGCCTAAAATTACTCATCATTTGAAAATCTCAGTCACATTAACTACCTCAGCATCACATAAGCAGTTCTGAGTTAGATGTAAGATAGTCTTGTGCCCCAGGATCATGAAGTTCTTCTCTCTTTTGCTCAGAGTGTAGATATACAAAAACTGACTAGGAACATAAAACAAAACTAAACAAAAATGTTTCTTCTGTACAGAACCTAATGACACTTACCTGACAATAAGGCCACAACCTGAGGAATCCTTCAAAGACTCCACCCACAACACAGTTTACAAGTTCAGGTAACAATGGAAGGCCCCTCCTACAAGTCTGCCCCTGAGACTAACTTCATCTTCTCTGTACCCTCCCATTAGGTAGTTGCAGACAGCAGTAAGATCCCCTGAGCTGTCTCTCCTCAAGCCTAAGCTAGCCTGAATCTTTCAACCTCTCCTTATACATCATGTGTTCTGGTTTCATGACCTTGTGGTGGTCCTCTATGGGACCCAGTCCAGCCTGTCACTGTAATTCTTGTAATGAAGAGGTCAAAACTGGATATAGTACTACAGACGTGGTCTCACATGTGCCAAACAAGGGAATATTACCCTGACTTGCTGGCTGCATTCTTTCCAGCATGTGGTTGCTCTTCCCTGCAGCAGGCACACACTACTGCTTCAAGTTCGTGGAATCCCAGAATCTCAGAATGGGTCAGGTTGGAAGGGACCACACTGGGTCATGTGGTCCAGTCTCCCTGCTCAAGCAGAATCATCCTAGAGCACATTTTGTAAGCCTGTGCCACTGATTATGACCCTCTGGGATCTGCTGTTCAGCCAGTTCTCAACCCACCTCCCTGTCCACTCATCCAGTCCAAGTTCGAACGGTTGGTCACCAGGATCCCCAAGTCCTTTCCTGCAAAGCTCCTTCCCCAGATTGCTTTATTGCATGGTTTTATTGCCTACCATGTGCAGGACTTCCCTTATATTTTTGATGAACTTCATGAGTTTTCCATCAGCCCATTTCTCCACCCTCTCTAGATCCATCTGAAGAGCAGCTCTGTCCTCCAGCATGTCAGCTGCCTTCCCCCAGCTGGTGTCATCTGAAACATAGGGTTCTTGACAGGATCCAGTGTCTAAGCTACTAGGTTTTGCAATTTCTTAATATTTCAACCACATCATCCTGCTGAAGGTATTGCAGTATGCTTTATTTGTTATTAGAATTATTGTCTCTTGTGAAGCTTACATTGCACAGTCTAAGCATTTATTTCAATGCTTTGAAGTGTTTCTAGCAATTTTTAGGTACTCACTGCTTTGTCTGTGTCTTTATAAGGTTATCCTCCAGTTATACACAAGGCCAGACTGGACTGGTAGAATGGTGCCATGCTTGCTTTGACAGTTTCAGCAATGTTTTGGTTGCAGAACATGAAACATAGGTTTGCAGGTTATTACAAATTATCCACACACTCCCTGATATCTCTTACTGGCTCAAGGATCTTCCACACGATTTTTAGGCCAGTATGCCACTTCTTCAGGTTATTTCTTCATGAATGAAACACAGTGACGTGGCAGCATTTCCTGATAATCTTTGGGACATAATCATCATGGCTAGGCTTCGCGAACGAAGATTTGGGAAGGGCTCTACCCACGCTTGCTACAAGCGTGCTGATGGCTA
>JAWMRA010000078.1:138615630-138645137 GCA_035584735.1 Pseudotriccus pelzelni
ATCCTGTAGGTGCTGTGTGATTGCACTCAGGATGATCTGCTCCATAACCTTGCCAGGCACTGAGGTCAGGCTGACAGACCTGCAGTTGCCCGGGTCTTCCTTGCAGCCCTTTTTGTCGACTTTTTGCCAGCTTCCAATCATCTGAGACCTCCCCAGAGAGCCAGGACTGTTGGTAAATGATGGAGAGAGGCTTGGCAAGCTCTTTTGCCAGCTCCCTCATCACCCTAGGATGGATCCCGTGTGGTCCCATGGACTTGTGTGGATCCAAGTGGCTCAGTAAGTCACTGACTATTTCCTCCTGGAACACGGCAGGGCTATTCGGCTTCCTGTCCCTGTCTACCAGCTCCAGAGGCCAGTTGTCCTGTCCTACTGGTGAAAACTGAGGCAACGTAGGTGTTAAGTACCTCAGCCTTATCCTCATCCCTGTTAACTATGTTTCCCTCCAAGTCCGACAAGGAATGGAGGTTTTCTTTGCCCCTTCTTTTGTTATTAATGTATTTATAGAAGCGCTTTTTGTTATCTCTAACAGAAGTAGCAAAATTGACTTCAAATTACGCTTTTATCTCTCTAATTTTCTTTCGGCATGACCTAGTTATATTCCTAAACTCATCCTGAGTAGCCAGCCCTATTTTCCACAGTCAGTAAGCTCTCTTTTTATCCCTGATTTCCTTTAGAATCTCCCTGTTCAACCAAGCTGGTCGAATACCCCGCCAGCTTGACTTTTGGCACACTGGTACAGCCTGTTCCTGTGCACTCAAGACTTCCTTCTAGAAGCATGTCCATCCCTCCTGTATCCCTTTGTTTTCAAGGGTTTTTTCCCAGAAGACTGCTCTGGACAGTCTTCTGAACAGGCCGAAATCTGCCCTCTGGAAGTCCCACGTGGAGGTTTTATTGGAGGCTTTCCTTCCATCCCTCAGTATTGCAAACTCTATTATTTCATGGTCACTGTGACCCAGATGGCCTCCAACCACTACATCTCCCACCAGCCCCTCTCTGTTTGTAAACAACAGGTCTAGTGGGGCCCCACCACTGGTGTGTTCATTTACCAGCTGGAGCAGGAAATTATCCTCTATAAATCATCATGAAGGAAACAGTACGCTAGGATGAGAAAATAATGTTTTACAGTGGATTCTGCAAAACTTTCACTGTCTTGCCTTTTTACTTTCCATATTTATTTCTACGTACATAAACGTGTTTTCTAATTATTTCAGTTAGTTAATTTAGTGTTATAAGAAACATTGAAGAACCAATTCTAGAAGTACAGAAATCACATAAATGACTTCTAAGCTGGAGTCAACAGAAGTCACTTCTTTCCTGCAAGACAGTATAGAGAGAAACTTCTCTTATATAACTAAGTCAACAGCTACTCCAGGATCAGCTGGATTAATTCTATATATGCACTATTTCATTTAGGTGTATATATATGAACAAAACATGTTTAACAAGTGGATATGTTCAGAGACCTGAAAAATAACAATTTTTTGAGTCTGAGCAAATTTTGAATAGATCACTGTTCATGTCAGGATGTCAGTATGTCAAATGTCAACATACTGATGTCAGATAAAGACCTGCAGCCCTGATGTTTCTGAAAACACACCAAAAAGTCAAGTCCTGGCAAGTGTAAGTGTAGTACACACTAGATGAGATGAATTAGCTACAAGCTGCAAAGATTAAGGCACAGCTTTGATACAGGCTCAGATGTCACCATCAGGATGTGGTGGGAAGTAGCACACATTAAGGTCATGGCTTACATCTGGGCAGCAGATTCTCCAATAAAAAGTGAAATCCTCCCTGCTTCTGTCCCAGATTGAAGAAGATGGAAATGGAAGATTATTAGCATACAAAAGAGTCTTCAAACAAAATGCTTCCATCTTCATCTCTGAACTGTATGATTTCCTGTTCAAGTTGTGTTTGCTGGGTACTCTAGCTGAGTCCTACATGTTAGTCACCTTGCGTTATGAATCATTTTAGAAAAGCCATGGCACTGATCCCATTTGTCACAGGTGGTGCATATTTGGCCATGTCCCACAGCCATGGCCTAATTCTGGAAGAATTCTGAAAGAATTTACAACAGATTAACTTGTCCAACAATTATGATTTAAAAAAGAAGTAAAAAAATGTTGATTTATGAACTGCTTCATTCAAACTTAATTGCAACCACTGCGAAGTACACCATGAATTAATTCAAACACAGCTGCACTTCTAGTTACCCTGCTTTAGACCACTGCAAAACCTAATACCTGTTTTGTGCTTTCACACAGCCTGTATGTAGAAGTGGGATAGAAAGACTGAATTTTCCTAATATCTGAAAGAAGGGCATTTCTTCCCACAGATCTTTCCCAAAGTCAGTGAAAATGGGGAAGAAAGTATATGTGGGAAGAACAATATAGTGAAAAGTCAGCAAGAAGAGAAAATGAAACAAAGCTAAGTTCATTTTTGTAAAACCCCTCTTCCTTCCTCATGTCTCTGTGTGTCTGTGCAGGTATATCCATGCAGGGAAGGAAGAGAAACTGATCAAGCAGGTCCCCTTCCAAGAGCAATTCTTCAGGAAGCAAAACGCTGAAAAGCTGTACAAAACAACACAAATTCTAGCCAACACCATTGAACATGCTGTTTACACTACAGATTAAATTCCACCTCACAGAATCTGCAGACACATGATAATAGACACCTGCAAGGTTTTCACCCAGTAGAATTTCCAAGAGACTGGAGAAATACATTCATGACACCAGAGGCTTTGAGGTTACACCTGTACTTGCGCACTGTGCAAGTCTCTGATGCTGAGGTCAGACAGTCAGACTCCACCCTAACCACCAAACCTTCTAACCATCCAAAACAGGATTGTCACACCCAAAATAAGGGTGAGAAAGGTTCTCTGTCTGTGCTAACTCTAAGACACACCTGAGAGCTGCCTAAAAGTGTGAATTGACCCAGCGTGACATCAACTGGAATAAAACGTTACCAATACAGGAAGTTGTATCCAAGAAGCCCAGGACATGTTCTGGCTTTTTAAGAACTTTTGAAAAACCATCCCAGGAAATACCACAGCTTGACTGGTTTGCTTGACTGGTTCCTTTTTATTTAGCTGGAGTATGATTTTCAGGAATACCAAAGTGTACTTAGTACTGATAATGTTGCTTTTCTGCAAAATGCGGTGTCAAAACCCTACAGATGCTGCTTATGCTCACCAGCAGGCAACCTCTCCCCTTCCCAGATAAACACTTTATCCCTCCACCTCCAGTTTCCTTCCTCTGGGTCAAGTAATTCCAAAGAAGAGATGTGCCCAGCTCCACGTCCTGTCCTTCCCAGGGCAGGGCAGCTCCAAGCCAAACTCACACTCACAGATGCACATTTCACAGAACAATACAAACAAATGTGACACAATGGTGAAAGTAAACCCTTGGAAAGAACAATTCTTGGACCCAAGATGCTGTCAGACAACACGACCTATGGGGCTCTGGTGCTGAGGTGAAAAGGCTTTATGGCATCCCAGATACGAGTCTAACATGATGACTTGTCACAAGCAGCCAATGCCAAAACCAGGATGAAAGATGAATGAAAAGCCTGGCTTCATGAAGATCATGAGGATTCAGAGCAGGAGTCCTGGTCAATGTCTAGAGACGACAGCTGCTGATGCAGCCTAAAATGACACCACGAAAGATGACTGACCAAAAACATCTGAGAGGAAAGATGTATGTGTGCATGCTGTGCACAAAAAGAGTCACACTAGCTGCGCTACACCAGTGAGTATGGACATTTGAGACCCTGGGGTTGGCAGCTGAGCCTGATGATGTGCTCCTTGGGCAAAGAGCCACAGTGGCATCAAGACATGAGAAGGTCTACAATGCAGAAGAGTGATGACATGAACTACACAACACCACAGACACAGGTTGGAACCGCCCTGCCTGGCACAGGCTTATGTGGTGCTAGAAAGAAACCCCTTCCCTTACCTGATCAAGGGGCCTGTCTCACTCTGGCCTTCACCCTACACTAACTTTAAATTCCCTCCCTGTGATTCTGAACCTTTTGTCCTTCTCCCAGCCCCTCGTCTCACAACTCAGCTTTCAGAAAACAAAGGGTCCAAATCCACCCTCGGAAAAAAAAAAGAATACATGATCTGGATGAAATGTTCCTGTGGTTGGTATTTTCTTCTTTGGCAGCTGCAAAAGGCACAGACCAACACCAAAATTTAGACAAAAAGTGCATGGTGCAAAACGGATACCCCTTTCCCTCAGAAACACTGTGGCTCTCACTCACCAGCTTTTTCTTGACTCTGGTGCTGCAGCTGCCAAGGCTTGTGGCATCTGAGATACTAAGAGAAAAATTGAGAAAAATTTCCCTGTGCTTCTCCTTGTTACTGTCCTGGCTCATCTCAGATGCTCATTGGATTTCAAAGGCAGTCCACACATCACCTGCAAAATCAAAAGGCACGTGCTTGACAGCGTTGCTGTGTGATACTTGGCTATCAGGCACTGACCCAGCTGAACACCATCTCACCTCCTCACATCATCTCATTGGCATGTGGCTTCAACCCTCTGAGACTGACTGCAGGACGTGGAAAAAAAAGCACAAAACAAACCAAAAAAACCCAAACCAAAAGACACATATTGTATTAGTATGTGAAACTACAAACTGTCCAACATACGCACTGTGATTCCAGTCTCCCACACCTGAACTTCCTAGCCCCAACTTCCTAAGTCATTATGATTTTATCTAATGGACCAAGTAACTCACAGTCAATATGGTTTTTTTTCCCTGCTGACTGCACTGATAAACTGTAGTGAGGGCTCTCCTGTTTGTCTCTCTTGTGGTCCTGGGGCTTCCGTCTATAGGGGTCATGTGTCAAAAGTTGTTAAAAAACCAGTTGAGTCAAATCTCAGCAAATGCATAGCATACGGATGTTCCATAAAGAACAGATGGGTGAAATGTTTAAAATGTAAGATACTATTTATTATTTTTATTACACATGTAGCATTAAAGGGCTTACTGTCTTTTTAATAGTCCTAATTTATTCAGGCAAGGGACAGGCAGGATTTTCTTAACTTAGATACTCAATTTGTCCCTACGACATCCCCCCTAAAAACAATTTACTGAATGTTAATTTCAAGTGACTTGCAAGAGAGAGAGGTAAATTAAATACCAACTTAATGACAGGGAAATTTTCATATGGCCACTGTGTACCTTTGCAATGAATGCACACTTTCATAAGTAGAGAGGTTGACACTTTTAAGTCTAAATTTAGAGAAGTGGTGTATTTCTCTTACAAAGTATGAGTTGATTTCTACTCTGGAAGCAGGCAGTTTGTTCTCAGGAATAAATATCTATCACTTTCCATCATTACTAATTTTCAAGAGTACTGCTGCTGTTTTCATGGAGCTAAAGAGCATCTGACCTCTGTTGATCTCTGTGGTTCACTTTGAAGTGCATTGGTGGCCAGTTATTACTGGTTGCATGTATTTACACAGTTTGAGGGTTAAAGGGAAAGCAAATCTTTTTAGTGCTAGGTGATGTACAAATAAAAATGAAGGGTGGTCCAAGAAATAGCCTGCAGTCCAGGAATGGCATCAGACTCTGATGCTCTGTACAGTTCCTAAAAAGAGAAAACAAACTAATAGTATTATTCTAACAGTAGAACCATGCGTATCTATTTTAGCTATTTACAGACTAATTTCAGCAACAGTGAAGGAAAAGTTTCAAAGGCAGAAAGGTCAGGTAGAAACCTTGCCATGGAGGAAAGCCTATCTAAATCATGTGCCAGATTTCTTTCTTATCTTCATTTTTTTCCCCCCACAGCTCTACGGGAGTCACATTGCTTCCCCAGGAGAACTGCCACATCTGAAGTGAAATGTTGATGCTGTTTAACACTTGAGCCATCATACACATTATGCATGAACAAAAAGTTAGTAATAGAAGGCAATTAAAACTACAAAAAGATTTGATTTGGCACAAAAGAATTAATCCTAGAGTCACATGATTGGAAACAGCACTTCTTTTCCCTGCCAAGCCTGGCTGTTTTCCCAAATTGTATTTTTACAGCAATTTGTCCAGGCTACTTTCAAAAGCTCCAAGTTATTAGAATTTTAGGCTCTTTTCAGGAACTCTAAAACCAACTCAAAACTATTACAAATTTCAGAATTGTATTCTACATCATTTAAAAGTGTCTACCTTAATCCCAGGAATGTCTTGCCACCTTTGGAGAAAAAGCTTGTGGATCTGTCTCCTTCTCCCCAAGAGAGATTTCTCACCCTATTCCCTCAGAGACCATTTGATGCAGTTAGGATGAGCAGGCATAGGGTTGGGCATTCATGTCTTCCATAGTCACTCAGGCCATTTCCATGGGTGAGGGAGGATGGGCACCCTGGACTTGGCCCAGACCAGAGCAGTTCATAGCTCCTCTAGGCCTTGCTGAAGCATCCATTTTCCTGGGAGCTGGGCTCACAGAAAATACTTTTAAAACCTTCCTAAGTACCTGGTCTGCACCTTTGGACAGCTAAATGCCTTCAGAAAGTAATTAGATGTCCCTGTGTTCATCCCAACTGACTTCAGCTGTAAACAACAGGGAGAGAAGTGCAGCCAGAAGACAATGAATCCCATCAAAGTAGATGTCTATACTATCATGGGGGAAAGCCTGTGACTTTCCACAGATGGGCTGGAAAAACAGCTAAGCTTTGAAGCCTGATTTTGAGGTGGCTGGATCCAGTTAAGGTCACTCCATCTCTGTTCGCTACCAGTAAAACAGAGATAACTTTCTATCCCACCTGGGAGACATAAAGAAAACTCCCTTGCAATACTTCAACACATAAAATAGCTGTCACTATGTCACTGTCATTGTGCTGCTGCAAGGTAAGACACATGGATAATGGTCCAAACAGCAGATCAGGAGCCCCTGCAGCTGCTGCAGAAGCACTTTCTGTAACACACTGCTTCACCACACTGTGCACAGGAGCCTGACAAAACATAGAACTCTCAAGCACCTCATCCCTGTCACAAGCATCATCCCTCCAGTGTCTGTTTTCACTTTATTATAAGACAGCACAGCCCTGTCAGCTGTCAAAGGTTCTCACCTGGGCCTTCAGTATATGGGCATCAGCATCTCAGGCTGGCAGCCTCTCAAACGCGGCTGTCCTCTGCAAAGTGGGATTCATTAAGTGAGATGTCCAAGTAGTCTGGAACACATTAATGTAAAAGGAAACCATGCCGTACAGTGAATTTTCATCCACTGAAATATGTTACAGTGCTTATCAGGTATTTGTGTAAGATGGCTCTATGGTAATATCAAGCTGATAACAACTCACAGGTCCATTAACTGCTGTTAGGCAGCAGGAAAGCAGACACCTTGAAAAAAGCACCCACACAGGAACAAGCAATTCCTGGTTTAAAAAGGCCATTCACATGTTGCGTGAATTACTTCTGTTGAACAGATGTGTAATAACGGTAGTGTTTTCTGGGACAGCAAAAATGACTGTTCTGGTTATTGGATCTTTCTTTGTATTTAATTATAGAATCATTAAGGTTGGAAAGGACCTTTAAGATCATTAAGTCCAACCATCAACCCAGCACCACCACCGTGTTCAAGTGCCATATCTGCACGTTTTGGGGACACTTCCACACTTTTCAAACGCCTTATTTTGGACCAGACTTATACAAGTTTCTTTCAATAGCCTCTACTGATCATCTTACAAGAGATAATTTCATATTATCATCCTTCACATTTCATGATTTTATAGACTCTTCTGAGGAGTTTCCAGGCTGATAAATCTTAGTCTGTTTATTTTTCTTCTAGAGAAGAATCCCTATCTTTGACTATTTTTGACCATCTCTAAAGCCTTTTTCATACCTCTTTTTAAAATTTCTTTTACTATCTCTATTTATCTAGTGAAATAGGGTGAAGGAATGAGAAATTATACAATTAATTCATTATGAGGGCACATCATGGATTTTTACAGAGGCGTAATGATGCCTGATTTGTTTGTTAATCCATGATAAAAAATCCCTAGAGTTCGTTTTCTTTCTCAGGTTTGATTACAGTTCTGAGCATGTAAAATTGGTTGTGATAACCCCACAACCTCATTTTTGCATGGCAATAGCAGTTCAAAGTTCATCACTGGATGCATAAATACAAGTTTTTCTCTTGTGAATCACTATATTGCATGGAAATTTTTGTGTCATTTCATCATCCAGTAATTTAGTGCCAGGAGATCCTTCTGTAATTCTTTTTTGCTGCTCTTATTAGCAGCTTGTCACGTCAACCCCTTTCTAGACCCTTATTGAATATATTGGGCGGGATCAGCCCTAACATAAGCCCTCCCAGAGCAAATAGCACAAGGTTAGCTTGGTTAGCTATAAATGATGTCAGAATCACACAGATTCACAGAATGGTTGGGGAACCATTGGTTCCCCAATGTTCCAACAGTGGTTGGAAGGAACCTCTGAAGATCATCAAGTGCAACCCCCCTGCTAAAGCAACACTTAGAGCAGGTGATCATAAATGTAGGTTTATGTTTGCAGAAATATATCATCAAATTTCCATACCACTAAAAGGCCTGGAAGTAAGCACATTTCAGTTCTCATAGCTCTAGTACTGCCCTGGAAATCCTCTTAATAGCCCTTAAAATGACAGATTTTGACTGTAGACACAAAAATATTTCTGTCAAATGGGTAAAAAATTGTTCACGTTGACCCAAGCAAGAAATTTCTTTAGCTGTGAGAGTTAGAACACTGTACAGATGCATTTTGCATAGATTCAAATTTCATATTTTGGTATTTTATAGTAGATTCTTCCTAGCTGATTCTGTGGTGAATCCAGGTACCCTGTTCAGTCACCAGGCCTTTTTCCAGCTGAACATTTATGCTTTAGCAACACTTAGCCAGCTTTACCTATATCCTTATCCACTTTTACAATACTGCACTCTGCATAATCAAATTAGATTTGAAGATGATCTTTGCTATGAGGGGCAGAATGTGCATTTATTAGTCTAATATCCCTAATAAAATTTATTATGGAAAGAGGAAAGATTTTCAATCTGACTGTTAAAGTGACTGACATTCATTATTGCACATGGCCCTTGCCTTTTAAAAAGTCAGAGTTTTCAATTATTTCAGAAGTCATTCAAGCATGAAAACCAGATGAATTTTTATTCCTACTTCGTTTGGTGCTATGTGATGCTGGTTTTCACTGTACCTCAGCCAGTATTCTTCTAGCTTCAGATAAATCATATTAGGACCACATTTCTCTCACAGAAGTGATTCCCTATGCAGTAAGCATGGAACATGTTGGATGGTTGTTAAAAAGGCAAAAGCCACAAAGTATCGCAGTCATAAGATATCAGGGAATTTTAAAAACTTTTCAATATTTGAGAGAGTCCCTGTCCAAGAATAATTGTCACAAAGTTAGTTGACAGCTGAATGAAAAAATGAATGATAAATACAAAGACCCCCTTAGATTTAGCAGCTGAACAAAAATCAGTGTCCAGAAGCAAAGCAAAGAGGGCTCAATGGCTGTCCTGCCACAGAGTGTTATCAAGAACACAGGATGCAGAGAGTTTAGACCAGTCATCTAGTTTTTATCCATGTGTTAACCCCAAATATGTGGACATTTGGAACACAAAGGAAGAACCCAACATAAATTAACTTAACAACTTGCTGACCAAAAATAAAGCATCCAAATGAAGCTCTGAGGATAGTATGATGGTAACAGAGATGCTCTTCAGCAACTGATTGAGACTACTCAAACAGAACATCTGTGTTCGAGCAAGACAAAAGTGTACATTCAAATTCATTTAAATACCTTCTCAATTACACTATTTGTGAATAGTTTCTTATTTCAGATATGTGATTCATAATTCACCAAAGGTAAGGCACTTAGATGATTTCTTGACACAGGCAGAGTTTAGACTCTGCTTTCTATTTAAATACAAGATTAAAATGTTTTGTATGGTAATCTGAACTAATTCCATATAGATTCCTTTAGCTGTGAATCCTGTTTTTGAAGATTAGCCATCCACATAAGCCTCGAAGTGCCTCATTCTCTCATCTGTCCTGTAGTAGTTACGTACCTGCAGTGAAAGAAAACAAAAATCTTTGCAAACTACAGAAAAGTAACTGCCTCCACTATATGGTATGAGAAGTACTATGTACATCAAATATCAATAGTAACAGACTACCAGAATAAGCTGTCCCACTAAGGAGTTCTCACTGAAAAGTAATCCATATCAGTTGTTTCCAAACTGTGGTCTACGGACAGACAATGGGTGTTTCATCTGTAGCAACTGATCCACACCTGGCCTGTGAAACTGTGCTGAGGAGTAGATGAGTTCACAACAGTCCACAAAGCCTCTCATAGATCCACAGACTGTTATAGCTGCTGTTCTGCACCACTGCATCTCCGTGTTTTAAAAGAAGGTTATGTTTTCTCCAGGCAGCAAAAGGCTTGCTGACATAAATACCTAAAAGGCTATTGAAAATGAGCAGGGAATCAACTGTTCCCTGCATCAGGTATGGTCAGAGAAAAAAAAAAAAAAGGTGGGAAAGTAAGACTAAACATTAAAGGAAACTTTCTCTTGGTAAAGTTAATACTGGAATGAGCTGCCTGGAGAAACTTAGACACTCCAATTGAAGTCGTTCATCACAGAAGTTCTGGATGCCCCATCACCAGAAGTGTGCAAGTCCAGGTTGGATGGGACTCTGAAAAATCTGGTCCAGTGAAAAGTATACCTGCTCATGGCAGAGGGATTGGAACTAGATGATCCTTGAGGTCCCTTCCAATCCAAACCATTTCATGATTCTATGATTCTCTGTTTCTTGCTATTTCTGTCATGCTGAGGACAGAGAGAATTCAATAGAATACAGAAATTTGGTGTATTTCAGAAGGTTCCAGTACTTACTTGCTTCTGACCTTTGCCTAGACAGCAAATCCCATTAGTGCTAAATCCACCACATTAATTTAGTGACTAACAGCTGTTCTTCTTGCCAAATCTCTGAGACATTTTCCCCCCCTTCTGTTGGAAGCAGAGCACCCAAAATAAGCAGTAGAAGTTCAGAGGCATTTACTACCCCTTTAAAGGGGAGTGATTGTTGGAATTAAGAAATATGCATATCTACAGGGGGAAGATAACCTTTACAGATATCCTGAGTATTTGTTTATTCCGAAAAGAGCACTGCAGTTGTGCTAACACCATGCACATCTTTGAGCCAGCCTTCAACCCTGTCTTTGACTGCAGAATTGCAGACAAAGCAGCCAGAACCAGACTTCTTTCCATGGTGAGTTAATTGAGGAGGAAAGGGCTCATTAGAGTTCACTTTCTGAACTCACATTCAGGAGTAGAGAGTTTCCAAGTGACTCCTTGCAAGCAGCCAGGCTCTGACAGCAATTACATGATGAGTTTAGACTGGGTAGACAGTCAAGAAGATTTCTGATGTGCCACAAAATTGGAATACCAAGATAAAACACACAGGCTGAGAGGACTGAAAGGCAAACAGATGCAACCAAGAAGTAGTTTCCAGTAATTTCCCTGATATGTGGTAAATGTATATATATATATACCCACACATGCACATATATATGCACACAATGTATAAACATATAAACATATGCATACATATCCATATATACAAATATATATGTACATATACATATATGTGTATGTATCCACTCATATATACGTATATATTCACTCATTTATATATACACATTTCTACCGTATGTGTTTGTCTGTGTAAATAAATACATGTATATATAGCTTGTGTTTAATGCTCCTTCCAGAACACCCTAACTTTGCATTGCATGATAGTGATGTTTTGGGATTGGAAGATGCAGAATGATGGGGAAAGGTGTGCTATCTCTCCCCTTAGGCATCCGCGTGTCGTAGACCTAGTTCTAGACATTATTCATCATAGCCAGGAGTTGCAGAGTCAGAAATGATTGATGATGACAGTGGCACAGAGGCTTACATGCACAGCCTCACTATTTTTTTCCACACATTACCAAAGCAGAGGAGAAAGAGCTGGAAGTTGTGCAGGGGTTCATCACAGCAGGCAGGACATGGCTGCAGATTGCAGCCCTCGGGAGATTCTTGGCTGAGGTGAAGCCTGTAGGAAGCCCCGGGCTTGATTCCATGAGTGACAACAACTGAAGATTGTTTCAGTTTGACCACAATACAGCTGAGTCTCATCTGCAGCTCTGAAACTGTTGCGGGAAAAAAGTGAATTTCCTTGAAACTTGTGTCTGCTTGGACACATCACCCAGCGGGGGCTTTTGGAATGATTTTTGGAATTTTTGACCTTCCACCACAGACCAGAACCTTGCTGTGATGGATACGAACATCTCTGTACTTCTTAATGTAGCATAGTCTCAAGATGGGGACTCCAAAACAGAGTTGTACATATACCATAAGGCATGTCTAGATGGAGGTTTTCAGTTGTTAGAACTCATATCATCGATTTTAAGATACAGACTTATGTTCTGAACCCTTACAAATGAATACACTTACGAGCAAATACATTTAAGAGGCACTAGCATAATTTGCACAAGGCTTATAATTTATGTCACATGTTGTTTCCTTACAATAATATAAAATTAATATAAAATACAGAAATTACAAAGCGATTCTCATGTATTGCACTCTTGGCTTCTTGGAGCGTGTTCGTATTGCTCTATCCACATGCATGCTACAATGATGTCATAGGTAGGTTGTGATTTTAATAAGGCTCATGCAAGACTCAGGAGGGCTAAACATGTGGGGTTGTAACAAACAAATAAAAGAAAGGAAATTCACATGTCAAGAGTGGCAAACTTTCCTGTGAATTTCAGAATCTAGTACCATGGTAAAAATATTCAGTGCAGTAAACCTAACTTTGACCCGTGCCAGTTACAGTCCTGTCAATTCCAAACCAAGGATTTAAGGGAGCCTTTTGCCTTTCCAGAAACCGAAAACAGTCTGATTGTATCCAACTGACTAAATTTTGTCTGTTTCCATGGTTACAACAATATAACATATGCACACTCTATCAGATCATTTTTGGCAATAGGGAAATGTTTTCATAGAATTCCCTTACCCTCCACAGAGAGGAGGAATTAGGAATAAAAATCCAGGGTCTACAGGGGACCTGTCTCCCCTCACACAACAGTGGAGGCAAAGGAGGGGATGTGGTTCCAGAGGATGCTTATCTCAAGCAGACTTGGGTTCTTGAATAGAGTCTCTGTTCACAGAGAGTTGTAACTGAGGATGAAGCAATATCAGACTGGCCTACAGGCCAAAGCCCTGGAGAAGTAAAAGCCCTGAGGGTTGTACGTAGGAGGGAAAAACTTGCCCAAGCTGGGAGACATCCGTTCTTGTGGGAAGGGAAAGGGTAACAAGGCTAATGCTCGAGTGACCAAGAGCTGCTTTTGCTTACAATTTGCATGGCAACCCAAACAAGGTTGCTATGCAACTCTACCTACTGGTAAAAGGGCAGCACTTGACATACTTACCTCACCAAGGTCAGGCTGAGGATTTAGTCCACACCCTTATCTCCCCAGTTTACCATATTTAAAATTTTTTACCTTCTCTCTGCATGTTCCCAGGGAACTTGGCTGTATTCAAAAGAAATATTTAAGGACAGACCCTTCCAAGTTCTCCTCAGTTCATGTTTTCTGTCTGCTCTGGCTGAGGATCTCCTTGTTCCTTACTCCAGGAGGATTCACATACTTTTGTTTGGCCATCCACCACATTCTCCTAGCAATGAGAGAAATATACTACAAAAAAAAATAAAATTATAAAGGACATGAAAGTCTCAGTTTAGATACATTCTAGAATGGTCAATAACTAATTTGGAAAGAATGAGATGCTTAATGAGAAAAGTTAAAAAGAAGTTTAGATTATTTGAAATATTTTGCTAAATCAGATGTTATATTATTTATTTGCAGGCATTTTTCTTGTAGAAAGGAGAATCACAAAATTCAGGTCTACCTTCACAAGGAGACCCCAACACCTTTCTCCAGCTGGGAGAGGAGCTTCTGTCCTGCTTGCAACTATCAAACCATGAGGCAGGTGAGTTGCTCAGAAAATAACCTCACACTTTGCCTTCCTTTGACTCATGATGTGTCCAGTTCCTCATTCCTGAGACCTAACAGCAGTTTGGTTTTCCTACACCAGAATGAAGAAACAGAAGAAGAAACCAACTTTTCTGTGCCAAATTTAGGAAATGGGGTCTACTTTGAGTACCAGCTGAACCAACAAACTTTCCATTTCCAAATGCTTTAATGAACTGGGTTGAGTTTTTTTCTCCAGATGTGCTTCAGTCATAGTATTAATCAGACTGGTGAATTCTCAAGCCTTTCAGTCTCTACAGCGCTGTGAGCCTTTGATACACGAAAGGCTTGCCAAAAGTAAAGAAAACAAACAAACAAACTAAAACCAACCAAACAAACAAAAATTAATTGCCCACTTCAGCCCAACAGAATACAATTAATGACAGCAACATAACTTATGACCTTCTTTTAGTTTTTGATTTTATAATCTTCATAATGCAGGTTTCCTGTTCTTCTAAACATGCTGAAGAGAGAGTTCATGTGATTTACTGTAGAAAAAGACTAAGGAAATCCCCTGAAAAATCATTATGTAGAATCATATCAACATTTTCAAGTGTTGATATAACTAGACCCATGGGGCAGCTCTTCATTCCTTTTTTTACCTACAGAAGATTCACATTTTTCTGCTTTCAGAAGCTTTCAGAAGCTCTAAATATTTTACAAGATACTGTGGCTTGCTAGCCAAATCTCTCTGATTGCCAGAAATAAAGACAGAGTAAGATTTCATAGAAGCAAGTCTGGCTGAAGTTTCTTTAACTTCACATTGGTGTGAATTATTGCTTCCTGTTACCCAGAATAATCTTTTACTGTATTTCTTCAGCCTGGCCTTCATAAGGAAAAATGTTGCCAAAAGATACAGCCCAAGTCCTGTCACAGTCTCAAGCCATGAAACAAAAAATAAAAACATTAGTAGTGCAGAATTAAAGCAAGAAAATTTATGGTCTTTTTTTTTTTGTTCTGTCTCTGTCTCCCTTTATATACTTATGTATACATGCACACGGATACAGATATATCCATAGCTATGTCTATCTACATATGTACATGGATACACACATTTATCGTTTTGCCCTCTATGTATGTCTTTACTTTGTATGTCCTTTGTCTTGTTTGTATAATAAAGCAGTCGATGAACAAATGAACAACAGCAATAGCTGAAAGTCTATTCCATGCTCTAAATGGTTAAACCACAAACCCTGTACTTTTGACCACAAATGTGGCAACTAAACAATCAAGAAAGTTGTAATCCTCAATAGTTCACAACTCTTTTGTCAGCTGAGTGGTGGTCTGTTATCCATGGAGATGTGTGGTTTCCATATCCCCTTCTCACACCCCTTCACCTCAGCACATGGTGGAGAGGAACTCACTTCTAGGGAAACCACACAGGACCAGAAGGGTGATCCCAAGTACTGCCCATCCAGGTAGCACTTTGCTGCCAGCGTTCAGGCCAGCACATGAGGGAGCACAACAGCACTAACAGAAGGGCCAGAGCAAGAACAAAGGGTGTTCTCAGAAAGCAGGGAGGAAAAGCTTGCAAAGACTAACAGGGTGAAGACAGACAAACTTGAGGCACAATATCTATCTGATTTTAATCCAAAGTCTGAGTAGCAGCTTCCCTGTCAGCTCACACACTCTGTCTACTTATTTATTTAGGCAGCAATTTAACACTTCTCACTTTCTCATTTGTTATAGCTGCATTAAAACACTGAGAACAAAACCTGTAAGAATTTCCACTTGAACACGTTTAAACTACTCTTTGTTCTTTGTCAGTTCTTCCAATTCTTTTTTGACTAAATAATCATCACTGCATATGATGACATTATAGCTATGGTATTATGTTTTAAATTGGAGCTTTCCTGCAAAATTAAAATGCATCCTTCAAATTTTATAAAGAATTATGCAATTTCTTTTTCAAACCATGGTCCATTTGTATTTTCTGTGCCTGTCCTCACACATTATTTTCAAGACCTATTAAGACAGGAACAGAGAGTGAGACTGATTTCTTGAATTTTTGCCCAGGTCAGCACAGACTTCAGTTGCATTCTTCCAGAACTGGCACTTCATTCAAGCAGTCTTGAGAGGTATCTGACAGTACACTCTTGGCTCATACAATGGGTTGGGGTACTGCTCTAGGTAGGAGGATTCCTCTTCTAGTTCCCAAAGATGAAAATAATAAATGCACAGTTTAAAAAACTGAGCACTCACTATAACAGGCCCAGATATTAAAACAAGTATTTTCGCTCATGAAACTTGAAATATGTTTTGCTTGCAGCATATAGATTTCACTTTCCTTTTTTTTTTTCTTAATAGTATTTCTATAACAGAGAGTCTGTCTGGAGAGGGGCATTGTGGTTTGGTGCCACTGGCTGCTCTTGTGGAACCCAGTGGGCCTTGGAGTTCATTTCAGGCATCTGGCCATTGCTGCAGTACAAACAGAAGGCACTTATGAGTGAAACATAGTGTCCCATTCCTGACTGAAGTAGGAGCATCCTCTAAGATCACATATGTAGGAGGACATTTCCACCTTGTGAGTAAATAGAAAGGGTCCAAAGTGATGTTTATGAACTCAGCAATTCATGAAATCCACATCAAATTTACCTAGAGTTGCCGCAAAACTTTAAAATTCACTGCCCATTCTCAGTCCAGTTGATCCAAGCTGTTCACTCTCCAAGAGTGTTGCGGATATTTTCCCGGATGGGTGATGTTTAAGAAAGCATTGCTCTGATGTTAGTATGGAAAAGATTAAAACAACTCCTTATAACACTTATGGACACAGGTAGCTGGCTGTGTCTACATCTCTCTAGACATCCCATTCCTGAGAGCTACCTTTGCCTATCATGCCAGTACTGACCATGTCCCCATTGCACAGCATCTGACTCAGCATCTGCTTTGGACACCAAGTCACAGTGGAGTGAGAGAAAGAGGAAATCGTCTCAAAGTGTCTGAAACAGTGGGGGACAGTAATGAGAGAGTACCCTCATGGCAGCTCAGAGGAGCAGACTGGGGAAGAAAACCTGTGGGAAGTGCTGGAGGTTTGCACCGTGTAAGGGGAGTCCAGGTGTGACCTGCAGAGCATACTGAGAATGGGCACCAGGAGAAACTCTCCACAGAAGCAATCTGTGTTTTGTTTTGAAGAAGGCTGGTTGACCGGAAAAGAAAGCTCAGGAATGAACTAATATTTAGGCAGGGGACCAGGTGTAAACTAGGCAGAGACGTTATCTGAGAGTGTAAACATGCCCTCTACATCTGCTTCCCAGCAACAGTGAAGCAAAACAGATTCAAGGGCTGGATCAACAGAAATTCTTAGATCTGACTACAGTCTGATATTTGAACTGACAGTTTTCAAGCAGTTTCTTTGTGTCATTGTTCACATACCCCACAAACAACCTGCAAATTCTGGTACTTTTAAAGGTTGCATTTTACTAACTTACCACTCTGCTGGCTATGTGGGGCCATTCCTCAGCAGTCTGCTCACAGGAGTATTTTGCTGGTATCACCTTACACAGACTGTACGCTCAGAACCACTGTCATGAGGCAACTATAAAACGGAAAACAAATGTTTAAAAAGTCTGTTTCTTCTTGTCTTTAAAACTTGGTCATTAAAAAACTGTTCAACATGCCAGGCAGCTACCGATATATACAGATTTATGCATTTATGCAGAAAGAGATAGCTATGCATCATGAAATCAAAACACATCACAACAAACTAATGAAATTCAGGTAAACACTCCACAAAATCTTCATTTTCCATATTTGCTGTATCTGAAATATTCAATTATCCATGCTTCAGGTAAGAAGATCACACTGGCACTCACATGAATAAAATTTGAACAGAATTGAATACTTAATGCATGATCTCCCCAATCTTACAAAATCAAACATTTGTGGGAAGGGTAATGATGGCACAAAGGGGATGAAATCTAAGGTTTCTGGACCACATGTTACTTCAGATACATCCATTGATCAGTTCTCATTTGGGGAAAATTCCTGTCCATCCTGACTGAATATCAGTGGTAAACTACAGGCATGTCACAGCATAAATATTTTTGACAGCAAATGGCTGCTTCTGTGCCTGGTGGGGTGTCCTTTACCCACATACAAAACAGGAAAAAACCAGCTGCTGGATCACTGAGGGTTGCCTTAGTTTCATTCTTAGAACTTCCCTAGAAAACCTGCAGATGCTCTACCATCCTTGACAGCACCATTCTTAAGATCCCAAAAAATGAGGGCCAACTGATGACCAGAGGTTTATACTTAGCATATTCAGTTGTAAGAGGCCCTTTGGAAAAGGGCTTCTGGCAACTCACACAGACCCATTGCTGCAAAGCGTGTGGAGCACGGCATTGCTGCAGCTCAGGCTGGTAAGGGTTGCTTATGAGTGAATTAATGCTTCTAGTTTTCAAGGAGATCCCTGCCGAGAGCACCAGAAAACAGCAGAAACACCAGTTTCCTGATTTCAACACAACAATCCTGGATTTTGGCACACAAATTACTCTTTCATGACGTGTGCTATAATGCCACCTCTTAAGAACTGCACAGAAATTTTTAAGTGCTTTATACATATAAAAATATAAAATGATATATCAAACTATGGTCCTAAAATAAAGGCAAATAAATGTTGTCTCTGTCTTAATGATGATAGAGAATGTGTTGATTTTCCATATGAAACAAGTTTTAGGGACCTTTAGGTTCTCCAGCCCAAAAGGAAACCTAACTCTACCCCAAAACACATCTGAGTGCCCATATCATCAACAGGGTCCAAAAAGCCCTAGCAACAAACCAAGTGTGCTAGTCATGTGTGTTCGACATAATCTGTGTGAAACTGCTCAATTAACCTGGAGTAAAGTCAAAGTAGAAGTGGTAATGGGAACCGAGGTGTTTCAATCTCTGCCTCTGAAACACTGCACTGCAAAAGATTCCAACATGCATAGGAACCCTGGGTCAGTGTGAAATAAGCAAAACCAAGCCAACAAAACTGACATTTACAATGAAAACCTTTACGTTGTTATTGCCAAGATGTGTTACTTTTACATGCCCAGAATTCCCTGTTTGGGGTATTACATTCTGTATGTCCTTTGTCAAAATGCAGCAAAACATGTCCGGGGAAAAACCCTTTCTGTCATCTCAAGAGGATGCATGACAAAAATCGAAGTGCTCAGCAGTGTTACAAGAGTGAGTGGGAGTAGTAATGAATGGAAACATACAGTGGTATCTCTAAGCTGGCATAAACAAAGCATGAGACAGAGTGCGAGGTGATATGGAGACGGGGGATCAGGCTGCCCCCTCCACGGTGTCACCAGGGGCCAGCTCAGGCCGGAACCGAGTGGTGACACAAGATAACACTGTCCCATAAAGGCAAAACCTGCAGCAAGTCTCAGAGCATAGAACAAAGTTCATGGAAACTCTTAACTCATTTTTGCAAGAGGGCTTTTTGCCTGCCATTAAATACTTTTCCAAAGCAAAGGGAACTGTATTTTTTTCCATACAGTCAGTCTCACCCATATACAAAGTACCCAAAATTCTGCTGATCTCAGAAATTATAAAAGGGTTGCTCTTGCTCAGGTAACAATATCCTGCTGCCTAGATCATCTGAACACAGCAAAACAAATATGCTTTGGCTACAGCTATACTGTCTTCTGTGAATATGCTTGGCTATGCTTGGCTATACTTGGTCTTCTGTGAATACAAAGCACAATCACAGTCATATGAAGAAAGGCAGGTCTATACAGACACAGCTGTTATCTGTGGGCTGGGTAGGGGTTGGGTACAGTGGCAAAACTGAGCAAAAGCACATCAAAAAAAGAGCTTCTGACCAAAGAGTACAAAAATATTATTATTATTATTATAGTACAAAATTAGCAGTACAAAAGGATAAATTTACCAAGTGAATTTCTACTGAGAACAACCCCCTGGACTACATAGATCCCAAGAGGACACACTTTGAGGCATTATCAATTGACTGGTATTGCATTAATATGTAGAGGTCATGATGTACTTACCTGCAGGTCAAATGCTTCAAGATGGGCCCTGCCCAGAAGGGTATGGAGTCTAATCCCTTTGCAGAAGGGATAATTACATCCTCAGTCAACATTTTGCAACAGACTAATTTTCTGTGATGGTGATGTGAGATGACGATGTGAAGCATACCATGGAACCATGGACAACTCAAACATTCCTTGCTATGTGCTTGAAACCCACTGTGAATCTTTATGAGTTGGCTCATGACCATATGCTTGTCCTGCTAGGCAGTTTAGGTGACACCTTCCTCACTTGTCAGCATATGAACTACTGTAAATGCAAAGTCACAAATCTCTCAAAGCTTAGCTGCTCAGAAGAGGAAACTAAGACTCAGTACAGCTCAGTAGGACACAATAATGAAAGACTCCAGGGACACAGAGAAGTGAGAAATGAGAAATGGCATGGATCCAAGAGTTAGCAAACAATTGGTTGTCCATGATAGCTTGTTTGGACAGAGTTGGGTGACTACCTGGGGGAGTCAACTGCACTTATCATTTATTTTTTGATCCATATTTTCTCTCAAATGCCTTTGTTCTGAGGTCATGGTTCCAAAATCTAAGATGAAATGGTTAGCCCCCATTTAATCCTGAAGAAGAGAACTGCAGCTGTTAAGATGAATTTAAACCTTCTGTAACAATTGCAATTGGTCAAAGGAGCTAGCCTAAGAAATGGGCCTGGAGGAACAAAACTGCAGGGAAGAGCTGGTAGACAAAATCCTAAGGCTCTCCTGAGACCCTTAGGAGTTTACAAAGAAGCTAGAGTTACAACAAAGCTGGAGACTGTGGCAGGGACCCTATTTAAAGGGGATAAAGATCTACTCACTCAAAAGCTCAAAGAGAAGAAGAAAATGCAAGGACACAGCATAGCCCCTCCGCAAATCTGATTGCAATCCTTCAAACTCCATTTTACCTAAAGCTATACCATAATGTGGCATCAGCTGAATAATTTTTCTCTCCATAGTTTTTGATCCTGACAGATTTGTAAATAAGCTGAATAAATTCACTTTGGTTTTAAAATCAGTCAGTGTATTCTGAGCATGCAGCCAGCTTTATTTCACAGAATGGATACTAAAAAAAAACCATAATAAAAAAACACCAGAAAAAAAGAGTAATGAAGCCACACTTTACCCAGGGAATCCATAAATGTGACAGTACAGAGTCCTTTTCAGAGCTGTACATTTTTGCTGTTTCGTAACTGAAAACAGCTTTGTTAGAGTCTAAAAATATATTTTTGCGTAGCTGCCATCTATAAATGTGCACAAAGGAAGCAAAGGGATGGCCAAGTTATTGTAGTTATGAAAGAGCTCTGTCACTGGAGTCATAGAATTATAGTAAAATGCTGTTACCATAAAATTAGACTCTAAATCTCCTCTAGTACTGGGAGTCCTGTTGATATCACTGCTGTGTTAGAGAGAATTCTTTTAAAGGTTCTGTAAACTGCTATGCCACATACAGAGTAAAATTTTAGCTTTACTGAAATGAATATGAAAGGTCTCACTGTTTTCACTGGAAAAGATATTTCAAACTATTACCTTCTTAGGCTTAAACTTGACCTTATGCATTAGGGAGGTAATGAAATAAACAGTAAACATTACTCTGGTGTGACAAGCCAGTTGAACAGAACAGGTCCTTACAGGAAAAGTAAACTCTGTGGTTTTAACATTACACCACCAGTTTCTGTGTATAGACTGTACACTCAGGGAAGTATATTTATACTTTAGTATGATAAATCCTTCTTTCTTAAAGACCAGACTAGAACATGAGGGATGATGCTGGTGTGGTTTAACTCAGCAGGCAACTGAACTCCACAGACATTTGTTCATTCCCCCAGTGAGATGGGGAGGAGAACACAAAAAAAAATAAAACACATGGGTTGAGACAAAGACTATTTAATAGGATAGAAAAGGAAGGGAAATAATAATAATAATAGAACATACAAAACTAGTGAAGTACGATGCAGTTGCTCACCACCCACTGCCTGATGACCAGACAATCCCTGAGCAGCAGGTCAGCACCCCCAGGCAATTCCCCCATTTTATTTTTCAGCATGACACCCTTTGGTCAGCTGGGGACAGCTGTCCTGGATGTATCCCCTCCCAGATTTTTGTGCACCCTCAGTCTCCTCGCTGGGATGGATGGTGGGATGGTGTAAGAAACTGAAAAGTCCCTGAATTAATGTAAGTACTGCTCAACAACAACTGAAATATCAGTCTGCTATCAACATTATCCTTATCCTACATTCAAGCCACAGCACTGTACCAGCTACTGAGAAGTAAATTAACTCTATCCCAGCCAAAAACAGGACACATGCCTACTTTCCATTCAGCTCATGCAAGAAAAGGAAGTAAGATTCAGGAGAAATACAGAAGCTGCACATTAATCTCTGTCTTCCACATGTACAGGTTCAGGTGGTTTGTACTGCCACAAATAATGTAATGTTCATGCTTTAAGAGACATAAAGATCTACCCTGCACAATACCATCATCACTGCTCAAGGAATCCGCTCAATACACACCTTGAAAGGAAATTTTCTCAATGCCTAGGTGAAAAGTGAGTTTTCCTGTCCTCACTATTCCACCACAGTTATGGAGCATGCTGTCTATTCTCAGTGTTCAGCTTCACAGAATCTATAAACCCTCTGGGCCACCTGTGACTGTCACTTTTGGCACATGGACACTACTCTGCCAGGTGCAGCCTCACCTTGAATACTGTGTTCAGTTTTGGGCATCACAATATAAGAAAGACATTAAGCCGTTAGAGAGCACCCAAAGGAGGGCAACGAAGATGGTGAAGGGCCTTGAGGGGAAGCCGTATGAGGAGCAGCTGAGGGCACTTGGTCTGTTCAGCCTGGAGAAGAGGAAACTGAGCAGAGACCACTGCAGTCTAAAACTTCCTTGTGAGGGGAAGTTGTGAGGGGAAGAAAAGGGGTAGACACTGATCTCTTCTCTGTGGTGACCAGTGACAGGATTCAAAGGAATGGCCTGAAGTTGTGTCAGGGCAGGTTTAGATCAGATACTAGAAAAAGGTTTTTCACCCAGAGTGTGGTTGGAGCCTGGAACAGAGCTTATATATAGCTTTGTGTTTTATGATGCAATCACTTCAGGAAATTTGACATGTGCAGCTGAAAAGAACCATTTTCAAAAAAGGTCTGCTTAATGATGATGAAATACAGAATGAGGGCTTAAAGATGTCACTACTGCCTGAACTCCATCTGACTACCTGAATGCCACCTCTCAGCCACAGGTGGTTGCACAGGTCTTGCCTATAGGAACAGTTTAGATCAGAGTAACATAACTTATTCCAGCAAGGATTTCAGGATTTCTTAACCAAGTTTTTCTTCCTGAGTAGTGCTTATTCACGTAAGTACACACAACTGTGCCACCACAACATTGATTTAAATGAAAACATCTTTTGTTAATGGGGCATGGCATTTCCTTGTTGCACCACATTAACTTCATTTCTTTGGATCTGGTAATTAAGGCCAATTGTCTCTTGAAGACAACTAATTAATTCCTGACACTGTTGCACTTTCTTGACTATCACATCCAGCTTTTACATTTTTTAAAAAAAACTAACAAACAAAAAAAAACCCAAAACAACAAACAAACAAAACCCCAAAGAAATTTGCATGAGATTCACCAAACCATTTAAACTGTGCTTATACACTGTACGTGCTAACTGCTTTAGGCAAATGCAGCTTATACATTATCTGATACCACTAATTTCCCAAATTCAGCACAGTGGAAAGACATTTCAGCAGTGGATCGAATGTCCAATGTGCTTGGCCAGTGACAATGACAACCAAACCCCTCAGGTGACGCCTTTGCTCATGTCATGGAAATGAGCAAGATAGAAGTGTTCAGAAAACAAACCCCCAAACAGCCCCTTCTAAGCTTTCGAGGGATATCTCACAGGGCTTTTTCTTCCTTCTGCTGCTCAAAGGTACGAAGGGAGTATGCCTTGGCTTGCGTGGTTGTTCAGAAGAACAGAGGTTTATGTCAAGGTACGCATATCTGTGCTCGTGTGCGCAGGCCAGGGGGAGCAGGGCACAAATGGGAAACTTGTGCCACCAAAGGACTCTGCTCAAGCACCATTACTCTGGGATATGTGTTACCAGTCTGCAAAGAAAAAATACTTACATACTTTTTCATATGCACAGGTACCAATATTCAGCAGCCATTGACAATAAAGACAATGGAAGAAAAAGGAAGCCAAATTTCACTATTGTTTGACAATGAAAGAAAACTAATTTAATTTTGTTCTGTCCTGAAAGTGACTGAAGGTTGTAGTCTGGAAGTCATCAAGAACAACTCAGTTTAACCATGACACGAAACTAAAAATCTTTATCTGGTGTCTTCCACACTGTGTTGCATAAAAAATTTTAATTTGGGGACTGTCTTTGGAAGGAACCCAACAAGGTTCACCCAATTTGTTCTTTTTCTTCCTGCCATGCCTTTGAATTTCCTTTTAAAGACTGAAGATATTTGTCTCCACTCTGAGGACAGCTGGAGTAACTTCAGGGTGTTAGTGCAGCTACTCTATTGGTACGAGAAAATGAGGAAAAGCATTAGATAACAAAGAGCTATTTTGAGGTAAATTTCAGGGAGAGGGAAAGGGAAATTAATATTGGTCAATTACATCATTTTAATTAACTATCTCAGCAGTTTAAATATCTGGTTCAGATCTCGCTTTCCTTCTCTTTTCTTCTCCATGACCTCAGTCTCTATCACACTGGTTTTATCTGCTAGTGCCCATAGTGACACACAGACTTCCAGAAGACTTTGCAAAACACTAACCTCATTTAGCCAATGCAAATGGCCAGCATTGTTCCAGGGAGGGAACAGGTCTGCTGCTGCAAAACTGCTCTGTTTATTTCAGGAAACTCATTGTTTCAATAAGCAACTTTCTTGTCTGGCCATTCTGCTCCTTGTTTCAGGATGTCAGTCAGTGTCAAAGAATTGGTGGTGGTGGGAAGATAAGACAGCTTACAGTCTCACTGAGTTACACTGCAGCTCAGCACAACTATTAATATTCCCAGCCAGATCACGCAACAAACAGAAACTAATTAAGAGTAGCTCACCCATGCAGCAGTATTTAAAATCTCCCCCTCTCCTCTCTAAGGCAGAAATTCCCTTCATTCCCTGACCGTGTAACAAGACAGTCATGTCAAAATATAACACAAAATGTTCTTTTAGTTCATAAAGGGGTCATTAGAAAGCACAAATTTCTCATAGTCATTTGAAATCCCAGAAGACCACACTGTGTAGAAAGTCAACCTAAATAAAGGACAGAGTCCCAGAAGCTCCAAGCCAGACTCCAACTATAGCACATACAAATAGATTTCCCAAACAACTTCTGATTTTTTTTCCATTTCTTTGGTGCCTGAATGGGAATTGACCCATTTGGCTATCTCCAACTAAGAAAAAAATTAACTGCTTTAAAAGATCTGTCCTTGTTACATATCCTTTCGAGCAAGAATGGGGCTAGGCTCAAGGTTTGCTTTTGCAAACAATAGTCTCGTGTTTCTGCAAGACCTGCAGAGCATGACCAGAATGCTTATTTGCACCCCCAGGCTTTAGACACGAAGTGAAGCTGCACGTGCACATATAACTTACATTGTTATATGCCATTTCTCTGCTTTCATAATAAGTTGGTATTTCTTGATGGCCTCAAGGAAGTCACAGCAAAGATGGACTTTGATTTAGATATTGTTTAGAACACACATATATATATTGCATAAAATGTTTATATGTATATCAATATTATAAAGCATATATGCATATATATACGTGTGTGTGTACATATGTATGCATATTTATTTCCAGTCCTGAAATCAAAGCTCCTGGGCTACTAATGTCTTCTGTTCTCTGACAGTGACATTGTGTTTTTGCCAGCTCAAGTCCATCCCTTAGAAGTGCAAAGACATTCACCATTTCAAGCCACTACATTCATACCAACAAACACCCGTAAACACAATTTCTCTCTCCCTCTTTCCAAACCTATACCATTTTAGCAGCATAGTATATGTATTTATGAAGGTAATAAAGTACATAAAAGAACAAATCTTGCTAAAATAAGCCATGTCTCCAGAAGGAGGCCTTGCTGACAGAGTAGGAATTTATGGCAGTAGCTGTGGGCAGGAGCATCTCATGCCCTGTCCGCTGCAGCATCACCAGCTGCTTTCTGCCCACAGCTACAAAGTGCTCCAAGGTCTTCTCAAACAGACTGATAATTTCAGCAGTGCCAAACACTAACAACCTCCCACTGTGGTTACAATAGGAGTGATGAAACCTGCAGTTTGAAAGATTGTCTTCTCAGAGCAGCAGCAGCAAATGAAGGAAAAGTAAAAGAGAAAATGGAAACTCTTCAGGAGCTTCTGGGAGTCCCTCACTGTGTAGGTAATGATTTCCAGGCTGAAAGCATGGCAGAAAGCAATGGATGTTCTAGTGATCTAGAATATATTTCTAACTCAGTGAAATTATAAGTGATATAAAAAACTTTTGACATTTGATTGGTTCTCCCAAATCTTCTGGGGCTCTATTTTATATCCACTGCAACCTCCACGTGGGCTCTCACTTCATTTTCCTGGACTCACAACAGACACAATAAGTTTCTCTAATGAGAGATTTAAAAGGAGGACAATTTTTATTTGTTTTTTCATTGCTATACTAACTAGCTGTCCCAAGTACAAATCTGAAATCCTCCAGGCTCTGCGCTGTCCAAATATAACCAACAACAGCAGAAATAGAGCCAACTTTGGGTAAGGACGGCAACTGCACAACCAGCTACATCTTTGGGAAGAGGACAAAAATATCAGAAAAATATGTTTTAAAAACTGTTTGATTTTCAATTCAGTTAAAATTACTCAAATAACTTCACATAAAGGCAATTATTCTAGTGACAAACTGGCAATTTACATAAGGAATTACCCACTGTGTGTAAATATCCTTTATTTCTCTGTCTAATCTTGACTTTTAAGATTTCATATATTAAATGATCACATAGCCAACTGCCTTTCACACCAGTCAGTTTACTTCAATAAGACATTGGTGCTATAGGTGTGAAATACCCATGCTGAAAAACAGGATCTCATTTATCTCTAACATATGGTACACATTTCTTACACTTCAGCTGAGAGAGAGGCTGAGTAAGGAAATGAACCCGTAATTCAAAGAAGTCTTCCCATTTCTTAGTTTTGATACCACTACATCAGAGAAGGCAGTCATGCTGCAGCCTGTTGAGCAAAGTACACAAAGCAGAAGTACACAAAGTCCAGCCAGGAATTTGTGTTCTGTCCAGAATAATGCCAGACTTTGCTCCACCACAATATAACTGCTGCTTTAGAAGACGATGATTCTGAGATTTTATTTAATTAACATGAATGTAAGAAAAACAATTTTAGTAAAAATATTTAATGGACAGTTCATAATTGGAATAAAACTCTCACAACCCTGTAGTAAAATACACTCTTACAAAGTATTTTCAGTTATTAACATTTCAAAAATGACAGGAAAATCAATTCATTTACAAATATAGGCTACTTATAACCAGACCAAAAGTATTTAGTAGATTCACCAAAAGTCTGAATAGGCTCTGTTGTTCAGAGATAATTTAAACCACCCTGTGCAGTTTCAGTAATTTAAATACCACTGGTGTACTAGCAGAGAAGATCTGCTTACTCGTTTCTGATCACATAAGAATCGGGAAGCAATTCAGGTTAGGAAGCATGCTTGGCAGTTTCCAAAATATCAACATGCATTCCCATGTCTCCAATCAGCAAAGAAGCACCAAGTACATACTCTGCCTCATTCTTTGGGTCTGTTCACTCTCTCAAACCATTCTTGGGAACACGCTGTCGTGAGACATAAATGCAGAAAAAAATACTCTGCTGTTTATGTAGTCTCTAATCCTGCAGCAAGTGTTTTGTGGGAAACCCCCTCGACTACCTGGAGTCCTTCTGACTATAAGGGTTCCTCATTTGGGCTCTGGGACCTGCTGCATGAAATTGTTTCAGGGGCGTTTAGGCATTCCTGCATACTTTCCTTAAACATAACTCTTCTGTGCAGGCAGTAGACACCTGCCTCACGTAAAACTGAAGTGATTTTCTGAGGAGGCATTTAAATTTGTACTCAAATTTAACCATAATCTCAAGTGACATCTGAAGTCATAGCAGTTTCCTGGGCTGCAGTTGCAGATGAAATGAGACAAACTGAAGCCCAAGTGACCCCCTTGAGAAATTGTTGGGTAATGTTCTTTTTCAAAAAAAGCTTTTGTTTTCATTCTCATCACTGAGATTTGAAAAGGGAAATTTAAAAAAAAAGAAAAAAAAAGGAGGAAATAAATAGCACAGGGGCACCTTTTTAGGTACCAGACAGTGGGTGGGAGGATACACTGAATTCTGAAAGAAAGATCAACTTGCCAGAGAAACGCTGGGCGTTATCGTGCTCAGATGAAGCAATAATTCAGAGCTCAGTGCAACTTTGACTCTTCGCATCCCACAGGAGACTCCTATAATCCCGATGCAGTACGTAATCACAGTTCTTATTTTCCATAAAATATGCACATAACCTTCCTTAGGAAATGCTTAATTTGCATCCACTAAAGAAGTCATTGGCAGAAAGTGAACAGGACAGGTTAGTCCCCTGCATGGAAACTGGGGAAAGCAGTAAGTGTCTTAGGAGGAGAGAGTTTGGAGAAGATATGGGGAATCTGTGTGCATAGGCAACAAAGTCCATCAAGGCTTCAGCATTTCAGTAATTGAATTCATTGTTCAACTTTTTAGTTCTGAGACAGAGAGAGTGAAATTAGACACTTATTTGTGCTTAAAAGAGGAAAAAAATTTTTACTATGGTTATACCTAGTAAAATGTTGCAAAAATTAGCTGGAAGCCCCTCACTTTAAAGAGACAGGACACAATCTATTTAACTGGAGAGACTGGGCAAGCAAGAAGATCTAGCTCTAGGAAAAATATGTGCAACCTGCAAGGGCAGGTAAACCAATATAAGTCAAGGGACATAATGTTGTCATGCATAGACTCCAGGCCAGCAATCCAGACACATAGTGATACCTGCTGAAAATCCAGATACTATCAAGGGCTCTTCCAGAAGAAGAGTGAAAGAACGACAAAACATTGCACAGACTATGGGAAACAGTTAGACTTCACAGTTGGCCTGTTAGGTATCAAGTGATGTTGTGGCAAGTGGAGATCATGGTATCCAGCTGTGACAAACCCATACCAGCTACTGTCGCCGTTAAGTCATGACGGCCAATAAAGAAAAAATCAGAAGGCTTATTCAGAGCAACATAACATCGTTTTCCTTTATTCTTTTCCCACCACCTTTTTATATATTTTCTAAGCAGCAAGCAAGCAACAACGTTTTAATTGGCTAACCATTATTACTAATACATTTGGCAGTAATCGTGAG
>JAWMRA010000078.1:138645455-138665267 GCA_035584735.1 Pseudotriccus pelzelni
ACATAACTTACTTATCTTTAAGGATACACACGAAAGTTTCCCAAGTCAATCTCGTCTTCCAGGGAGCTAACAGACCCGCTGTTAACACCTTCAAACTACCAGCGACTGAATCGCAGGATAAAGAACGATGAGTTGGAGTCTGCCAGAACTGAGGGCACCATGACTCAAGATTGAGGAAATTCTGAAAGACACAAGCAATTTGGAAAAACCTGGATGAGAAACCGTGAAACAAATCCAGCAACCAACAGGAGCAGCTAAATATATGGACTTGGTGAACATTTATGAAAAGTGCAGGTTCCTTCAGACAGTTAGAACAAAGTGAAGAAATATGGAGAAAGTCAGACCAAAGAACAGAGACTTGGAACAGAAAAACTGATCAAAAGGAAAGTATTTGTCATAAAACACCACAGCCTTACAGAACAGCTTGAGTGAAAATGTGATGCCTCAGAAAGAGTCAGTGGCTATGTAAAGTCCACCAACAGAGGAAGGAAGTACACTCAGAGAGATCTTGCGGTGAGGATATTCATTCTGATATTCAGAATTGAGAGATTCCCTCTACACACTTTTGGGTGGATGGCACAACCTTTATAAAGTACTTACAAAAGTCAACCACAAGCATCTTCAGGCACAAACATTTTATGCAGATTATGCAGCCAGGAGAGGAATTGAGATTTGTGCCTTTGAGAGCTGCTGCTGCTGAATGGTTTAGGGCAACCTTGCTCTTTCCAGAACAAGCCTCTACAAACTGCAACAATTCCAAGTCTGAGCCTGGCCATCTTACAAGAAAACCTACTCAGAGACATTATGTTTTACCCCATGTAAATGGTGCCAGGATTTATGTGCAAGACAGGATTTCTTTTCATGGTGGCTTAGCAGTAATCTCACCAAATTTCAGATTTGACATCATAAAATAGAAGAATGTGCAAACTTGGTAGTCCTGAATACTCAGCCTAAAGCAAACCACATACAAGTGCATTAACACAGATATTGTGCAAAAATACATTGTGAGAATTTGAATACTCTCTCTCTGTGTCAGCAAGCAATATTGCTGCAGTGGATTACAGCTCTGATTCAGAAAAGTGGTCTGCTGGCATTAGCTGTGGCCAGGAAACTAAGAGCAAGCTTCTTAACCTTATTTTGTAACAGCAAGAGGCCACAGAATGACACAGGAAAAATTGTTAGTGCCAAGTGGGAATTTCAGCACAAAACAAGGCTAACAAAGCTAGTGGAAAGAAGAAACCATAGTAAAAAAATCTGATGGCAAAGACAAACTACAAAACAAACAAAAAAAATCTGTTTTGTATTGCTATGCACTCTCCTAAGTACCTACTAGTGAGGTTCAAAGAGCCATGACCAACAATAGATATCACAGAATATCACAGAATATGCTGAGTTGGAATGGACTCACAAGGATCATCGAGTCCAACTCCTGGCCCTGCACAGGACAATCCTCAACAGTGGCACACATTGACACAAAAGTGCCTGTAAGTAAAGAATAGTCCAAATGCTTCTTGAGCTCTGTCAAACTTCGTGCTGTGACCGCTTCTCTGGAGAGCCTGTTCCAGTGCCCAACCACCATCTAGGTGAAGAACCTTTGTATCATATCCAATCTAAACCCACCCTGACACAACTTCAGGCCATTCCCTCAGATCCTGTCACTAGTCAACACAGAGAAGAAATCAGTGTCTACCCGTCTTCTTCCCCTCACAAGGAAGTTGTAACTGCAATGAAGTCTCCCCTCCGCCTCCACTTCTCCAGGCTGAACAGACCAAGTGCTCTCAGCCACTCCTCACACGGCTTCCTCTCAAGGCCCTTCACCATCTTTGTTGCCCTTCTTTGGAGACATTCTGAGAGCTAAATATCTTTCCTATATTGCAGTGCCAAAAACTGCCACATTATTCAAGGTGAGGCCACCCCAGAGCAGAGCAGAGCGGGACAATCCCCTCCCTCGACTGGCTGGTGATGCTTTGCCTGATGCCCCCCAGGACAGGGTTGGCCCTCCTGGTTGCCAGGGCACTGCTGACTCATATTCAACTTGCCACTGACCAGGACCCACAGGTCCTGCTCCACAGAACTGCTTTCCAGTATCTCATTCCCCAGTCTGTACGAACATCCTGGGTTGCCCCATCCCAGATGCAGAATCCAACACTTCCCCTTGTGGAACTTCATATGGTTGGTGATTGTCCAGTCCTCTAATTTGTCAAGGTGTCTGCAGGGCCTCCCTGCCTTCAGGGGAGTCAACAGCTCCTCCCAGTTTTGTGTCACCTGCAAACTTGCTTAGTATCCTTTCCAGTCCTACATCCAAGTCATTTATGAAGATGTTGAAGAGCACAGGGCCTAGGATGGAGCCCTGTAGAACCCCACTAGTGACAGGTCACCACTCTGATGTCACCCCAGTCACTATTACCCTCTGTCCTTGACCTGTGAACCAATTGCTCACTCACCCCATGATGTGTTTATCCAGCTGTGTGCTGGACATTTTGTCCAGGAGGATACTGTGAGATACAGTATCAAAAGCCTTACTTAAATCCAAAAATATTACATCAACTGGCTTCCCTTGATTAACTAGGTGGGTTACCTTGTCATAAAATGAAATCAAGTTTGATAAGCAGGACTTTCCTCTCGTGAAGCCGTACTGGCTGTGATCAGTTACTGCATTGTCTATCAAAAGTTAGGATGATGTCGGTGACTCATGTCTGAATCTAACACACAGCTTGTGTTTCTAAATCCTGTCTCATACAGCTACGGAGAAATGGCACAGTGCAATTATCATGTGTCAGTCAAGGTAACTGCAGACTTAATGGAGGTAAACATGAACACAACTCTTGGACAATCAGAGAATGACAAAGCCAAGATCAGATCCAGGAGGACTGAGACAGAGGTGCTGTCACCAGGAGAAATAAAATCCACTGGAGAAAAAGATACATTTTCCTTGGCTAGTCATCCTCCAATAGAACAAAACCACAAAAAACCATGATTGAGTTATACACCAGGAGCAGTAACAGACACAAAGGTTAAAAAAAACCCCACAACCCACCAGTTAAAGGACTAAGTGGATCAAGTGACATCCTTATAAGCACGTGTGCACATGTGGTCTCACACCAGCCATTCCCGTGGCACTGCAGGGGCCGAAAAGCCTATGACAACAGGAGGGAAGAGGGAAACAGGAGGAGGGAATGATAAAGTAACACTCACAGAACAATAAACAGAGAAAATTAGAAATTTTTTCCAGTAAAATTTTCAAAGACGTAGAAATGTCAGAAAATTTTCCTGAATGGTTCATTTTTCTTCTGAAAAACATTAGGAGCAACATATTTTTCATTAAAAACATATGTTGTTTTGCTGACTTATGCTGTTCAAATTCTGCAGAAGCTCCAAGTGAAACCAAACCAGCAGCATTTGTTTGTCACTGACCTTTTCAGAGCCTCAGAGAATCATTTACAGTGTCAGAGCAACATAAGTGCTGATCCTCCTCCATTATTCCCATCCCTCAGCAAGCTAAAGAGCAGGAGGCAGCAATTTGCATAGTACTTTGTTGTTAGCAAGTCACAGAGCCATTGAAACCTGAAGGAGGTTAAAAAACCCCACAGCATTATGCATTTGAGTGTGTGTGTCCATCTTTCTCAAATCACACTCTCCTACAAGCAGAAATGAAACTTTTGGGCTTTCTTTTGGTATAGCAAAAGCTGCAGTAGCTCTATTGGTTTCATGTAGGAATTGCACTCCAGAGACCCTACATTCTGTCACACTAGGCTACAGGGAGCACACAAGAAAGCAGAGAAGGACTTAAAAAAATTCCTTTAAACTGCCTTAAAAGACTCGTTGGCAGCCAGCTTTAAGGGTTCTGGTGGCTCAGGGGCCTTCAAGAAATCCTCAGGGGCTTGTTAGGACACTAAGAAGCTCCTGCCAGGTCACCTTGTCCACTGATAATTTCAATATCAGATGAGCAAACACGGCACAGGTTGAACACATCAAAACTGAAGATATCCATAGACACACCTTCAAATCAGCAGCTTTACAATTATCATATTTCTTACAGTGTGCAGGCAAAAGACATGCAGAAAGAAAATTTGCAGGCACAGGAAAGTAAACCAGAATAGGACTTCAAAGGCCGTTTAGACAATTCCTTCATTTGGATGCCAAGTTTCCTGCTTGCCAAGACCATTCCCAACAGCTGTTTGTCATGAAATCTGCATGAGGAGATTTCACTGTCTCTTTCAGTAGCATGTTGCAATGCTTAACTGTGCTTATAAAATACATTTTCCTAAAATCTCACCTGAATCTTCTTTGCTGAAAGGTCAGGTGCTTCTTGTCCAGCTGCCAAATGTTCACAGAACAATTTGCCACTTACCTCTTCCAGAGAGCTGTTATCATGTCACCTGTAGGCTCTGTTCCTGTAGACTAAACAAACTCCCTCAGTTAAACCTTCCTTCAAAGGTCATGTTTTTCAAGACTGTTATCATTTTTGCTCTCCTTCTGTGTATTGTCTACAATTTGTCCACTTCATAGAAGCGTGGGCTTGGAAACTGGATATAGAACTTCAGCTGAGAGATGACTAGTGCCAAAAAGAGTGAAAAAAATTACCTCTGGTGTCTAATACATAATACTTAGCTTAATAAATGCTTGGATGAAATTTACTGATGCTCTGACCCAAAAAAAAAAAAAAAAAAAAAAAAAAAAAAAGGAAAGAAAAATCCCTGGATTGATCAAGTAACTAGACACATAAGCACCAGTCTGTGTACACACATTGTTTGCATGTGGAAAACAATATTCCCATGTGCAAGGACTTCCATGTTACAAAGCCACATTCCTTTCAATTATATGCAGCATAGGCCAAGATTTTTCAGAAGTACATGCCAAAACCTGGACTTCAAAATCCCTGTTTGGTTGCTGAACTAATTGGCTTTGATCTTCACACACTGTCAAGATGCAGTAGCACCTAGTTCCGCAATCTCATAATCTTTGTAGGCTTTAAGTACAGGCTTTGAATCCTAATTTTTTGTTATTCATAGCTGAAAGCAAAGTCACTACTCTTTGATGTGTCCAGTTTACCATATCCTAAACTCTACAGCTCTGGTAGAAAGACTCTTTTTTTTCCCAGTTCCCACACAGAAAGCTGGGGAGTGGGTGGTCAGTTCCTGGCATCTCTTAGCACCAGGACTCTTAGCAGGTCCTGTTACTGTTGGCTTTAAAAAAAGGTCAAATTTAAAGATATCTCAGTAAAGAAAAAACAAATTTCTCTTAGAAGTCCATTAGAGTTAATGTTTGGGAATTCTGAAAGCAATTTGGGAGGGACGGGAGATCACAACTAATCTATTTGAGTCCACCACTCCTGAACTTAAACAGATGATGTTAAAGTGATGGCTGGAATCAAAGTGATAAGTTTTCAGATGTACTCTTACAATGCTGCAGGAAGAGAAGATCTGAGAATTGAGATTGTCTAAAACTTATATATGGGATTTTTTCAGAGATGAAAAATGATAATTTTCCTGGGTGATGAGACCACAGACTTCCAGTAAATCTTGCTATTCTGCATGGAAACATCCAGGTGGCTTGAACAGCTGGGGAGGAAATGTGGAATTGTCTGGCATGTAGCACTTACAGTGACTCCTCCTCTCTGATGACATGCTGTACCTCTTCTAGAGTTTCCCATCACAGCTGTAATGACTTTTAGAGGTATGAACAGTATCATAAGACTACACTTGGTATCCCTTCCTCATTTTGCAATGCCACAGTTTGCATCACTGACAACAAGCCAATGGCTATTCATCTGGAGTGAATGATTAGTGTTGCCCACTTCACTGGCATCACCAACACAAGCTTGTGGAAGTTGTCAGCAGACGTTTGGACTCCATGAACACTGCAGATTCGGGCGTGACAGACGCTGTGGCTCCTGAAACTATTCTGAATAAATAGAGGGTGGCAAATTCTTCTAAGAAAAACAGGATTACAGTTCAATTCTCCTGGACAATTCTTCAGACTCTAAAGCACTTTAAAAGCTTTATTTGCTTTTGCAACTTGCATTGCGTTACAGTGGCAGTAGCTACGTGAATAGAAGTGTCTGCACATTGCTGACAGAATGAAGAACATTATGAGTTACATAGCTGTCAGCACAGACATAGCTCAACTCCCACCCTCACTGAGATCTTTTTTCCTTAGCTAAGCGCTTCTGAATAAATCTCGGGTCACAAAGCCTTAATTAGAATTCGTAAAGTAGTAACTGGTAAGTAGGTAAGTCACAGAGGGAGTTCCTCACCTTCACATAGCCCTGGCACATGGAATTCTCAATAGTTGCCTTTATTGGAGCAAAGGTGGTGAGGCTGAGATGACACATTGGCCCTTCATACGGAGTAGCAACAAGTACACATCCCTCATTCTGATAGGCTTCCGTGGCACATTCATTTTGAAATTAAAAAGTTTCCAAGCCACACCAATGTTGATGGGCATGGTAATTTACCAGTAATCTGCAGGTCTGTCATTAAATACTTATTTGAAAACATTCTGATCTGAACTCTAGTATTTCTTTACTTGGGTTTTCTATTGTTGGCAAATGAGTAAAACCTTTGTCCCAGGGAATTTCTCCTAGTATTATTCTCTTTCCTTTTCTCTTCGTATTTGGGATTGTCTTGGACAAAATAATCAATTGTAGACAAGCCTTCATTATTCCTCTCAGTCCTCTATAGGGATTTTTGCAGAAATAGTATATAAATGCAAGTTGATATGTTTGTTCTTTTGAATGCAGAGTGCAGTGACAGAGAATGCAAGGTCATAAATTAGAAGATGGAAGACAAAAATCTGTACTTGCTAGAGAAATATCACTGAGTTTAGGAGGTTTACCCCAGTAGTGTCATAATTCGACTTCAGGCTTTTTTACAGTCATAGTCTGAAGAATTCAGTCAACTAAACATGTTGGTTTATGTGGCCACAAGTTTCCTGCCTGACCTCTAGCTGCAGGCCCAGGAGGGTGTTGAGTGTCCAGAGGACACTTGTCCTGCCAGTCTTATCTGGACATCCGGATATTGCAGAGTGTTTCAGATTCTACTAAATGCCTGTGCTGAGGCATTCAAATATCAGTCCTGGGATCCAATAGCTAATCCCTAGTTGTGGATGGTTACACACACCTTGTTCTGTTTGCACACACATATGCCCCTTTATAATAGTATACGCACTGCATTGCAGGTGGCGCTGCTCTGAGCCCTCATGGAAGCTTCCAGACTGCTTGTCAGTTTGGGAGTTAGTCTCTATATTAAGTCAGTTTTTCCTAGGTTTTCCCCTGTATTACGAGAACACAGTGAGGAATCCCCTCCTCTTGCTTAACTTGGTTATGTCCTGCAGATAAACAGAACACTGTGTTCGTCAGTGCTGTGCGTTTTCCATAAGCACAAACACAGAGCAAAGCACACAAGCAGACAGTATCAAAGTGGCAGATAATCATCTTCCAAACAGATGGGCTCTAGAGATTACTCAGGGACTGTGTGTTGTGTGCACAGACATGCAATAGCGATACCATGGAGGAAACAGTTGTTCATTACTGTTTTGGGAAGTGTCTTTTCCAAGAACATGTGCAAATCTCTTTTCAAAGATTAGCAAGTGATCACACTGGCAGAACAAGCAAATCCAAAACTCATTCCAACACCACTCTAGAAGCCTGAAAAAAAAAGGAAACCAGCAGATGTAGTTTACCTTGAGACTGCTTTTTTTCCACAGTTTACCATCCTCCCATTATTTTTCTCTGGTGCGTTTTTGTTTCAAACTTTATCAACTAACAAAAGGCAGTAAATGAATTCCTTGGGGAAAAAATAGTCTTCAAAAGTTTCAGGAAAGAAAATTATAAGTCCCATAACTCCTCACCTTCTTCTGAACTGTATCCACTTTCCAATTTGATGGACTCCATCTGGGAACTTGTTTGAACTTGAATAAATGGGAAGGGTTTTATCATTTCAGTGCAATTCAGCCCCAGTTCTCCACTAAAGTCTTTCCTGTCCCATCACTGGAGGGGTTTTCCACACAATTTTTTTTCAATATGAGGAAGTCCTCTGGCTCCAGCCTTAAGGGTCTCTTTCTCAGGGTTCTTTATTGCACAACTTGGAGGAGCTTCCAAACAGTAATTGCTCAAACTTGGCAGCAAAAAACTGGTAGATTTTCCCTTTCTCTATGGAAATTTATTTTGTATGAGTCTACATTGTTGCAGAAGTCCCTCTCCTGGGACTCTCTGCCTCAGAGGAAATATGAGATAGCTGTGATATTGCATGTGGTTTCCCTTTTTTTCTGGATTTTATTCATGGCAAAGCACAGTTACTCCTGAACAGAACAGTACTCTTGAAAGGGTACCTTGCAAGATTTCAAAAGAAGGACAGAGAGTGGCCTTTTCTTTGATACTACTTAAAACCAGTCATCTGCCATGTTTTCCAGGATACTGCTGACATTTCCTGACTGATTTTAAGTATTGGTGCTTGTCTCACAAGCTCAGTGGCCCAAAGAAATTCCTCTTCAATTGCATGGCAGATGAAACTTAGCCCAAGATCACAGGCTTTGGAGAGTTGGTTGCCATTTCCTCTCAATTACATTGTCTGCTTTAGATGTTTTCAAAGATTCAATGTCCCCTCTAAAAGATTAGCAGCCTACATAGAATAACCCTCTGCTCTATTTTTCAGTACTTCCAAATTAAACATTGGGATGTTTCTAATCTGTCAGGAAGTGTCGTAATTTCTAGCTAGAAACTGATTACTCCACCAATTAAATGTTGAAGTTTTCAAGAACTGTCTCAACAGTGCTGCTTTTGTCACCCCCATAGATTTAACATCACATGTACATACAGCAATTAGCTGTAGTCATGCATTTTTAAAGGCACCACATGATCTACATCTCAGTATTTCATAAAGCTGGCCTTTAGTTAACATTAACAAATACTACCAGTTGTATTACATGGATGTTATTTGAAATAGTATTCAAGTCTAATGGCTATTAACTCACATGTATACATTAATAGCCTATATGCACATGTATACATGGATACCTGCCACTTATTTCACCACTCAGCACGTGAAATAAGCAGCAGAAATATGTGATCCAAGTTCTGTAGCTCTCTGGATGCTAAGAGGCACGTAGCTTCATTATATCTAATAGTTTCATGTGAAAGAAAGGGTTGAGCATGAAGATAAGGCTTTTATATTACATTTATCAGTTCCCTCCAGTTTTATTTCTGACATTTAAAGTAAAAAGTTAAATTCTCATAAAACACAAACTTATCTGTTCTCAACTATTTGAGAGTACATACCTCTAATGTCAAAATTAGCTGATATAAATCTAAACACTTGGGTTGTTAGACCTCTCCAGGACTCAGAAACAGCTTAGTCCATGGTTTTAAGGTCCTATGCACCTGAAGAAAATAGAAATAGATTATGAATTTAAGAGCTAAATTAAAATTTATATTTCTACTTTTGGGCTTAACTACTGAAGCATTTTGAATAATATACAGATTATCAGGTTACAAATAATTACATATGTTTTCTATTTATATTGGACACATTTATGCACTCAGTCAGAGGATTTTAAAGAGAAACTCTCGGGCAGCACACTGAGCATAAATTTGTGTTTGAAAAAACTATTCAAAATTCATAATCTGTCAGTGATGTATAGAAAAAGTCACTGCCATGAAAAGATTATTCCAATAGAAAAGCATTTAATAGCAATTATTCAATGCAACTCCAGAGTTCCCAGCTGTCAAAAGGTAAATCAGATTAGTTGCTCCATTACGTTTTGTAACTGAAATGCAAAACTGGTAGGCTTTATTTTTGCAATTACAGATGAATAACAGCTATGCAGCCAGAAACAATGCAGTCCTATAGATCTTGATCATAAATATGGATGTGCTTATAATGACCTATTCTCCAATGAATACTTAAACCTCTTCCATCACAATTTGTTTAGCTCCACATAAAAGATTGGTACACAGCACAAAGCCATTGTAATGTTGTAAAATATGTCTCTAGGAAGCTGTCATCACTACAATTGCATATTTAGGAAAGCATTTTTCAATGTGCCACATTTTACAATGTTTCAGTACATGTCTGACAAACCCTGGAGCCATACAGTTATCCTACAAATGTTGCCTGCAAGGTTATATATGCCTTGCCTTACTTACGCCTTATATGCTTCCTGGACAAGATGATGCAAAGGTACTGCTGTGATGAAGAAGGGAGGCCCTGCTGAGAAGTGCTGTGTGCCCTCCATTCCCAGTAAATTGCAGTTCTATTGGAATTAAAAGGATCAAATCTGGTCTTTTTTGTGTGAATGGAAGGAGATTTAGGAAAACAACCTGCAGCCAGCAACTGAGAGCACAAACTGGTATTTGCCAGCAGTGGTTCATCTGCTGTTAACTTCTGACTGCCTGTTCGGCACTGCAAGTGTGCTCTGAATTGGCTTATCTCTCTTGAATGGAGCCATGCTGGAGATGCACCAGAGGACAATCTGTTCTTCTGCGCATGAAGAAATATTACTCCAAATGCATCTATGTGGAATCCTGTAACTAAAAACATTACTTCTTTCTTAAATTAAAACTGTATTACACTTTTAACTTCCTCAGACATCTGCAAAATTATCTTCTTTAATCAGTTGTCATTTCTTCATAGGGCACATGCTTTTCATTAGTTTTATTATTATTGTTAGTCTGTCATTGTCATTTACTAGATAGGTTCCAATATGCTACTGAGAAAAATTCATGGCTCCAGCCATCTGGGATATGACAAATGCTTCATGGGATAATTTAGAAGCTTTTCTTTTAAATCCAGTTCCCACTTTATTTGTACCCTCTGGAGCTGCAAGCCCAGATCTGCTATCACACAGACTCTCAAAGTGAGCTTTATGAGCTATGGAAATGTGTGCCTGGTTTTCTGGGAGCTTGGCCTCTGCATGGATGTGACATTTGGCCAACTGGATCTCCTGGTGTGTCTGACGTTACTTGGATTTCCAGATCATGGTGGTCTTACATGGTAGCTAACATGAGGTGCCTAATGTTTGATGTCAGATATGCAAGATTCAGAAGCAACTGAGCCAAAGGCTGGTTTTTATTTTCAGACAGTAGTGAGTTTGGAGTTCCTAGAGCAAGGACCTTCTGAAAGGCTCAGTCAACAAAGCAAATTATGCTTGGCGTTTCGAAAAACTTGTCGCTTTTGGCAATAGCAGAAAACTCACACAAACCAAGGGCACTGTCCCTTCTTAACCAGCATTTCTAGCTCAGTGACTGGACTTTCACAACACAGAACAAATTTTAGCCTTACCTCTGGGAGAAAATAGTACCCAGACAACACAAACAGGAAAATAAAGTGCATTAGTGCCCAGCTATTCGTGAGAGGGACTCAGCGTACCTGGAAAGATGTTCTGGAGCAGCAGGTGTTGCGGTGGGTTGACTCAAGAGCTTTGTGGTTCAGAGAAATGTTTAAGGCACCATTGTCATTATATGGCAGAGAAGCTGCTGAAGCTACCAACAAAAATATATTATTACCCACAAAATTCATTCCACATCACTTTAATGAAGAGCAGGTTTTCCCTCTTGATTACTACATGATAGAAATGACTCTCTGTGGCACTGTCCATCAAATGACATGGAAATATGAATTAAAAAAACCCAGCAGGTTTCCATAATGCTTAACAGCCTGATCTGATTGTTATCAAACCCATGATTGTTGTCAATCCCTTACAAAAGGGAAGATCTGTCACCACTGAGATAAACATTAACAGACAGCAAGCTGCAACTACAATGTTGTACTTATTTTTATCCTTTTTTGTCTCTTTACTGTGAAAACTGTTGCTCAGGGGTTCAATGGCTGCACAGTGTTTGGGTTTTTTTTAATACTACAAGCAAAAGACACACTAGTTAAATTCTGCAGAAGATTACAAACATCAGCAGACCTATTAATACTGAACTTAAGTCTGGTCAAAGTTTTCCAAGATTCAGAAGTTCATGTATTTTTTGTCAGTTGTACTAAGTCTTGAGATAAAAAAACATGCCTTTTTTTCTGAATACTTTCTTACATGTATTTTAAAAAATTGCTCACACCTTCATGAAATGGTCTGATTAATTCCATTATTTAATTCTGCTCAGCTAGAAGGAAGTAAAAAGTCGTGTAGAACAGTTAAAACACTGACAGACTTAAACAACTCAGGATCTTAGAGGCTTGACTTAGATATTTGTGTATCTTTTTTGAACCATAGGATAGATGTCTTCTAAGAAGGTGTATCTTATTAGCTTATGTCTGAAACTCAAAAAAATGCAAGAAATACGTATAAAGATGACTAGAAATTATAGTTCTTTATTACACACATTGTGATCAGGAAAGCTTGTGCCTTCCAGACACATGATATGCATGTGGCAATTAAATCTGGTATCATTTGAGATGCAAATCGTAGCATTATGGGAAACCTTCACAGCCAAATTCTCACAAACTGGAAAACTCATCTAATACTGTAACTGCTGACTTCTTTGGCAACATACTGTTCCAGTTGCTGAAGGGAATCACCATGCAAATAATGTAACTGTGACCCAAAGGGCAAAAAAATTGATTTTACCCCTTCCAGATATCAAAGAAAAACCCAGCATGATCCTCACTGCAACAGTACACTGAATGTGAAACTATGAAGGTCAACTGCCTCAGTGAGACACTGAACAGGCAGATGTTTGCAGTCAGCAATTACTTTTCTGGCAATGACTCTGAGGTAGCAGAAGCACCACAAAAGAGATAGCAAGATCATTCCCGGAAGAGAGTAACAGATGAAAAGAGCCCCAGGATAAACTGACTTCACACCACCAATACATTTTATACTGCAGAAATAGCAACCCTTTAGAAATTATGCAGATGTCAATGGCAGAGGGAGTGGGGAGAGCAATAGCCAGAGACAGGTCACCAGCAGAGCTAAGAGCAGCTGCCCTTCAGCTCCAGCCCCCTCCAGCAGCATTTCATTAAGCATTTAAGACCGTCATCTCACCTCCATGCTCCAACAGTGCAACTGCAGCATCCAGCACTTGATAGCCCAGCTGCTTCAGTAGCTGCTCTATGGAGGCACTTGAGCCTAGTCAGCAATATTAAAATCTGCTAACATGATCTTAAAAATGTTCATTTTTGTCACCTATGTGACAAAATGTGAGAAACCATACTCAGGAATTTTACCTGAAAAGATTATTTTTGTTATACCTCTTTTTGTCAGAGCAGAAGTCTTTTGATGGCATATGACTCTACAGACAGCAACACTGTCGGCATCACCTGCAACTTGTTCCATGTGGCTGAAATCCCCTTTTGAAGGACAGATGATATGAGGGTAATGAGTTCTGAGGCATCAGTGACGTCTTACAAATATTGGGCTAATGACCTCATCTGTGAGTTTTGTCTCTCCACTAAAATGAAGCACTCTTTCCTGGGCTATGTTCAGTCACACAGCTTGGTTAATGCCATGGAGCCATCCTGTGCCAGGAGACAAGCGTGTTTGTTAAGGTCCCTTGCCTTGGTTAGAAAGCTCAAGTCATACTTAGTGCAATGATGTGAACTTCAGTGTAGGTGTCACAAACGTTTTGATTCTAGGAACTCAGCAGTGTGGTGAGACATCGTAGTTCTAATATCGCTGTGTGTAAGAGGAAATAAAAGTTATAGAGGAAGGTACAAATGAGGTGGTGTAAGGTATCTGAAATGTAACCATAAGAGTTAAAAACCATGATTTGAGAGGAAAACACTATATAATAAACTGAAGATCAGATCTTAAGATATTCTCAAAGCATCTGACTTCAAGTAAGTTTTGAAAGTTCAAATTAGATGCATTAGCACCCAAGCCACTTAGAAACTCGACTCCCGAAATCACTATGGCGTTTGAAAAATATCACTGTAAGAATACCAGATAAACTGTTGCAAAGCTGCTTGTATGCAAATGAAAGCTAAAACCATCACCTCAAGAATGATGAAGAAAGAACACAAAAATATCAAATAAAGATGAGATAACTTAGTATCCAGTACCTAGTCACAAAATGGCGACTTCATAACTACAGTACTTTGTGTTTAATTTAAAGACCCCACATCTCTGAGAAGGTGCATAAGGAAAAAGCTCCTATGAGAATTGGTTGCTGAAGGAGTCAAATGCTTTGAAGCACCATCTCAGAGCGAACTGGGGAGTTTCTTCGAGTTACAGAGAGTCTGTGGATTGTATTCTCTTGGTTGGGGTCTACAGTCATCCCAGTAAATGGTTATTCCAATAAAACAGAGAAGCATCAAGTGTTCAACATGATAACATCAGACGACCCCACAACACTAAGTGGGACCTCATCACACCCCTCCGAGTTGTACAGGAGAGATACTTGCATGCTTAAACACACATGAGCATGTGTGTAAGTGCTTGTAGGACCGAGGACAAAGGTTGCAACGACAGCCAAGGGAATACCTGCCCAACCTTTTCAAGGCAAGGATATTTTTTTTGTAAAAGGATATTTTAACCTTCAGAGGCCATGGACTACGTAGTGGTAATGTGACCTTTAACTTCTCTAGATCAAATGTTTATACAGGTGCTCTCATTTCCTGAAAGAGGAGCAGAGGTTTGAATATTATACAAACACTATTAATTTAAATATTTTTCCCAGTTGCTGTTTCATGCCATTGAAAATAAATATATTTATAATTTTTACTCAGATCAACACACATAGCTCAAGATTTTGAAAATGTCTATGGTCATCTGGTGGAAGTTATCAGAATACATGTATAGGGAGGCACTTTAGTTGCTATCTAGCTTGAATTCTAGAGATTAGAACAATGAGAAATTTCAGAGGAAAAAGCTCTGAAATTTTCTCTAATAGTCATGAAGAATCCTAGTGATGCAGTGGCCACAGATTAAGGGAAAGAAGACCAGAGGAATTACAGTGGCTCATAGGTCCGTTCTGAGACTGATACCAAGGAGGTTTCCTTGTATCAGTTTAGTGGCAATGTCAAAAGTCTGAAGCAAGAACACCAGCCTTCCATGGGAAATGTCAGTTACAAAGATCTCTCAACTACTTCCATTCTGCCTGCTTGGAGTTGAAAAAAATGCTGTTTTCCACATCTCTTGGCAATGATCTGCTTTTCCATGAGCTCAGGACACCTCAGCGTCCCAGCCAAGATCCTCTCTCTGGATTGGTACCACCGTGAACTGCTGCCTGGGGCTGTGCTGAGTGAGTGTTATTTGCTGCATTTGCTTTTCCTGTAGATCCATTTAGCTCAAGCCTGGAAAACACACAGACATAAAAGCTCTGAAAAATGCAGCATGTGAATGATTTCACATCTGACTCTGAGCTCTGAGCCAATTAATTAGTGAGATGCAGTTCTGGCTGCCACCTTGCTACTTTGGACCGTGTCTCAGACTCTCAGATAGGTGATTTAAAACAGGTGCTTAGGAAAGCACCGTGTGAATCATATAAAGCTCATTTGCTGTGCTTTGTTAGCCAGGTTGAAAGTTAAGGCAAGCAGACAGGTTGCATTGAGACAGAGGACAAACCCAGTAATGTGTTTTTCTCAGGAGGTAAGTAAGAAAGAAAAGTCCTCCAGAAACGGCACCTTGGGAAGTTTCTTCCATTCAATTTGCAGCCTGGATCTATTTCTAGAGTGTCTTTCCATATCAGTCTGAAAATATGAAACCTTTGAGTAATGCTTGGAACACACACGGGATACTGGAGTGTTTGCTGTGTTCCCAAGGGCACACAAACTAAAGGATGGGACAGAGGATGTTAAAGAATGTGGAGTCTAAACACACCACACACAAGGGCAAGACACATACTTGTTGGGAAGAACAGGTCAGTCTTGATATGGGGTGGAGATTTCTGTTTCCACAACTGCTGGTAACCTGCCTGGTGCCAGCCAAGGGCTGGAAGGTAACAGAGTCCTCTGCACCCCTTGATCTCTGATGAGACCATGAATATTCTGGAGAAATGCCATTTTCCTTAGTTCTGTAGAGCCCAGGCTTGCAGAAAATATTAGAGCAGCATGGCTGTCTAAAAAATAATCTCAGGAAAAAGCCGTGGGGTTACTCTGTGCTAAAGCCGAGTCATGTAACTGTTACATGGAACCTCATGAAACATCCCATTTAGGAACAGCAGCTGGGTTTCTGATTAACAGCTTTTGCCTCAGAGTTACTCAGAAAATTCCAAATGTCACATACATCAGTGGTGTTTGCAGCAGATATTGTATGCTTTAAGTATCTGTCTACTAAGAAATATTCTCTGAGGATGTCTGAAAAAATGGTAAAAGGTACTGCTCAGGATTTTAGGGTTTAAATTTTAGACATCTGAATGAAAGAGGCTTTGTTTGATGCCATAACCTAAGGGGAAGTACTTGGTGGCCAAGATGGCCAACAGCATCCTGGCTTGTATCAGAAACAGTGTGGCCAGCAGGACTAGGGCAATGGTGGTCCCCTTGTACTTGGCACTGATGAGGCCACACCTTAAAATCTGGGGTCAGTTTTGGGCCCCTCACTGCAAGAAGGACACTGAGGTGCTGAAGTATGTCCAGAGAAGGGCAGCAAAGCTGGTGAAGGGTCTGGAGCACAGGTCTTATGAGGAACGGCTGAGGGAGCTGGGAGTGTTCAGCCTGGACAAAAGAAGGTTCAGAGGACACTATATTGCTCTCTACAACTACAAGTTGTAGCCAGGCCAGCCTTTTCTCCCAAGTAACAAGTGATAGAAAAAGAGAAAATGGCCTCAGATTCTGCCAGGAGAGGTTTAGATTGGACATCAGGAGGAATTTCTTCATGGAAAAGGTTGTCAAGCATTGGAACTGGCTGCACAGGGAAGTGATTGAGCACCATGTTCAAAAGACATGTGGCACTGAGGACATGGTTTAGTGGTGGCTTTGGCAATGCTGGGTTAATGGTTAGATTCAATGATCTTACAGGTCTTTTCCAACCTAATGGTTCTATGATTCAATGATTCTATATGTATGTATGTATACATATATATATATAAACATAACTTATAAGATAAATAGACAGCACTTTCATGTTTATAGATGAGCAAGCTTTGGGTGGATTATGCAGATGTTTTAAAACCAGATGAGAAGTAAATAATGGAAAAGTAAAACAACTTCTAGTTTCATTACATTGGAATATGCTGAACTTAATGGAGATTCAGAAGCAATATGGTATTCTAGTTCCTTATTTTCAGCTCCTTCTAAAATGACATATCTGCTGAGACCTTCTCTATGATAGCTGCTAAGACTGTTGCAGGATGCCTTTTAATAGTTAATTGTTTCCAGCATTGTCCATTTGATTGATGGAAAGCCAATACTGAAGTTTTTTCCAGGAGACAGAAAGGACCACAGCTTTCTGATGACATGATCATTTTACAGTGTGCCCTTTCTCTCAGCACAAGCAAAGGCAAGGCAACTGAGAAATTGTGCAGACATATCTCCCTGCACTTATTCAGACAGAGTTGGAGCTTGCCATCAGACTGTATATGCTGAAAGTCTGGTGCTGCTCATCTTGTCATGATGGACTTTTTATTTTCATGGCTGCCCAAAAGTTACAGTGTCCTAATATTATATTAATGAAGATTACTGGAGAGTGTTTGTTTCCTGACAACATGTGTTATGCCCTATGAAAGTCACTGATTTTCACAGAGTACGTGATCTTTCTATAAGTGCATTATGACATAGAGAAGAGCATTAGAAATAATTCAAGACAGGTCACTCCAAATGAAAGATTTCTCTAAATCAAGACCACCTCTATGCGAAAGATCAGCAGCCAAATTCTGTGCTCCCCTAGAAAAAGAGGCAGAAAAGAGAAATGTGTTTTTTGAATGAGACACTTGATGCTTAGATAAAAAAGCTTATTTACGGATTTATTTGGAGATATAAAATCAACCTTGACTGATCATATGGGGAAGCACTTTGTTCACAGATAGTGCAGCTGTGAAGTTATTTCAATATGTACCTGTAGTAGATGAGATTATTATAAACTCCATTTTGAGACATGGTTTGGTTTTCAAGACAAATGAAATCTCTGAAATTCTGAAATCCTTCAAGTTGGATCTTCCTGTGTCCTTGGTTTTTAGAAACTGTGGTTCATGACTTCGGATCTTTCTTAATGGGTTCACGGGTTTTTTGTGTGTGTGCAGAATGACAGAGTCAGAGCTCCACAAGCACAGCAACATGGCTGTGTGTGAGCTGAGGATAGACGGATTTCTCATGTATCACTCCAGTCCATAAGCCATAGGTCTAAGCATGGTAAAGCAAGTTTAAAAAGAGTGAAGGGCATCTGCAGTTTGAATCTCATCCAAAAGCAATGTGTGCTCACATGCTTTCACTCCCACAGATGGAGAATTTGCAAACTGACTGGAAAAAAAGAAATACCAGTGGGAGCTGAGGTAGTTGTGGGTCAGCATTAATCCCTGTCCACTAGGGCTGGTAGGGCTTTGTCATTTCACCTCCATGTCAATAATGGCACAGATTGACCACAAGCTATAGAAGGGACCAAGGAGAATAAAGGTTGCTGAGAGCTACTCAGACGAGGACCCATTTAAGAACAAATGTGCCTGGTTGGGTGACAGCCAGTAAAGCAACCTGAGGAATATCCATCATGGATTGTACCACTTTACCAAAATCGTATCAGTCAGAGATAATTAATAGGAAAATATTCAACCATCACTCCTACAATGACTCCTACTGTGCTTTTGGAAACTGTAAAGTTTGGGGGAAACTGTAAACTTTCAAAAAAAAATCCCCAAATACCCAGTAAGCAGTTCCTAGTTCAACATGACATCCTTTTTGGATATCCAAAACACGATGCTCAGCTTTCTGAATTCTTCACTTGACATTGCTTCCACTGGGCATACACCTTCCTTTTTTGCCTTATCTCCAAGAGAAGACTCCTGTTCAGCCAAGCCAGCCTTCTCCCTCACCTGCTTGATCTCTGACATTTGGCAGTTTCCTGCTCCTGGGCCCTTAGGAGGTGAAATTTGAAAAGTGACCAGCAGTGATGGATCCCAGCACCTGCAAAAACATTTTCCCTGGGGACCTTACTTACTAGTTCCCTGAGCAGTCTGAAGTCTGCTCTCCTCATGTCCAGAGCTGAGATTTTGTTGGCACTTTTCCTCCTGTCAAGAAAGATTTTAAACTCAATCACTTCATGGTCACTGTGGCCAAAACGGCCACCAGCCTCCACTTTGCTCACGAGATCCACTCTGTTGACAAGCAGCAGACGAAGGAGACCATGCTCTCAAATACCAACAACTCCTTGCTAGCACTGCCAAAGAATCATGCAATCACTTTCTGCTTTCCCTTTTTTTCCCCTGCTTCTTTCTCACTTTAAACTAGGAGGACTTCATGCCTGCAGCTGGCAGGGACAAAGGGAGAGGCAGCAGGGCAGGAAGGGGAGAGGGTCAGGGAACATCTGTTTCACATTTAACCTGGAACCAAACTTTTTCATCCTGCTTCTCCAGTCTCCCTTGTATATTGATTCAATTACTAGGCTCTGCTAGTGCAAGAGATTTATATTAAAGCCTCATACAAAGCTATTGTGTTTTGTCACACAACAGTACTGAATCAATTACAAACGTGCCCTACATGATCCCTCTCAGTCGTACATGTTTGCTTGGGAAGAAGCTGATCAACCAAGACTCCAGCTGGGCTTTTGCTTATCTCCAGGAAGGTGTGACATACCTGGCTGGCACTTGCTAGCAGGAGGATCATGTAATGTCATTCTCACTGCCCCCTGGGTGCCACTTTTCTCATCTCTGCCTGTGCTGGTTTAAAAGTTAACCAGCAGGGGAATTGAACTCAACTCAAAAGAGAGATTATAAGTCAGAATAACAAT